>CM060935.1:281443589-282043589 GCA_030765085.1 Allium cepa
GAAGTTAAAGTTTGGTCTGCATCTGAAGATTGAGTTTGGTGTCGACTGGATTTCCAGGCTTGGTACCGATGGTTCAACTCAGTAATAGAATGATTTTTGAGTTGGGTGAAGCAGCTCAGATTTTGGAGGAACTTCTGAGTTTTACTTTTGGATTTGTTGAGGTGTGTTGTCCAGTCTGTGTTCGACTTCAGCATTTTCATCTTTTCAGTCAGAGTTGCGCATTGGAAGCATGGTGGCAGCTGTTTAGTTGGGAAGTAATTGGATGTTGCAGTGATTGGATTGGAGGGTTCTACAGGAGATTTCTCAGGATTGAAGGCCAGTTTGGAGCGCTCATGTTCTTTTTTTTTAGATGCGAGAAGTGAGTTCTGTTTTCTAATTTGGAATAGAGTTTGTGTTCTGAGTTTTGGTTGATGTTGGAAAGATCATTATGTTTGTTTGTCTTTGGTTCAGTTTGTTTCTAAGGACATCAGCAAGAGTTGAGCTGATCAGTAAGGATGAGGAAGCCCAGGATCATCCGAAGGGTTTTATGGATAAGAGACAGAAGAATTTGGATTCCGAAGTCAGGAATTTGATTTTTGGATAAGTGTTTAGTTTTCAAGATTGGATTGTCAGTTTGGATAACTGGAATCCGGAGTGTTTCACGTATCTCTGAGGGAGTACGTGTAAGATCTATCTCCGGTTGTAGAACCAGCAGTTCAGGGAATTTTGGTTGTTGATTCAGGCTTGTTTGTAATTTGATATCCTGTCTTGTTTGTAGATCTAGATGAGTAGAAGTCTTGTAGCTTAGTAGTATTATTTGTTTGGATTCTATAGAGCGAGTAACCCGGTATGTATACTTGTGGAAACTCGAGACAATTCTATCTAGAATTCTGTCTAGATAGTTAGATTTGTTTGATTGGATGAATTGGTTGTTATGGTTGTTAGCTCATGATTGAAATATGCTTGTGTTTTTAAAATTAAATCTTAAATTAAATTATTAAATTACCTTTGTTTTAAATTTCGGGGACGAAATTCTTTTAAGGGGGGAAGAATGTGACATCCCGGAAATTTGGACAATATCAATTTAATAATCTGCATTGAAAATTAAATTGATTTAATAATATTTGTTAATAATAATTGGAATTGATTTAATAATCTTCTTTTAAACAAATAATTAACAAATAATTTATCTTTTAAAAGCCAATTAAATTGTTTTCTATTTATAATATATATATATATATATATCTGTATATATTGTAAATAAATAACCTTTGTTTTAAGTTTAATAAAATAAAGACATGATTTTTAATTCTAATATTTTTGGTAAATTAGGGATTTGATTTAATATTGAATAAATAATCATTTGACTTTAAAATACTCAAGATAAATTTAAATTGTTTAAAATTATTTTAGCCTAGAGTTTAAATTTAAATAAAAAGTTTTGTTTTGTTTTATAGCTTGATAAACTAAGTGACTTATATTATAGAGAATAGTTCTTTTATAAATTATTTTAATTTAATAATAAGCTATATTTAAACTATATCAATATTGTAATATCTTTGAAAATGGGTTTTACTGTATAAATAGAGTTGTTATTTTAAGATATGTATATTTTGAAAGAAACTATGATTTGTAGTCTTTCAAAAATGTTAAGATAAAATAATACTTTATAAATCTTAACATAAGTATTTATTTATTTAAGTTAAAATAAAAGTAACCTATAAGTAAAATGAAAATATAAGTTAAAATTTATAACAAAGACTGAAAACAACTTTAAATAAAATAAATATAAAAGTAAGAACTAGTGTAAAAGAAGGAAGTATATATGTACATAGGTAATACAAGCAAACTAGGCAGGCAAGTATACATATGTATAAAGTACAAATGCCTACTTTACTTGAGAGTAACATAATCAGGCTTGTATACACATGAATATAGCCTGTGAAGAAATATACAAAGTAAAAAAAAAAAAAAAAGAAGGAATAAAATATACAAATGCAAGAAGCTTATACACTAAGATTTCAGATAAGTATGAAAACAAAATATCTAAATACAAATGGTCTGTAGCTTGTAGATTGAGAATCAGACAAGCATAAACATAAAGCATATAAGATGGTTTGTTATGCAAGCTAAAGCAAAGCATGGTGGAAAGCTAACTAAAATATCTATACATATGAAATGATTAAGTTAGCTAATTAGGAAACATGGGGTACATTAACAATTAATGTTCAAATTCTCAGCACAACTTTTGGTCAATTCGTGATATTGGAAACAAATCTTTCAGCCTCCAAAAATAAGAATGTTGCCTGATAAAACAAAAGTAGTATTGTACTTGCATGTGTTTAACCAGATAACACCTTCCCCTGAAACTTCTTTATATTCATGCCAACTTCCTTAGTTCATTTAAAACAACATAACAAGCTTCTTCATTTTATTTCTTTCTATGCAAACTCAAATATCAAACTGGAAACACTACTCAACAAAAACATAGAGTTTTGGATGATTGAAGCAAACTGTTCCCAGTTTTAAAAATTAGGCTGTTCAAAACAAATGGTGCTCTGTTCATTTTTTACAAGCAAGGCCATTCTTAATTTCAAAATTTCAAAGCATTTCAAAATAAAAAGAGGCTATGTTTACTTCTGAATACAGGTGAGTAACACCTTTCATTTTAAATACTTAAGTATATATATATATATGTTGCTAAACTTTGATCTGATGAGTATATATCTTGATGATTTTTCTGTGTTTACATGATACTGCATGTATATGTGTTTGACATCCTATAACCACCTCTGTTTTAAAGGATAGAAACATCAAAAATTTAATAATTTAAGTGTATTTTGTCTGTTGCAAATTCTTCTCTGAAACTTAGTTGTATTGCTATGTGATAAGTATGAGTACTCTATTATGTATCTCTGGGTTCTCTCTGTTTTAGTTTCAGGTTTAATAATCCTCAACCAAATTCCTTTTTGTTCTTAATTCCAGCTTAACAAGACATAGGTTAACATTAACTGTTTGTATGAATGAAGACCTGTATGTAAATATTGTGTAAGAGTAAAACAATGTTCTTTGTTCTGGAAAACATAATATTACAGAAGAAAACTAAATATAGTTAAAAACTCAATGAATTTAATTCATGAATTCAAAGTTATGAATCAGTCATACATACCATAATATGATTTTTAAAATGAATATCATGTTTTCTAGTCAAGTGTAGTTGGTGCAGTTTGCCTTTGTTCAAAAATTGGATTTTTGGTGATTCTGGGTGTTCTATGCAACTGGAGGAGGTCGGGTTTGGTGAGAAGGTGGAGGAGCTTACCAGGGTGAGGGGAAAATTGCTCGGTGCTGGGTCTGAGCACGGTGGCGTGGGTGGCAGTGGGTTGATGTTTATAACCCTAGTTTGTGAAGTGATCGAATTTTTGATCACTATGGCTTCTACGGTGCATCGAGTTGCACGAAACTTCGTGGGGTGGTATATGGGTCGAAGGCGAGTACATGGCCGGAGTTATGGACCATCTGGTGGTCGGGGTTGGCAGAGGGAAGTGATGACAGGTTTGGTAGGGGACGTGGTGTTTTATTCCAGGTTCTGGTTATTGCCTTTTTTTTTGATTTGAGGTCATAGCGTTGGATTTTGGGGTCGTGGTGGAGACTGGTGGTAGTCAGTGGCGTGGTGGAGCATACTTGGGTGGCCGGAGTTGACTGGAGCCACGGTGCACGTGCACCGTGCCCAGTGATGGGTTAGCAATTGTGGTGGTGCAGTTTCTTTTTGGGCTGGGGAAGTACTCGAGTCACACGCGTACGTGACTCGAAGCCAGGGGATAAATGACCCGAAGTAATATTACTTGGTCTCGGGTTGGTTATTTTTGTACAGGTAGCATAAAACAACTGCCTGTAGTTTTGAATTTTAAACAAAATTTAAAAGCAAATTAAATTATAAGCCAATTATAATTAAAAGTTGAATTAGTGTAAATATTAGATTTAACTAAAAGTCAAATTCAGATTTAAGTTTAAATTAAAATTTTGTATTTCTAAATTCATTTTGAAAGTTTCAGGTTTAAACCTGACAGTAGCATTGTTTCAGAAACAAATTCAATTGGAACCTATTTATAAATAAGTAATGGAATTAAACAAAGTGTAAATCTAGCTGAAGTTTGAAAACAAATTTACTTTTGAATTCAAATTTAAATAAAAATAAAGTTTAAAACAATCAAATATGGGTTTCAACCGGACAGTTTCAGGTTTTAAATGTAATTTAAAATCTGAATTAAAATTTAAACTGTGTTTGAAGTTAAAAGTTCAAAATATAGATTCAAGTGAACTTTAGAATCTAAGTTTTAGAAACGAATTTGGATTTTTAAATCAAGAATTAAAAATCAAATTTCTCAAAAGCAAGTTAAACCCAAGTTTTAAATTCAAAGTTAAACTAATCAAAAGTGTTAAACTCAAAATTTAACTAATGAACTTAAAACTGGAAAAAAAAAATCAGATTTAAAATCTAAATGTATGAAGAAAAGTTAAATTCGAATAGTTGGTTTCAAAAGTGTTTGTTTCAAATAAATGTTTGAATTGGTTTTTACAAAGTTCGTTTGAATGGGAGTTAAATAAATTGTTTTAACTTGGAAATTGCAAGTTTAATATATAAATGTCTTTTAGAAGTTTAAATTTAAATTAAAATTTAAGCAGTCGAAGTTAAGGGCCTTTCCTATATAAGTCCATATATGAGAAGTTATTGTTATTTATAGGATTCTAAATTGAATTAAAATTTGCTAAATGTTTGAATAAGAATCATTTTGAATCTTAAATTCAAAATGAAATTTTGAATTTAAATTTTGAAACGTAATGTTCTAATATACTTAGATATTAATAAAGTCATGAATTATTTTAGGCATAATTAAGATATTTAAAATAATTAAATGATAGGTTAATAAAGAAATGACTCTTGTATTTAAGTTATAAATTAATAATTTAGAGATCAAATAAGAAGTAGATTAAGAAAAGCTATTTATTAATGAAGATAGTTAATTAAGAATTATTAATTAATTTATATGTGGTTAATTTTGGATAATCAATTAGATTCATTAAATAATCTATTATGCATTGATAAATATAATTATTTGATAAAAGGAATGAAGAAATTAATTACTTATTGTAGTTAATTTGATAAAATGATTTATTTAAGTTAATTAATTTAATTTAATTAATTTAAGAAATCATCTGAAGGTTTGATATGTATAATCACTTAGTGTATTCAATGGAGCATAATTACTTGAGGAAGTAATTAATATAATTACTGAATGTAATTAGTGAAATTAATGTATTAATAAAGTAATTGGGATAATTACTTTTATAATTAATCAAAGGATTAATTAAAGGGAGATAATTAATTATGGGATAATTAATTTGGAAATAAGTAATTAAGAGTAGTTAATTACTGGTTGATATTAATCAAGGTGATTAATAATTGTGTTTAATTAAAGATTAATCTCTTAATGTAATTAAATTAAACAAAGTAATTTAATTTAAATATGAATTAGAGATCATTAATTAATGTAATTAATGATGAAATTAAGAATATTTTAATTATGAAATAATTAATAATGTGGTGATTAATTAAGGATAATGTAATTAATTGTATTTAATTTATAAATAAAGTAATTAAATGTTAATTACTATAAATGATTTAGGATAATTAATTTGTAAAATTAATTAAAGACTAATTACTTACTGTAATTAGAAGGTGATTAATCGAAGAAGTTAATCAAGATAAATATCTAAACATTGATTAATTAAGTTGATTTAAAATTAATTTATGATGGTATAAGCAGGATTTATAGACGAAGTAATTAATTTAATTTACTTTAAATTAATTAGAAATAGAAGTAGTTAATTTAATTCATTTTAAATTAATTACAAAATGGTATGATTATAAATCATTACTTATGGATGAATGATAGTGATATTTCATTTGATGGATGTGCATTCAGATCTGACTTGAATACTATCTATGTGAAATGGATGCTTGGTTTAAAGTATGATAATATTTAATTATCTGTTTTGATGATAATATGAATTATCTGTTTATGATGATGTGATTATCTATTGTGATATTATGAATTATCCATCTATGTGTATAGTGATGATATTGAATTAAACTATTAAGACTAAATAGACAACTTGGCCTTAAAAGACACGTTTTGGATTTCGATGAGACCGGGATCGGGTTTTCCGCATTAGGAACATCCGAAAACCACATCGATTCCAAATTTACGATAGGTCGTGAATCTGAAGGAAGATGAAGATTCAGAATGCAAGGGTTATCGTCGTTAACTCTGAGGGTGATTCCAAAATGAGTGTAACGAGATAATGCCTTCGGTTTCGTTCGAACTCGGAACGAACTTGTATGGATTGAATGCTTTCAACACATCGTCAGGTGGGCGATAAGCATTCTAAGAAATGTATTCTAAAAAGGTAATCGTAGCCTCAAGCCTCATCAACCGGGAATGGCTAAAACAGGGGAGATGCAGCAAGGCTAGGTGGGTCATGCCCAAGCAGGACAAGGATATTCCCCTGTCTAGATGTCCCTTTATTTTCGGCTTAGTGGGCAGTAGCGACGGCTATCTGCGGGGTTATCTTGTTCGGGACTGTTCAGTAAGGAATGGTTCCGGCCTTGTGTTACAGGGGATGAAGGGAGTAATCCTCGATACGGTGATCTAGGCCCCGTACTGTGACAGGCGGTACCCCAGTAGCCCTGCCATTGTATGGAATCCACAATCCAATAAGTGCCAACGGTTTTGATTGTATTACCCACTTTTGTGGCTAGTAGCTGGAATTTAATAGATGTAACAATTTCGGCTATTTTCTATTTACTTGAAAACCCTAGACCTATTATAATATCACAGAATTTCCTATCAAATGTTTTGGTTAGCGTAAGGTAAAAACTTTTCCATGTTTATGTGTGGGAAGTCTTACGTGATACCTTTTGTTTCAAAAAGGATTTTCAAAATTAAGCAACTTTAACCTGTTACTCATACCAGACCAATGTCTGACCCGGAGTTTATTTTCTGTTTTTCATAAACTCTCGGGTACCCAAATTTTTACGGGTAGCCAAGGGATTCAGGTTAGCTTTGACGCATTCTGGAGGAGCAATGGAGCAGGAGGCTTCAGCGTTGTAGATGTATATATAGTTCCGCTGTGTTAGTATCTTTGGGTTATTTGTTTGAGTTGAGTTGTATTAACTAGACAGGTGTCTATAACTGTCTAGTATGTGATGTATTATCTGTATAACTCTGATTGATGCTGTATATTATGTAAATACTTATATGAATTATTATAATTTATCCGTTCCGCTGTGAGATTCTGATGTTGTTGTTCTTTCTTCTCTATCTTTTCTATTTTCTCACCCATTTCTTTCTTCAGGACGAAGCGGTTTTCTAGGCATAGAAAGCCGGGTCGTCACAGTAACCTTTTCAGGAGTTGTAGTGGTGTGCCTCTCACCATGTCGGGCTCGCTTGCTCGAATCTTCAACCACATGACTTTTTCCTCTGTCATCATGGGTTTTTCTTTTATGGGAATCGTCACCTCTTTGTGAAGAATCGTGGCGCTCTTCCCTTTCTCTTCTTTCGTAGCGCTCCTCTTGAGCTCTCTTCTCTTGAGCCTTTCGGGTGGCTCTTTCTTCATCGGATTCTCTGTAAGAGGGGAGGTAACGCCTATAATCATATTGGCTACGCCTCCCGTAGCGCTGGAAATCATCGTAGTATGAGCTGCTGCGCCCCATCGGAGAATCTGAAATAAAAAGAGATAAGTTTTAGAGGTCTTCAAAGTACAAAAAGTGAGAAAAATAAAAGTGCCAAAAAGAAATTCTAAGTGTGTGTGGCGTGCAAACTACGCGCATCAAACTACGAACCACTCTTTAATTGAGGAGTGGTTGTGGGTGTAATAGTCAGCGTCAACTCCTGAGTCGACGGAGTCTGCTGCAGGACAGAAGTTGCTTCAACTACTGAAGAAGAAACCCCGGTAGTGATAGGATCATCTTTAAAGATCTCTTGCGAGGTGGCGAAGAGGTCGCTCAGCCCTTCGAAAGTATCATCCCTGCTCTGCTTGGCAAGGCTAGTTTTTTCAGCTTCTTCGCCAGATTTCTGTGACAGTCGGGGAGATCCCTGAGGCCCTTCTTCCTCAATAACCAGGGCAGGTTCGTCAGATGGCCCCGCAACATCAACAGAAGTGGAACATTTCACTAGCAAAACCTCGGGAGCAGGTCCTTTCGGTTTGGATGTATCTGTAGAAACTGGGGCATCCAATGCTCTAGCCGGGGAGTCTGGAATTTCATGAGGATGTGTAGAACGAGAAGTATGTAAAAGCCCGTATTGGTGCAAAAATTCATCCCCCAACAAAAACTTGATGCTTCTCTCTGCTACGGCCACGGCACTCAATCTATCAAAAGTCTGCTTATGGACCGGATCTCTAGAGGGAAGAGGAAGTGCTGAAAAGAGCAAAGAATGAAATTAGCAATTGGTAATTCGGATCTCGAGAAAGTTTAAAAATGGATACAAGTAATCTTACTTCCTACTCTCCAATCGGCATAAAACCCTGGGGGGCAGCGAGCAAAGAAAAATTGGTTCAAAAATCCATGAACGCTTTCGGTAAGGTCATAAATAAGTTTGCGGTTTCTAGCACTCCTCACAATTATAAGGGAAGGATGATCTCTACTCTTTGCAAACGAGCATAAGTAACGAATTTGTTCAAAACTTGGTAAGCGATCAAAAGTTCTTCTGAACAAAACGCACAACCCCATCAAGATGGCATAACCATTAGGATGAAGTTGGGACGGAGAGATTGACAACCGAAGAAGAAGAATTCGGAGAAAGTCATTAAAAGGAGGGATCGCTCCGCTTAAACACATTTGACGATTGATTGCAATAAAGCCACGGGGAGGACTGTCGGCAGTATCACTTGGCCCAGGGAGAAGGACATCACTCTCAGTAAAACCAAATTGAGTGCGCAGCTGAGTAAATGCTCTCGGGGTTAGAATGGTTGGAGTTCTCTCTGGAGGGTTCTCTATAGGTAGAGCTACCGGAAAAGTTTCTTCCTCTTGAGCTGCCATTTCTTCTTGATGGGAAGTCATTCTACATAAATAACTGGATATTCAAACATCAAGGTGCACGTTTCCTAAAATGTGTGAGGTGTTGTGTAAAATTAACAAAGCAATAAACAAATATAACTGGAATGAAAACTAGCAAGCATTTGTTAGTTATGAAACCCAGGGACTATTGTTTTAAGCTTAAATATGCAAGTATAATGTTGATGCAGAAAAATCAGTTCAGATTGTTGATATTTTGCATTGATGTTTAACTTTAGTTGATTGATTCACAAACATTTCATGCAATATATTTAAGTTGCTTGTTTCATCTCGACTAATCTGTCATTCGATATGGGCAGTCAATGGCAGTATTCTCGCCTTGGTTTCTTTGTTTGTTATTTTCAGCAGGTTGGCAGCTTATGAGTTAATGCGGTCTGTGAAATAATACAATGAGATTCAAGCAGATTTAAAGTTGGGGCAGTTCAGAATTTAGGCAAACGTAGTTCGACAGTTCAAGTCAAATACTCAAAGTGGGTCTATGCTCCTAAATGACAACCCGTCCAATGCTTAAGTATTAGGTCGGCTACGATTTAACACGTCCAAAGATTAAGTATTAGGTCGGCTACGATTTTAAAAGTCTTTCGCGAGATAAGGCTAGGTCGGTAGCGGGTCGGAGTCAAAGTTAGTTCGGCGGCTCAGTCCTCTAGGTCGCAAGGAAGAGATAAGAAAGTAAGCTCCGATCCAAAAGGCAGGAACTTCTCCAAGTATTGACTCGATCACGATCCAAGCCTTAAAGTTTAAATCGGCAAGTTTCCTTCAAGCATTATCTCAACCACGACTTAAGGTCACTAAGAGTCAGGTCGGCCAAAGGCTAAACCACCCAAATTCACTAACTCGCTCCCAAACCAACATCACACTCCATCGACCCGCTAACCCAATAGCCGTTCCATCAACAACAGCCTTCATTCCATTCAAGCTATCGGATCGCCCAATAAAAAGCTCAAAGTTGTCACAAATCCATTGCCCTGCCATCAGAAATCATTGAGCCTGGGGTAGTAAACCATCTTCATCGTCTCAACTGTCGTCTGAAGCCAAAATCGAGCAACCTAAGCCTCATCAACTATAAACGTAACAGGATTCATGATGAAGCATTGAACAAGGAGGTAGTTCGAGTTCGAGTGGCGGAATTCATGGACTAACAGTGATCTATGGTCGAGAAGAGAGCAGGACCACTTACGCGATGAATAGCAGAGATTACCAGTGATCGATTGGAATGAGATCGCCTTTAGGAGCTTGAGAAAATTTTAATGGCGGAATCGAACAAGGGAGTAAGTAATAAAGAGAAAGAAGAATGTGGACGACTTATATCTCACTAAGGTAGAGACTGAAGCGACTTAGGCCATCTAACTGTTAGGTCGTTTACGACCCACCAATCTAAAAAAGGAGCGGGTTAAAGAGTATCGAAGCATACGACCTAACCATTAGGCGCATTCTTCGAGGGGCAAATGTTAACCTCGCCTCGGCCGTGGCTCACCGATCTAAGATGGTAAACGACCTAACACTCTGCCGACTTAACAAAGGATGCCGACCTAAGGCTCGAATGGGCACCGACCTAACTACTTAATGCCTCAAAGGAGGACGACCTAACACTCTGCTGACTTAACAAGGGATGTCGACTTAGTATCTTAGCATGGAAGACCGACCTAACTGCATAAGGTTTAAGAATGATACCGACCTAAGGGACTTGAGAAGTAGACCGACTTAAAGCTCAAAGGAAGTTCCGACTCAACAGCCTTAGCTTGTTGCCGACCTAACGAATGAACCCACTCAGGATAAGTGACGACTCAACTTATTGCCGACTTAACAGGGACAACGACTCACCGGGTTATAACCGTGATGCTTTAAAGATGTTGGCCGACTCATGGGAAAATCGACCTAAGGCCTATGGTGGGTCGTTCACGACCTAAGCAAGCGAATCGGATACCTCATTATTTCGTGACCTGGCCCCATAACTCGTTTACGACTTTGGACTTGCATGAAATTAGGTAAGTCGGCTTAACTCTACTAGACTGTGAATTTGCCTCCATAGGTCGGCCGCGACTCAACTAAAGTCGGTGACGACTCAGGACTTGGGAAAAATTCTTAAACAGATTTGCCTATAAATAGAAAGCCATCTCCAACATTCAGGGGACCTTTTTGGCCAATCATTTCAAGCGCCAATACTCTGCTGAATTCTCAACTCACCCGACACTTCAAATTCGAAAGGCAACTCAACTAACTTCAAGGGAAAATCTAACGCAATCTACATGGATTCGAAGAATTCTTCTCTACCAAAGTTCTAGTTGTTTGTCTCGTTATAATTGTAATTGAAGATTGCTGTAAAGTTGTAATCGGTTTAGCAATAAAGAGAATTAAAGTGGATGTAGGCTTGCCTTGAGCCGAACCACTATAAAATCGTTGTTATTCACTGCTTTTTTATGTGATTTTCTGCTTATACTCCATTCCCGAATCATCGGGTGGTGCTTTCACAACTACACTTTATACACCGGGGTGTTAGCGTTCAAATTTTAGCGTTAACAAGTCCTAATTTGACTGTTTGCAAAAAGTAGCATTTCGGTCTTTAATCCGACTAACAATGCTATATTTAAATAAATCATTTAAATATACAATCGTAAAATATACGGGTTGTTGCACAACCAAAGCCTAGATGTTCACTCAGCCTTAGCTCTGATACCAAATGTAACGTACGAGATTTTTACCCTCGAAAATGGACACTAATACATTCATTATATTATGTGCCAAGCATCCAAGTGCTAGAAAAACTTTATGGAAAAGTAAAATAAACACAAAATAAAGTAGAAAATAGAATATCACACGAATAGAATAACGTATATTATTAATCAAAAAATCTTTTACAGTGGAAATTTTACATACATATATCAGAGTTTAACCTATATTCAACCTGGATAGTTATAACTCTCTTTCCTTACAATTTTTGAGAAAAGCAAAACAAATGTAGCGGAAAACAGAAAATGTCAATATGTTGATGAAGATCTTCAGCTATCCTCTGGAAACTCCAAGCATCTTCCTTTAAACCTAAAACCACTCAGATCTGAATCGAGTATTAAACTTACCCGCTTTAGGCTTGATAAACCAGCGTTATTCATGATTTATAAATATATATGATGGTGCCTAGATCGGTTTTGTTGTCGAACAAAACCCTAAGAGTATCTCGTAAGACAATGCCACATATAAACATGGATGATTTTTTACATTTTGATAACCAAAACACTTAATACTTAAACCATTTGATATTATTTCTAATGACATTTCTTTGAAAATCCTTTCTAAGTAAATATATATATATATATATAAAGATAGCTGAAATTATTACGATTATTGAATTCCAACAAAGGGTAGCTGAATGTTTACAATGCATTACAACTATTTTAGGAAAACGACCAAAACCGTAAAGCTCATATTGTAATTGGATTTCCAACATGATTGGGAACCGGTGTCCTTTTCCTTCTTTTATTGATTTGTCACATACAACAATCATTGTACCTAGTGGTTTTTCATACAGGGACTCATACACCCTTGTATATCTCATATTACTACACTACTACATATCTATAGCCTTTCGTACAAGGACTTACACACCAATATACCATAAAATATCAAGGGTCCAAACATTGCTAGCCTCTAGGTAATAGATGCCCTTTTCTTTCCGTATCTCCAGTAACTGATAACCCAAAATATATGTCATATAGATCAAATAATTACCCAAATCATTATTGCGATGTGAGGCTTGATAGGCTATACTCGTACTTTCCACGAAGGCACGCTTTGCTTTTCACAAATGCACGCTTTGCCTTTCTAATAAAAAGCTCCCCTTTGAATGCCACATTACCATTTCTAACAACACACTATTGATTTTCACAAATGTACAACCTCTGAGCTCGTACGTCTTAGAGAAGGATGTTAAGTATAAGAGAGTTACATCCTACACCATCCAACATATGTAAATTTTAGAGATCAATAGACATAAAATGCAATGTCAGACACTCATCTAGACAAGTTGTATAGGAATATAACATACCAAAGGTACTCCCCTATTACATCCCGTCGGAAATAACCCCTGGGATTAGTAGATATTAGTCCTTGCATCAAAGATTTTAATATCAGAGTACTACTGCCACCATATATATAATATGAAATCGTAGGGCTAGTGTAACAACTCGCATATTTTAAGATTGAGTACTTAAATATTTTATCATTAGTCGGATTATAGTTCGAAAAGTTACTTTTTGCAAACAGTCGAATTGGGACTTGAGACCCCTTCCATTGAGTTCAAAATACCATTTGCAACCTTTTTGAGTATAAGCTTCGATATGTTTGGAGTAAGTTGATTTTTTCTACTTTTTCTAAAGGCTGTGGGTTGGGTTCAGCCCATTTGCCCAATTCTGGTTATATCAACCCAACCTCTCTCCACTTCTCTAAATTCATTCCTCATTTCCTAACTCTCTCAAGCTCAAGAGAATAATGGGGGAAAAGATTGGAAATTAGAATTCCTAAAACTCCAAGCCTTAGTTCAATTGCGAAATCAAGTTCTAGCTCCAAACCCAAAGAGAAGCTATTGGTAAGCATCATCTTCTTCTTCTCCAACTCATTCTCCTTTCAATTTTCAGAAATTCCTAAACCTAACTTTGGGAATGTTCTTCTTTTGAGCTTAGTTCAAGCTTATTTGGGTTGTGTTGAAGTGTGGTTGATTCTTCCTTTACTTTCAATCTTTTCCTTCATTGATTTTGTGAAAAGGCGAGATTTTTATCTCACATCTAAGTCTATGATTATCTTTGATTGTTAGGTATGAATTCCTAACACTTATTCATGTGCTTTTGATTTTGATTTGGATTGGTTTTATGAATATTCCAATTTTTAGTGTTTTGGGTTCAAATCTTTAAAGATTCTAACTTTGATGTTTGAACATGTTTTTGCTGATGCATGGAGGAGCCAATAGGACTGGGTTGCCGATGGGCATAATCCCCTAGCGTCCGTGCTCGACCGGATGCAAATTAAGTGAGAGTTTGCACTTCGATTGCAGAAATTGCAGTTCCGTTGACCGAACCCCCTGGGCCGGTCGACCGAAGCTGAAGCCGAAACATTCTGGGCTATTTTCGACCGACCGACTCAGAGAGTACGGTCAACCGACCTTCTCCTATTTCCCTGTTTGCCTATTTATGCTCGTTTTGCTTTGTTTTTCCAATTGTTAATCGATTCTTCTCCTCCGATTAGTTGTTATCACCTTTGTCAACTTTGATAACTTCTATTTTTAATTTTTGGGTATTTCCATTTTTATGGATTCAGAATAGATTTCTTTGGATTCTATTCACGTCTTCGAATGTGAGATTTTAGTGATTGATTGTTTCTACAATCATTTTTGTGATTCATCGCTTTTAAAAATATAAAGGTTTTCAATACTAGTAGTAAATATCAAAATTCTTTCATCAAAACGATTTCAACTCTACTTTATTACAAAGCTCGTTTCTTAAACCGTTTTCCAATCTACTAGCATATACAAACCTTTACCTCATTCGTATGAGAAATCTAATTAAACGGCTTAGTAAAACAAGTGGTATGAAACGTTTGCGTTTACTTCGTCGGTTAATTCTTGGACTTGTTCGATTGAATCTCTTATGACAATTTTCGAGTGGAGATCTACAATTTGTTCGTAAATATTTAAGTTAAGCTAGTGGTTATGGGAAATGAAGCTAAGCTTATATATTTACTAACTTAGTGTAATTGATAGTTCTTGTGATCGACGATGATCAGTTTGTGATTTAGACTAGCAATGTGCGATGTCTCTGTCTGCGAGGGAGACTAAACCCCGTTTCTGTGAAGCTTCATCTCAATTTGGTGGGGTAGCAACCCATGGTCTTCGGACCGTTTTAGAGGAGCGTTGGCTCATGGTCTTCGGGCCGTTTTAGTGGAGCCTCAGCTCAAAATTAATGGTTAGCAAGCACGGAATAACTTTTCGTTTTGTGATACACGTGTTGGTGAGTTTTCATACTCCCGTTTTGTGATAGGCCTCCCCCTTTTGTCATTTCTGGATTTCTATTGATTGATTTCTAGAATTCGTGTTTCACCAATTTTCGTGATTTGCATTGATAAGTTTTATCAATATTTGTGCATTGGTGAATTTGTGTGTCATTAACTTTTGTGATTGGCATTGATATAATTGTCAATATTTATGGTTTGGTGAATAAAAATAAGGAGTATGACATTCTTTTGATCTTTGGGAAGATTCTTGTGATATTGATTAAACTATAGTTGATTTTCAATTACATACTTATCATAGTATGGCATTGTGGTTATTATACATTTTTGTCATATGTCTTATTCTATGTCATTTAATCTGATATTTAGACTGATCCGTTTATTATTTTCTTATTAAATAATACTCGGGTCAGACCGAGATGTTACAGGTGCTTCCACTTGACTCCACTTCTGGTGTTAACTATTCTGACTTTTGCCTAACTACTTAGATTAGTAGTTCATTTTGTTGTATACATTTGAGATGTAGACTCTATGATGTATGCTTATTCTCTTGTGTAGCACTTGTAACTATTCTTTTGTGATATTGTGGATCTTGTTAGACCACTACTCTGATATACACTTTTATGTGTAATATTCATATCTATTTCCGCCTTTGTGATATGAATTATCTGTGACTGATTTATGTTATGCTTATTTCTATATTTGTTTCCGAAGATATTATAGCCACTGTGTAGTAGCTTTGAGTTTGTATCGGCATGTTGGATTCCTCTCGTAATGAATTGCATGTTATTTTTATCTGGCATAACGGTAATCACACAAAGCAATTACATGGATGGTCGCTCCTCAACAGCCTTATCCTCCGCGCTAGTTGACAGCATTACCCCGTAGTGTCCTTGGCTAGCGTGGGTATAAAGGTGGGGCGTCACAGCTTGGTATCAGAGCCAAACTTCGGAACAATGTAGAATAATGTAATAAGGATCATCGTCCTAAGTCCATCTTAGGAGTCGTGCTTTAGGATTTAATTCGAGTCTTCGTACCGATTCATCTTATTTTCTTTATGATTTCATGTTTTATCTGTCAAGATTGTTTGATATCCATTTGGTGAATAACCTTTTTCTTCTTCTTTTTTTCTTTCTAAAGGAAGAGAAATGGTTAGACCAGGCCGTCCCAGCGCGGGTCAATCTAGTGCTACTCCCCAAGATGGAGTATTTATGTCTGCCCAGCAGCTTCTTAATTTAGTAAAGAATGCTCAAGTAGCCGGTTCTAATCCTGGGTCTACTCGCCCTAAGTCTGGATTTGCACATTTGTGCAACGATTATACCAATTTGGGTGGGAAGCCATTTAAAGGTTCTGAAACCATTATTGAAGTCCAGGCTTGGCTAAGATCATGCGATCAAATCTTTTCTCGCATGAATCTTATCGATCTTCACCGAGTTCAGGTGGCCTCTAGTATGCTCCAAGAAAGAGCATTAGACTGGTGCGAGCTTTTGATTTCTGAAATAAATGAAGCGGATCTTACTTGGGAGAAATTCTGGGAACGATTCGAATTAAAGTTTGTGTCAGAAGCTGAGAAAGTAACATTGGCTTGTCGTTTCATTGACCTTGTTCAAGGAGAATCCTCTGTGGCAGATTATGTCGCATCCTTCAAGTCACTTTCTAAATACGGGGTTGAATACATAAACACCCCATTGAAGAAGAACCATAGATTTGTCTATGGCTTGAACAAAAATCTCAAGAAGCGATTACTTCTAAAATTAGAAGTTTCTTTTGATCAACTCATTGATATCGCTCTTCGACTTGAAGAGGCTGATAGAGTAAGTGATGTTGAGGTTGGGAGTGCTAAACCGAACTTCACCAACAAGAAAAGGCCGAATAAGTTCAAAGGTCCTTATCCCAATAATAAGAAAGGGAAGCAAGCCCCTCCGGCAACTAAGACTTCTACCTCAAGTGGTGGGCAATGCTACAACTGTGGTTCTAAGGACCATTATGCGAATAAGTGTTTAAAACCTCGTGCTTCTCGCTATTGCAAAAGCCCGGACCATTATATATCTTCGTGTCCTAAACTTCAAAACAGGAAAGAGGGAAAGCTTAATGTGGTACAAACTCCTAGTAACACTTCTCGTGGTCAAGGTATTTCTCATTCTATCCTTGATGGCATTATTTTATTTCGTGATCATCCTATTCGAGTTCTTTCTGATACGCGTGCGTCCCATTCTTTTATATCAAATGAATTTGTTGATACTTTTTCTTTGGATGTTATGTGTTTATTGACTTCTTTGAGAATTGCGAATCTGGTTGGTGGATCCGCAACAATCAGTTATTGTGTAAAGATGTCGAAACTATTTTATGTGATTACTCTTTCCATGCCGATTTGCATGTTATGCGTTACCTTGGCTTTGGAATGATTTTGGGAATGGATTGGCTTAACCGCTACGAAGCTCAAATCCTATGTCCTGAGCGGACTATTCATCTTCGACATCCTCAATATATTAAGCAGATATTATTGATCTTAAAGGTTCGAATTCCAGCTTGGTTGCATCTTTATATTCTTTAAATCCTCGTGATGACGATAATGATGATGAGGAAGATATTATTTATCTTATTCACGTTGTTCGTGAATTTTCCGACATATTTGAGCCCATTTAGGATTACCACCTAAGCGAGCAATTGAGTTCAGAATTACTCTCATCCCTGGAGCTCAACCTATTACTCGTCCTCCTTATCGTATGTCCAATAAAGAAAATGAGGAGATGCGCAAACAATTATCCGAATTGGAGACGAAGCAATTTATTCGCTCTAGTTCCTCTCCTTGGGGAGCTTCGACTATTTTTGTGAAGAAATCCGACGGTACACTTAGGCTTTGCGTTGACTACCACAAGATTAATGATTTTACTATCAAGAATAAACATCCTTTACCTCGGATTGATGATCTATTCGATCAACTTAGTGGTACTAGAGTCTTTTCATAATTGGACTTGGCTACCGGTTTTCATCAGCTTCGTATTGCAGAGGATAGCATTCCTTTGACATCGTTCCGTACTCGTTATGGATCTTACTAATGGCTTGTTATGCCATTTGGTTTAACGAATGCTCCGACTTATTTCCTTGACCTTATGAATCGAGTTTTCAAAGACTTCCTCGATCGGTTTGTTCTCATCTTTATTGATGATATTCTTGTGTATTCTAAAACCGAGGAGGAACATGAAAAGCATCTTCAGATTGTGTTGGAAACTCTTAGGAGCAATCAATTGAAAGAAAATTTTTCTAAATGCCAATTTTGGCAATCTCATGTGAAATTTCTTGGTCATATTATTTCCGAATCCGGGATTTCCGTGCATCCTTCAAAGATTGAAGCAATTCAAAATTGGAAGAGACCGGGGAGTGTGACGGAAATCCGTAGCTTCCTTGGATTGGCGGGTTATTACCGTCGTTTTACTAAAGAATTTTCTAAAATTGTCGTGCCTCTTCCTAGCTTAACAGAGAAAGGTGTTAAATACATTTAGTCGGTCAAATGTGAAGCTTCTTTTCAGAAATTAAAAGAACTCCTTTCTGATGCTCCTATTCTTGTTATTCCCAAGGGGAATCAAGATTATTGTTTGTACCGATGCTAGTCGCATTGGTTTGGGTGCCGTTCTTATGCAAAGAGAACGTGTTATTGCTTATGCTTCTAGGCAATTGAAGCCAGCCGAGTCTAGGTATGCCACTCATGATTTAGAGCTCGCGGCTATTGTTTTCGCCCTTCGAATTTGGCATCATTATCTTTTGGGAGAAAAATTTATTCTTTACACCGATCATAAATCTTTGAAGTATCTGTTTTCTCAAAAGGAACTTAATTTGCGTCAACAACATTGGCTCGAATTCCTTGCATCTTATGATCTTGATATTCTTTATACTCCCGGAAAGGGAAATCGTGTTGCCGATGCACTTAGTCGTAAGCAACAAGTAGTTATTTCTATGATGACATACGAATGAAATGATCTCGGAATTTTACCACTTGTGAGATTCGAGATCGTGTTTTCGATTTATGTTCATCTCTTGTTTTATGTAGCCTTGAGGCTCATCCTTCTCTTTTAGACTGCATTATTGAAGCTCAAAAGCTTGATCCCGAATTGGCTCTTTTTGGCCAAAATTTTAGGGATAAAATTGATATTGAAGGTTTGAAAGGCTTTGATATTGATTCTCGTGGCGGTATTTAAAAATTTGGTAGACTTATCGTGCCAAATATTAGTGATCTTCGTAAAGACATTTTAGAAGATTCTCATCGTTCTAAATTTACCATTCATCCTGGTTGTAGTAAAATGTACGCGGATATGAAGTGACTTTATTATTGGGAGGGAATGAAATCTGATATTGCTAACTTTGTTAAGTGTTGCATGACTTGCCAACTCATTAAGGCCGAGCATCAAAGGCCCGGTGGGTTATTGCAACCTTTAGAAATTCCAATTTGGAAGTGGGACCAAATTTCCATGGATTTTATAGACGGCTTTCCCCGTTCTCATTCGGGTCGTGATAGTTTATGGGTGATAGTTGATAGACCTAATAAATCCACCCATTTTGTTGCCGTTCGGTCCAATCAAACCGTACCTCTTTTGGCCAAACTTTTTATCAAAGAAATTGTTAAATTGCATGGAGTTCTACTTCTATTGTTAGTGATCGTGATCCATTGTTTACTAGTGGATTTTGGAAGAGTCTGTAAAAAGCTTTGGGAACGAAGCTTAATTTTAGCACCGCTAATCATCCTCAGTCCGACGGACAAACCGAGCGTGTGAATCAAACTCTTGAAGATCTTCTTCGTGCATGTGCCCTTGATTTTGGTGGAAGTTGGGAAGATCATATTTCTCTTGTTGAGTTTTCCTATAATAATAGCCTCCAATATATTATTGGTATGGCACCTTTTGAGGCACTCTATGGAAGGCCATGCCGATCTCCTTCTTGTTGGTTTGAGGCCGGTGAGAAGCTGGTTTTAGGTCCAGATTTTATTCGTAATTCCACAGAAAAGATTGATCTTATTCGTCATAGGATGAAAGAAGCCCAAAATAGACAAAAATCCTATGCCGATTACCGAAGAAGGAAATTATAATTTTCCGTGGGAGATTTTGTGTTTGTTCGTGTTTCACCTATGAAGGGTGCTATGTGCTTCAATCGATCGGGAAAGTAATTAGCACCTAGATATATTGGTCTATTTCCCATCACCGAACGCATTGGTTCCGTGGCTTATCACCTTTTATTACCGACTCAATTTTATGCTATTCATGACATGTTTCACGTTTCTCAATTACGGGAATGCCTTCGAGTTTCCGATTCTATTCTTGAGCCCGGTGTTGTGGAAGAAATTGAAGTTTCACCTAATTTGACTTATGAGAAACATCCCATTCGTATTATTGGTTCGTAGGTCAAACGCCTTCGAAATGAAGATGTTTTGCTTGTTAAGGTTCAATGGTCCTCAAATCCACAGGATTGCTCTTGGGAATCTAGGGAATTCATCGAGCGAGCACATCTGGCCTTACTTTCTCATGCTCTTTGAGGTGAACTTCTTATTTCAAATTTCTTTTGTGTTGAATATGCTTTTATGGTTGTTACTATATATTTTATTCTTAAATATTGCGAGGACGCAATTTCTTTAAGGAGGGGAGTCTGTAACAACCCGCATATTTTACGATTGAGTATTTAAATATTTTATTTAAATATTTTATCGTTAGTCGGATTATAGTACGAAAAGTTACTTTTTGCAAATAGTCAAATTGGGACTCGAGACCCCTTCCATTGAGTTCAAAATACCGTTTGCAACCTTTTTTAGTATAAGCGTCGATATGTTTGGAGTACGTTGATTTTTGCTACTTTTTCTATAGGGCTTTGGGTTGGGTTTAGCCCATTTGTCCAATTCTGGTTATATCAACCCAACCTCTCTCCACTTCTCTTCATTCATTCCTCATTTCCTAACTCCCTCAAGCTCAAGAGAATAATGGGGGAAAAGATTGGAAATTAGAATTCCTAAAACTCCATGCCCTAGTTCATTTGCAAAATCAAGTTCTAGCTCCAAACCCAAAGAGAAGCTATTGGTAAGCATCATCTTCTTCTTCTCCAACTCATTCTCCTTTCAATTTTCAAAAATTTCTAAACCTAACTTTGGGAATGTTCTTCTTTTGAGCTTAGGTATAAGCTCATTTGGGTTGTGTTGAAGTGTGGTTGATTCTTCCTTTGCTTTCAAGCTTTTCCTTCATTGATTTTGTGAAAAGGTGAGATTTTTATCTCACATCTATGTCTATGATTATCTTTGATTGTTAGGTATGAATTCCTAACACTTATTCATGTTCTTTTGAATTTGATTTGGATTGGTTTTGTGAATATTCCAATTTTTAATTTTTTGGGTTCAAATCTTTAAAGATTCAAACTTTGATGTTTGAACATGTTTTTTTGATGCATCGAGAAGCCAAAAGGACTGGGTAGCCGATGGGCGTAATCCCCTAGCTACCATGCTCGACCGTTTGCAAATTGAGTGAGAGTTTGCACTTCGATGAAATAGTGTGGGAATTGTAGAAATTGCAATTCGGCCGACCGAACCCCCTGGGCCGGTCGACCGAAGCTGAAGCTGAAACAATCTAGGCTATTTTCGGTCTACCGACTCAGAGAGTCCGGTCAACCGACCTTCTCCTATTTCCCTGTTTGCCTGTTTATGCTCGTTTTGCTTTGTTGTTCCCATTGTTAATCGATTCTTCTTCTCCGATTAGTTGTTATCACCTTTGTCAACTTTGATAACTTCTATTTTTGGAATTTTTGGGTATTTCCATTTTGATGGATTCAGAATCGATTTATTTGGATTCTATTTATGTCTTCGAATGTGAGATTTTAGTTATTGATTGCTTCAACAATCATTTTTATGATTTGTCACTTTTAGAAATATAAAGTTTTTCAATACTAGTAGTAAATATCAAAATTCTTTCATCAAAACGATTTCAACTCTACTTTATTACAAAGCTCGTTTCTTAAACCGTTTTCCAATGTACTAGCATATAAAAACCTTTACCTCATTCGTGTGAGAAATCTTATTAAACGACTTAGTAAAACAAGTGGTATGAAACGCTTGCGTTTACTTCGTCGGTTAATTTTTGGACTTGTTCAATTGAATCTCTTGTGACAATTTTCGAGTGGAGATCTACAATTTGTTCGTAAATATTTAAGTTAAGCTAGTGGTTATGGGACATGAAGCTAAGCTCATATATTTACTAGCTTAGTGTAATTGACACTTCTTGTGATCGATGATGATCATTTTGTGATTTAGACTAGCAATGTGCGATGTCTCTTGTCTGCGTGGGAGACTAAACCCCGTTTCTGTGGTGCTTCGGCTCAATTTGGTGGAGTAGTGACCCATGGTCTTCGGACCGTTTTAGTGGAGCTTCGGCTCATGGTCTTCGGGCCGTTTTAGTGGAGCCTCGGCTCAAAATTAATGGTTAGCAACCATGGAATAGCTTTCCGTTTTGTGATACACGTGTTGGTGAGTTTTCATACTTCCATTTTGTGATACGCCTCCCCCTTTTTGTGATTTCTGGATTTTTATTGATTGATTTCTAGAATTCGTGTTTCACCAATTTTCGTGATTTACATTGATAAGTTTTATTAATATTTGTGCATTGGTGAATTTGTGTGTCATTAACTTTTGTGGCATTGATATAATTGTCAATATTTATGGTTTGGTGAATAAAAATATATAGTATGACATTCTTTTGATCTTTGAGAAGATTCTTGTGATATTGATTAATCTATAGTTGATTTTCAATCACATACTTATCATAGTATGGCATTGTGGTTATTATACGTTTTTGTCATTTCTCTTATTCTATATCATTTCATCTGATATTTATAGTTAGACTGATCCGTTTATTATTTTCTTATTAAATAATACTCGGGTCAGATAGAGATGTTACAGGTGCTTCCACTTGACTCCACTTCTGGTGTTTACTATTCTGACTTTTGCCTAACTACTTAGATTAGTAGTTCATTTTGTTGTATACATTTGAGATATAGACTCTATGATGTATACTTATTCTCTTGTGTAGCACTTGTAACTATTCTTTTGTGATATTGTGGATCTTGTTAGACCACTACTCTAATATACACTTTTATGCGTAATATTCATTTCTATTTCCGCCTTTGTGATATGAATTATCTGTGACTGATTTATGTTATGCTTATTTCTATATTTGTTTCCGAAGATATTATAGCCATTGTGTAGTAGCTTTGAGTTTGTATCGGCATGTCGGATTCCTCTCGAAATGAATTGCATGTTATTTTTATCTAGCATATCGGTACTCGCACAAAGCAATTACACGGATGGTCGCTCCTCAACAGCCTTATCCTCCGCGCTAGTTGACGGCATTACCCCGTAGTGTCCTTGGCTAGCGTGGGTATAAAGGTGGGGCATCACAGCTAGTGGAAAGAAGTCCTTCATTATGAAGATCCCCATCTTCAAAATCATTATCTTCAGCATGTCTTCACTTTCGAAACATATGTATTGGTTCGAAGTAGTTTTTAGATAGGAACCACCTAAATCTGACTCTGGTTTCTCCGAACTAATCATCGAAAAAAAGAATTCAGGTATATAGGTGATTATCAATCAACATCCAATTAATTTATCTTTCCATTCATTCAATTATGTTTCAGAGTTATATTCTTTTTAACTATTCCATTAATCTTCTCAAAAGTATACGAAATCATTAAGCCACGTTAATCGAATCCTCTAGTTAATTAAACCTTTTTAATCTTGGAAAAAATTCAAAAACATATCACCTTTTACGTAAGATAAACATTTCCAAATCATTTATTCAAATTTTAACAAAGATTTCTTAATTTCAAATCATTACTTTTAAGTGGGTCAAAAAAATGTTATTTAAGACATCGTTTACCATAAACCCAAGCAAAGCAGTGTTGAGCAGAAAAGGATCCATAGAAATTATACTAATTCCACTTGATATCAATTTTCGTATTCAACCTTTACTACCCATCGAATAATGGTGAAATCACCTTTTAAATTCATGGACGATAAGGGTTCCCTCCTTGGAATTTAATGCCAATTATAAGAAGATTATTTCTATATAATCTAAGTTGTATGAAATTAAATTTGCAAATTTGAAATCTTTTATACTCGTTTCGTTTTTCATATTTCAACCTTATATATTCCTCGTTCAGGAAAGAGACCAAATGAGCCAAGGCATTGGTTGCTCTTGAACATCTCCTTAGTTTAAGCAGCTCACATCGGGTCTCATGAATAGAAAAATCCAGTCTACTCATCGGTTTTTAGAGTCAAGATTAAATCACTTATTTATAACAGCTTTTCTTCTAATCATATACTTTAAACTCTTTTGGAATAATTAAGAAACCTCAAAATCATCTTTAAAACTCTTATTTATTTATTTGAAGACATTTATAACATATTTGGGAAATAATTTAGTTTAAATCTATATTTCAAATGTTATTAAAAATTGCTGCAAAAAGTGCCATGAAAAGTGTTTTTAGGTTTATTTGATCAAAAAAACTTTTTTATCATTTATAATCCATTTTTATAACCCAAATCCCTTTTAAAACATTTTAATATTTTACAGAAATTATTTCATATTTTTAAATAATCAAAAATATCGATTTTAAAGAATTTATCCTTTTGGTTTTCGAACGGTCAAACTGCGACTATTTTGGAAACTTATTTTGCTCATATTTCAAAATCTATATAATGAAATCTTAATTCTTTCCTTTTATTTGAAAGTTTAATGCCAAATGATCAGAATTATGAATTCGATTCTATTCTACAAATGGGTTTAAAGTTTTAAGGTATGAAATCACGAACTGCCGATACGTAACGCGTTTATTTTGACTCTCATTCTATACCTTGTCAAAACTTTTTCAAATTTAGTTTTAATGTTAGCAAAACCTTTGCAAACCATTTCAACTAATATTTTCCATATTAAACTCATATTCACTTTAAAACTATTTCATATTATAATATTATTATAATATTCATTTTCAACCTTTATATTTCAAAACCATTTAGAGGCTAAATAAATTCTATATACATATTTATATGGATTCATTTTACAATCGTTAACCAAGGTTAATCACTTAACTCTGGTTAATCACTTAACTGTTTGTTATCATGATTTCTCATAACTTATCTCAGCCAAGTTATCAACTATATAACCAACCATATAATCAACTAATTTCCAACCAAGCATATCAATTAACTAATTAAACATGCACATCATTATTTTAAGTTTTAAATAATTAAATCTAAAATGGTGTATTCATGATTTAGTTCCACTCCATCAAACTTTTTTGTAGCTTTCTAAAAGTGAACCGGCGGCACTTCCTCCTCATTTCCCTGTTTGGAGCTCCTCAAACTTGCATCCTTTCTTCTTAAAGGGCTCATCCTAGAAGGGTGGATGCTCTCGACTTTGATGGTGATGGAGTGTTGCGTGAGCTATAGAAGGGGAAAGGAGTGGTTTTGGTTTGTTTTTGGAAGTGTAATGATGATGATGATGTGCGTGTGTGTGTGTATTCGCCATAATTTTCTTATAACTTTTCTCAACATGAAGAAGTAATTAAAAAGCTTCATGAGAAGAAGAAGAAGGAGGAGATGAACAAATGAGTGAATGGAGTTGTAAACATGTAACGGCCTAGATTTTTTTGGATTTCGAAAGTCGACATTAATACGACCACTGTATCAAATGCCACACAATCGAATGCCTGAAAAACCGAACCGTTAGGGTTAAAGAAGAAGAAGATAGAAGAAGAAACAGAAAAAATAAACAGAATCTCAAATTTCGCAACGGAACAACATATAATAGATAAATGACTATCTTTAAAACAAAGAACTATATCGGTTTTACATTACATCATTCAGAGTATACAACGACACAATACAACACTAGCATTTGTTAAAACTGGCTTACATGAAAATTCTGACTTGCACCAACCCAAATGCAACGAACACTACGTAGTAAAGTGATACGTCTCGCCTTCCAGCTTGCCTCCAGATCCCCACAGCATATCTTTTCTTCGCTCCCGAATAATTGATAACCTAACTCTAGGCTGCCTGTGTGGAAAATTATGGGCATCCAAAGTTTAAAAGGGGAACAATAAACTCCAGGTCAGTCATGGGACTAGTGTGAGATCTTAAAAAAATGGTTATTTTCACAAAGAAAGGAAAAGAAATCCACTATGATTTTGGAAAACGAAACTACCATAATGCCCCCCCGCACACACACAATGTAAGCGCACAATTGGAGGAGATTTCTCCTTATGATAGTCAAACATGCTTGATACGCAAAATCATTTTGATATTATTTCTAGTGCATAGTGTAGAAAATCTTTCAAAGGTATAATATTAATCTTAGCCAGCATAGGTACCGTTATATTATGCCTGTTGTAGCTACCATGTGAGAATGGCAGATTATAGAACTAAAACCGTACAAGGCGCGTATTGGTGATTGGATTTCCTACAAATGGTCAGGCTAAGGAACTTCCTATTGCCACATGGGTACGCCTCTGGAGGGATGACTCGAGAACTTAACCAGCTCTCTGCCAACACAAGGCCGGGTTACCTCTGTAACTAGGTAACTACTACACGAATATGCCATCCCCCGATCATTTGCGACCTTTATCCGAGGATCCTCAATCACAAAGCAACAACCACAAAGTAATAAATTTTGCAGCAACCACATAGGTTAAATATCCGTGCTTCATACCATGATACAACCCTTTTCCAGAAGGAAATGACATACCCTCAATGGGCGTTACTCTAAAAAACCTTGCCGCATCCTCCCTGTTTCGACCATTTTCGAGGTGTGAGGTTCGACGAAGTCTCGTCCACAAAGCTACACTTTTTTCACAAAACCATGCTTCGATCGACAAATGATCAGCAGCAATTCATATACCATATTACCTAATTGGGAATGTATCACTAGTAACCATCAACTACATAACCTCTGAGCTCGTACATCTCAGAGAAGGGTGTTAAGCTAAGAGAATAAATTCTCCGCCACCAACAAAAATGTATTTAATAGAAACCTGTTTTACATCTCAATGCGTAACGTCAGACACACATCAATACTACTCCATTCCGGGATCGAACGGAACCAAAGGCACTTCGAAGAAGCCCTTGCAAATCCGGATATTCACTATTCAAGTCCGGAATCCCCATCACAAAGGGTAATAAAATCCCTATACCGGAGCAACCCGGTACAGAGACATTCGACTAGTAATCCTTTCGCTTTCGAAAATACCTGGTCTTCAACACCATCTTCAAATGCAATCTCATTTCGTTGTATCAATATTCAGAATGGGTTTTATGACACAAAGTCCTCTCCCGGCTAATCCGAATAATGAGTGCTTATTTTAAAAAAATACGTGTTCATTCAGATTTCAAATAAATCACAACAAATTTCCACTTTGATCTTTTAAACAAAAGATCCATCACAATCACAAAGGTTCGATGTAGTTTTCGAATATCCATTTGGAATCCGACCCTCGGTTGCATCGAAATTCAAATGCCATTAAAGGCCAATATTAATAGTCGGTGTTTAACTATCAATCAACATTCACAACAATCACCAAGATTTAAATAATTTTCCCCCAATTATTTATTTTTAAAATATCTTCGCAAGTTATATTTTCACACTTCAATCTTTTGAAAACAAATTTCAAATTAATTTCCACATTTTAATCCATTGAAAATAAATTTCAAATCATTTTCCTTACGCAGAATAGATTTTCAAATATTTATTCATTTCTACTGAAAATCTACCGAGTTCAAATATTTTAAAATAATTTAAATTACTTACTCAAAATATATACTTGGAAAACATTTAGAATAAAAACTATTTCTAAATACTTATTTAAATATTAGCTATGAAAACATTATACCAGCATCTCATATAACTTTGAGTCCAAAACTAATTTAAAATAAAATTAGTAGATAGGGTATAACTATTTAAAAAACCAGTATCAATTAAATCTTTAAATAATCAATTCTATAATTAATTAAATAAATCTTCACTTTAAAGATTTTCAAAATAACTTAAGAAAATAATTTCTCCAAAATATTCTTTTAAAAACCAGCTCTAGAACTTTTAATTTATATTGAAAACTAGTTTGAAAATATACTCGGCTTTCCACGGAAAATACACTTTCCATTCTAAAATGGTTCATTTAAATTAATTAATAAATCTTCTCAATTTTAATTTACATCAAATTTGAATATTTCTTTCCACACTTTTTAAAAATAACCCAATATTTATTTTTAAAACAAGTTTCCCTTTCCTTTATAAAATTCCCATTGTGGATTTAAATTTCCAAATATCCGTTGATATACGATTTTCTAACCGTTTTTCAAATATTCACTTTCAAACACCAAATCAAATCCCAAATTAATTTCAAAAATTTATTTCAAACACCAAATCAAATTTCAAATTTATTTCCCAAAGATTCATTTTCAATCACCTAATTAAATTCCAAATTTGATTTCTAAATTTATTCGCTTTTAAAATAAATTCCTTTAATTCTTCCAAACCTTTTAAATTACGAATTTTAAATAAATTCTTCAACTATTAAACCATATTACTCAAAACCATTTATCAAAATATTTTTCCATATTTCGGAATTTATTCAATATGTTTTCAAAAATAAAACTTTATCTATTTAAATTTCTTCTTTTAAATTCACCCAATTCTTTTAAATGAATTTATTATAAATTTTCTATATAAATTTCAAAAATCCAATTTTATTTATTTCTGGTATTCTATAATACCAAAAATATATTCGGCTAGATTATAGCCTTCAATGATTTCAATCACAAATATGATCACACACAAATTTTAAATAATCAACACACAATCATTGAAACAAATTCAAATATTTGAGGAATTCAGTTGGATCCCTCCAACCTGTTTCTCTGCATCCACAGACGTTAGCATAACAATTAATACCAATTCCACTTCGAGGTGGAATATCACGGTATATGGGATTTATATAATATCGTCCTCTATTATGCGGTGCATAGGGCCTTATGCGCTATATAATGCGGGAAATCAATCACTCCAAATACATATATAATACCAATTCCACTTCGAGGTGGAATATCATGGTATATGGGTTTATATAATATCCTCTGCTATTATGCGGCGTATAGGGTCTAATCCAATGCAACTGATAAAAATTTATCATCCAAGCACATAATCAACAATTTTAAATTTAACTATCTAAAATTAAACTGGAAATTCCAATTGAGTGAGAAGATCTCACCATTGCTTTAATTTTGCAATCCATTTCCAATTCCGACTTGTCTTCTTTGCAATTTTACCTTGTATAAACAATTACATAGTTTTATTAATATTCGAACAAATCAAACAATTAATTTCCATTTAATAAATTTAATTAAGTAATAGTTTTATTTAAACCTGTTTTTTTCCTTTTAAAATATCTTTAGTAACTTAGAAAAATTAAATAGGTTAATTTAAACCAACTAGTAAATTAGAAATGTATAAAATTCATTCCTTTTTCTTT
Source organism: Allium cepa (assembly GCA_030765085.1). Lineage (NCBI taxonomy): Eukaryota > Viridiplantae > Streptophyta > Magnoliopsida > Asparagales > Amaryllidaceae > Allium > Allium cepa. The sequence continues at coordinate 281,473,246 of CM060935.1, forward strand.
GAAAAATATTCTATATAGATTTTAAAACCTTTTTATTTCAAACTTTACGTATATAAAACATTTTATGTTTCTAAACCTTATATATATATATATATATTTAACTTTCCAATCCAATCCCTAAAGTTCCTGTTTATATTTTAAATTAATTATGTAGATGTATTTACATATATATTGAATATTATTTATATAATTTTTTCCATTCGCTGAATACATACACATATATACAAAAATTGAACTACACGTATGTGTATATATATATATATATCTTTCTGTAAACCAATTACTGAGTTATAAAAAAAATTAAATACAAATTTGAAAGGAAAAAAACATGCCCTAGATTAAGAAACCAACTACCAAGACCCAGACTCGTCGAAATTGAACTCACCGTCACCGCGCAAGCTTTAAGACTTAATCGCAAATCCTAAAAAGCCATAACTCGAACAGTGGACTGGCCTGCCCACCACCACAGATTGATCTCGAGCCCTCGACCTCGTCGACATCGACCTCACCATCGATCTGACACATGACATCATCTGCCAAAACGAGCCGCCCTCAAGATGTCACAGTATCTCGAGCCTCCCACCTTGCCGATGAGCAACACCCCACGTGAACGAGCCCATGCTACCACCTTGATCGACACCATTCTGCAATTGATGTCGCCGCCGAGCCACCATCGCGAGCAGCCATTTTCGTTCGAACGACTTGATTGGGTTTTTTTAACGATCGATAAAAGGGTATTTTTTTGTTTCGGCCATGGATTCGAATTTTGAATGAAATTGTTTCTTTTGAAGAAAACGAAATCTTGGTATTAATTAAAGCGATTAAAACTTGGTCATTATATTTTTTTTTCTTTTTAGGACATGTGCTAATTTTTATCAGAGAATGTAGATCACGTGTTGAAAAAGAACAAATACTTGTTGAATCAATAAGCTGCAATGTTTAAAATTTTTATTTATATTTTTAAATTTTAAATTCAAATTTTAAATCGTCTCTGTAAACGCAACTCAAAATCTCGATCTTCAATCGAGGCATGCCGCTAGGCGTTTATAATGTTATACGCCTATTCCGAATGCAATGGATATGGTTCCGAGTCCAAATTCGACTATATGGAGAAGATAGCTTTTTGGACTCAGCTATGGAATTAAATTTCGATATAATTTTCTACGCATTTGCTATCTGTACAATCACACGCCAACTCTGAATACTACGGAAATTGAAATAAGATAATAATACAATATTATGGATCCAATGGAACTAGTTTCGTTGAATCCCGCGACCGTGCCTCAGAAGGCTATATTTAAATATCGATTTAAACGATTTAAATTCAAATCTGAACAAAACAGTTTCAAATTCAACCTGAAGCTTTTATTATCTTAAGTATCATCAATATAAATTTTCAAAGCCTTGAAAATATTTTTATCAGGCTTAAAAATCAAGATTCCATATTTAACCCAACAACTAATAATTGAATTCATTAATTTTAATTGCCAAATCCATAGTTATATTTTGAAATTCAAGTTAAACTAACATTCAAATATTTAAAATCAATTAAATGTTTTCCAATTTCAAATGTTCAAAATTCAAGGTCGTCACATTCTTCCCCTTAAAAGAATTTCATCCCGAAATTACTAGTTAAGATGAATGATCCATAACCCATTTATTAGTTTCCCAAAACCAAATAGTTTTATCAACTTGCCACAACGAATCTTTTTATTAAAGAACCATTCACTTCAAATAACTTTCCAAAGTCTTCCATAGTTTCCAAACAACTTTATGTTCTCAACAATTAAAATTTAAATTTAAAACTTTCAAAATTTTCTCAAAATTTTTCTAATTTCCTAAATTTTCGAAAAATTCGCCAGCGTCTCCCTTGCACGGCTAGCTCAGTGCGACTACAAAATGCCACAACAGGCCCTCAGATTTCAAAGAAAACAAAAAAGCAAGCGGATAGATAAGAAAATCATCAAATTTCATATAGAAATTCAAATACATACCTAATGTAACGAAGCGGATTTTGCCCGTTCGAAAATCGACATCCATACTTTTCATCGTACTCGAATGCCGCAGATTCGACCGTTCAAATCCGAGTCGCCGGAGCTTATAACACCATTAAGTAAACAACACAGCGGAAGAAAAATGAATATCAATATACAACATCTGATACAACATCCTGGTACAACAGATGATACAATAGATATCGATATACATCAGAGATATGATACAATATAATAGCAGCGGAAAGGAAAAATAGATAACACTAGCAGTGGAACAAATAACTCGGATAGTCTTCAAGGCAGAACTCCAAACTGCAACTCCATCTCCAAGAACTAATCCAGAAAATAGCTCGAACTTCCAATAACAATGCACCAAGCTAAGCAAGGTCAGTCATGTCCAAAGACTGAACTAGCTCCAGATAATCCACTGGACCTAACTATCTGAAAAACCCAACTCTAGACTGCTCGTGTGGAAAATAGTGAGCACCCAGAGTTTAGGAAAGGAACAATAAACTCTGAGTCAGTCATGGGACTGGTGTGAGTAACAAAACAGTTTATCCTTAAAACATCAAGAGAATTTTAAAGTAAATTCGTAATGCTTTTTGAAAATGAAACTACCATAAGACCTCCCGCCACACACACAATGCAAACGCAGAATTGGAGGAGATTTCTTCTTATGATGGTCAAACATGATTAATACGTAGAAGATTTCTTGGATATTATTATTATAAGTGCATAGTGCAGAAAACATTTCGAAAGTAGAATATTAATCTTAGCCAGCATAGACATTCCGAACTATGCCTACTATAGCTACCATCCAAACAGTGGGGCGCCACCATAAGTGAATGGCAGGTTCTACAACCAAAACCGTACAGGGTTTCGTATTGGATGAATGGGTTTCCAACAAATGGTCAGGCTAAGGAACTTCCTACTGCCACATGGGATCGCCTCTGGTGCGACGTCCCGAGAACCTAACCGGATCTCTGCCAACACAAGGCCGGGTTACCTCTGTAACTAGGTAACTACTACTCGAGCAAGCCACTCCCCGGTCCTTTGGGACCTTTATCCGAGGCGCCTCTAAGCAACAACCACACAGTAAATGAGACTAGAGCTACCACATAGGTAAATATCTGGGCTCCATACCATGATACCACCCTTTACCAGAAGGGAATGACACACCCTAAAGGGCGCGACCCTCATAACCTTGCCGCATCTTTCCTGTTTTGACCATTTCCGGGGTGTGAGGTCCTGATGCAGTTTCGTCCACAAAGCTACGCTTTGGTACAAAGCCATGCTTTGGGTCAACAAATGATCAAAGTAATGATCACAAAGATAAATGATCAAACAAATGATCATATCACAAATGATAAAACAATGATCATCAACACACAGCCGCACTCAGCATGCCACACTACCAAATTGGGAGTATATTGCTGATAACCTTCAACTACATAACCTCTGAGCTCATACGTCTCAGAGAAGGGTGTTAAGCTAAGAGAATAAATTCTCCGCCACCAACAGATATGTATTTGAAAGAAATCTGCTTTATATCTCAAAGTGTAGTATCAGACATGTAACCATACAAGTCTGTTCCGGGTTCGAACAGAACAGAAGGCACTTCCGAAGAAGCCCTTGCAATCCGGGTATTCACAATCCCGATCGGACTTCCCATCACTTAGGGAATCTCTATACCGGAGCAACTCAGTGCAGAGACAATCGATAGGTCATCCTATCGTTCTCGCAAATACCCGGTCTTCACCACCGGTCATCAAATGCTATCCATAACGTCGAATCACATATTCGGAATGGGTTATACGACACAAAGGTCCTCTCCCGGCTAAACCAAATAGTGAGCGCAATATTTAAAATATATGGATATGGGATTTCAATTAAGTCACAATTTAATAATTCAAAACTTTCATTCAAATGGTTTAAACTAATTACCATCTCAAATCTTTTAAACAAAAGATTTATTTCGAAACCCTTCAATGTTTTAAATAATTTCCACACTTTAATCTTTTAAACAAAAGATTTAAATCACAAAGTTCACCCCATTCACAAAGATCCATTTACGGATTTCAAATCAACCCCCATTTCAATTGGATTAACTCGTTAAATCTTTAAATTAAAGATTTAACTTATAGCTTTCAAACCGTTTCCATGACTTGGAAAATCATTTTCATTTTTAACTTGAAATCCTTTTTAACACAAATTGGACATTCACTACTTACATGAAAGCTTTTATTATTTGAAAACAAATAGTTTCGTTCAGAAAGATCCAATTATATTTGCACGAGTTAAAGCCTTTGAATTTAAATTCAAATTTCTAAATCGGTACCTTCAAATAGTTTAACCCCTATAAACTGGTATAACATCTTCAGTCCCTAATTTCCAAATCATAGAATTCAATTTCGAATATTGAATTTAAATTTAAATCAAAATATTTAAATTACAAAATTCAATCAAGTTATTCAAAATAAATTTCATCCTTGAAATTTCATTTCAAAAGCTTTTCATTTTAAACCCAATCCATTTCCAAAACATTTGAATTTAAATATTCAACTTTGAAAAATCATTTCAAAAATCTGTGATTTAATCGATTTCCTCATGAATCCATATTTGTGTGTGTATAAGTGTGGTCCAAGGGTTTAACACAATAGTGCAACATAATTCAATCATCACAGATTAAAATATAGAAATATAGTTGATAAGCGATATAAACTATAACGCTTATCGCTCATTCACATAGCATAGATATGTATATCACCAATAATAAATCGCATCACAGATAATTAATTACATTATAGATCACAACGTAAATATGGATATATCACAAAGCATCACATATCAGGATATCAGACAATTATATCATTCGGTCAAGTGCAAAAATTCACAAGTAAAATTTATTAGTTAACAGATTTATTTAATCCTTTATTAGTTAATCTTTTAGTATTAATTAATCAATCTTGGTAAATGAACCAATTATCCTACAATTATTTAAATTATCTTAATTAATCACAATTATTGATTAACCCTTTAATTAATAAGTTTAACCAACCCCTTAATTAATAGCAAAGATTTATACCCAAATTACTGATTATCATTTAGTTAATTATATCCGGTAACCATCTATAACTTACCTTTCTAAGTAATTATAATTTCCAAATTGTTAAATGGTTGTTCTGGATTAATTATTCTAATCTTTTTTTCAAATTAATCACATTGATTATTTATTTAAATAATCTTAGTTAAAAATCTTTATTAACTATTTATTTTCTTTAATCACTTTTCCAAAAGAAATTTACTTACATAATCATTATTGATGATATATTGATAGATCATTAAGAACTCATTGATTAATGGATTATAAATCATTAATCTTCACTAATTAAAGTAAAATCATCCCTATTTAGGATTTAATTGTTATTTACAATATGTTAAAAAAAAATTATTTCAAAATTCCTTTTTTATTAATAAAGTTTAAAGCAAATTTTCCAACATTGTTTTTTTTTTAAATTTACATGTTTAAAATTAGCCTCGACACTTATAAATCCTAATTAATTTAAAAATCTAGAAATCTAGTTTAGTTTAGATTTATAAAAACAAAAACAGGTTCCAGTTTTAAACCTGTTCAACTTTCATACCCGAGCGAAATTTCCAAATCACTCGGGTTGGACTTCGAGTTATCCTTTTATTTTTCCGAGTTTCTCTCGTACTCCACTCCAACTCCATCTTCTTCTTCTTTTTCTTTTTTTATTTATACCACCGTGACACTCAAAGCTCTCCAGAAGTCTCGAGCTTCACTCCGAGGCACGAACCCACCTGCACGAGGACGCCTTCGAGACACGCACGCGAACACTCAACCTGACACCAAACTACCCCCGTGCACATGCACAACCTTTCGACGTCGCTTTTGCGATCAACGTTACCTCCGGTAAGTTACGAGTCACCATTACATTCCACTACAACGACCAACTTGAAGCCAAAGGTTCCAGATTGAGATTTCCTAACTCGTTCGAGAACCTGAACCAAACTCTGACAAACAAATCACCTTGCGACCGCGTTACTGGCCACCAGAAAATTCTGCGCCTCCGGCCACGAGCTCGTCAACCCCCAAACTATCACCTCCCAGAAGCATATGCAACTCGATACACGTATGAGGTTGCGACGATCAAATTCCCAACCACTTCAAAATTAGGTTTAGAGGTAAAGAACCTCACGCCGCCGACACCATCATCGTCTATCCACCATCGCATTATTTTTACCAGTAGCGCCAATCAACCCCCTACCTCCACGCGAGAGCTCAGTCGCCAAAACTTCTCCGATCGCTTGAACCGGGTCGAAACCCAATTTATGATCAACTCAGAACTGCTCTTCACTTACTTAATGAAAAATTAAAATTCTTGTTTTAAAAATCTTAAATTTGTATGTTAAATCAAGATATGGGATCAATTTAACAAATTAAAACATTTGAATTTCGACCTATTAATTTCTTAATACTGTAACTTGAATAAACAGTATCTATATTATATTGTTATGCCTCAAAATAATTTACAGGCTTGTGATTTAAGTTAAACAAACTTAATTAGCTTAAATTCCTAAGTCTAAATTGGTTTAAATGAAGAAGTATTAGCTTCTTTACACTTCTTTGCTCAGAAGCTTTAAATCTGCTGAAGAACATCACCTATTTAACTACCAGAAAACATCACAAAACTACATACTTACAATATATATAGCAAACACAAAATTTGCATAACTAATTACCAAAACTTAAACTTTAAAATTTTGTGTTTACTCACCTTGAATTGAAGACAGTGAAAGAACATTTGTTTTTAGTTGCTTGCTTTATTTTTTTGAAACTGGCTTGAGATTTCTTGCTGAAGCTTTTTAAATCTTGGGTTTGTACTGATGTGTATGGTTATTTTTAACTTGAAGTTTTTGTTTTAGTAGGAGATAATGGTCGAACTGAAAGGAAGTTGATTAATATATATAAGTTAAAAGATTACAGGTGAATACATTTTTTTAGTTTACAGGTTATAATATGTTTTGTACAACAGGGTGACATATTACTGTGTTTTGTACAAATATAGATCAGAGATCTTTGTTTTCCAATGGTGGCTGATAGGATATTAGTATATACTAACATTAATTAGCTTTGGCTTATATAGGAAGCTTATACTTATCATCATTTTTTTTTTCATTTGTTTACTAGTGATACAACTTGCTATGTGTAATATCAAAGATATTTGGTGGCTGCAAATCTTTCTTTTGTGGGCTGAGATAAAGATTGATGCATAAAACAAGAAGTTTACAGGATATCATTTTGTACAGGTGATATAAATTGTGTACAACGCAATCAGAGTTTTTTTTTTCTTCTTTAGCAAGTTAGTACATATATATACATATTTGTTTCATAGTTGAGTACATATATATTTCTTTCTTTTCATATGTTCATACTTATGTTTTGTTCATCTATGAATGTATTTTATTTCTTTGCTTTGTTCGAATACTTGATTATATTTTTATCTTTAATGTGTTTGAATGCTTGACTATATCTTGCTGTCTTGTTTTGCAAGTCTTTCATATATATATTTTTATTTCTTTTGTCTTATACTTCCTTTGCTAGATATTTATATATACGTATCTATATTTGCTTGTACATAAATATACTTCATTTTCTTACTTTAATGTTGTTAGTTTGTAACATAAATGAATTTCTATTTTTGTATGTTGTTAAACTTTTAGCTAATATTTTTACCTCCTATTTTACAAAGCTATAAAATTTATCTTATACATATATTTTAATTTCAATTTCTAACTTAAAGTTTATTTTCAACTTTACTACTTATTATCTTGTATTTCTCAACATATTTATTTCAATGGTTTATATTTTATATACATGTTTATTTCCAAATATCCAATTTAATTCTCAATTAATTCAAAATTTATATTAAATTTATATTAATTACCGATTATTTCACAAGTCTTATTCAGAAATGAAATTAATTATCAAGTCATACTCAATTTAAATCCGGGATCGTTACACCTTTTTCGAGCAATTTAAATTATTTTCTGAAATCAAATCCCAATTCCTTTTCCTTTATAATACCTGTATATCCTGCTTATCATTTCTTCACAATATTTTAATATATATTTCATTCAAATCTGTTGATATACATACATCATTCGTATGCAATATTAAATTTGATCGCTCACTCGATCACATAATTTCACTTCCGAACTAGTATCATCCACCCAACTTCCTAGTGCGGACACAGATCTGGCTTCTTGATCAGAAACTGTCATTCTTCTTGCATGGCCATAAACTATGATAGAGAATTTCTACAATCAACCAGAAATCAATATCCAGGTTCGTCGTCAAAAGTCGAGTGAAAAATCCAAACTTGAATCGATATAAATAGCTCGAAATTCTATGATCAAATTCCAGATCAAATCACAATGCGAATAAAATAATATACGTACATCCTATGTATTTATTCCAAAGAGATTATTAGCTTTATCAATTTTCTTTTCCTTTATTCACATTGATTTTTCATTCACTTATTCACAATTACCATTTCACAATTTCCAGTTTAATCCTCATTCACTTATTAATTTGGTATATTTCCAATATCAAATTTACTTAAGAATTTCACACTCCATTTCCTAGGTTCAATACAAATATTCTAAATACTTCTTATTTTTATTTTTCAATTCACCCTTTTGGTTTATATCTATTTATATTAAAATGGATTTCCAATTCCATATGAATTCAATTTACCTTCCTTTTATAAATATTGAATTCAATTCATTTCAAACCTTATTCATTTAGTCATTCCCTCAATTAGTTTTACTTACTAATTTCATTTATTCATTCACAATTTTATTTTCACCTTAATTAATTTTATTCCGTAACTATTTTTATCAAATTTCAGAGTCTTTCCAACATTTCAAAATCATTTTTAAAATCAATTCAAATTATCTTTTGAATTCCCAAAACCAAACCCAATTTTCAAACAACTTCCATTTTAAAATAGTTCGGCAGCAATTCCGCTCCTGGAAACTCGAAAATGAACATCGATGATGCTACAGCCATCATCGAAGTTATTTTCCAGCAACCGAAAAAAGTGTAGTGCTTTTTACCCCTTTAAAACATTTTTGCGAGACCTTTAAATATCATTTTCAAACTTAAAAGGGATTTAAACTTTTCATCAAAATTTCAAAATTTTCAAATCCTTTCAAATTCTTCCAAATAATTCTCTCGAATTCTCTTTCAAATTATAAATCATTTTTATAATTATATTTACAGATCCCGTTAGTATAAGGATTTTATTTTCAGATTTTGGCTATGTTTTCAATTCCTTATTCAATTTCAATGATAACAATTCTAATATTATCACTTCCTAACAATCAAGCAACCATATACTATAATAATTTACAAAGATTATTTCCTTTTTATATAAAAAAATAGTTTGCGTAAAATTATTTCATTTACCCTATTTTAAAGCGATATAATATTGATTTATCTTGTTTAAGAGTTTAGAAACACCTATCGATAAAGTTGGCCAAACTACGTGTAATATCCCGGAATTTTGGACAATTTAAATTTAATAATCTGGGTTTAAATTTAAATTGAATTAATGATTTTTGTTAATAAATTTGATTTGATTTAATAATCTTCTTCATTTAAATATTTAATTTGTGAATTTATTTTTAATAAACTGATAAAATTGTTTTCTATTTAATAATGTATATGTATTTGTATATATTATAAATAGATAAGTTGTCAAATTAGTTTTAATGTTTTGAAAATAGAAATTGTGATTTATTTTTAGATTTAAGCTTTTCAAAAATATTTAATAAAATACTATATGATTTTTAAATATAAGAAAAATGTTTTAATTGGTTTGAAATTCATTTTAATTTAAGTTGTATATTTAAAATAAGTTATAAAATGTTTGTGTTTTTCTTTTTTAAAATATTAATTTATAAATGAGATTTGTTAATTTAATTTGAAACTTAAAATACAATTTAAAATATGAACATGTATTCATATAAGTTATAACATCTTTCATAAATTGCTTAAAGGTACAAGAACTAGTTAACTAAGTTTAATTTTCTTTAACCTTAATTAAAATAACAAAACCATTTAAAATACATGTGTAAACTTATCACCATTTTAAATGACAAGTGTCTATCTTTATTTACATGTGTCATTGTTTAATTTTGTTTTTCTTTAATTTAAAATAAATCATAAATTAGCTTTAAAACATTGCATATACTCATTCCTTTATTTTTCTCATTTTTCATTCTTAAACAAAGAAACCTGAAAAAAATTCATCTCCTCTAACCTGCAAATTCAAATGAGCAAACATGCATGCAAAAAATTTCAAACCTATAAATGCATTGCATTCAAACTCCTCAAAAATTAAAATCTGCATCACAAAGGCATGTATTTCAATTTCTAAATCAAATATGAGGCCTGCATTCAATTCATGTCTTCAAAAACAATCTGGATCTAAAACTGCAACTTCAAATTTGCATCTGCAACCTGCATTTGATCTGAAACATGCAGTTGGATCTGGAAAGGTAAGAGGTCTGCATTTCTTTTAAAATCTGGAAAAAAAAGCAAACTGCATTTCAACTGGAAATTTGCATCTTCATTCAAGCTACTGCATGCTAAAATTTGGGGTCTGCATCATTAAACAGGTGAGTAACTTAACCTTTAAAAATTAAGTAGGTAAAAGTTGTTTGTACTTTTATTTAGAAATGACTTAACATTTTAAATTGATGTGTATATGTTTATATGAGTTGAATTCTGTTTCACTTAGGTGCTGGCTATTACAATGTATGTTCTAGCTGATAGAAATCTCTTTTATTTTGATTTGTTTACTGTTGTGTTTTAATCTATGAATGAAACTTGCTTATTTCTAAATAAAGTACGCATTAAAAATTACATAAGTTAAAGTAAATCTCTGTTTTACCTGAAAGTAATATAACAGAGTAAAAATTTATATTAAGTGAAAATTCAAATTATAGGAATTCATGTTTCAGGTTTACTAATTGAAACAATAAGTGAATTCAAGAATTTTAAATCAAAAATTAAAATTTATAATACTGTAAATCAAGTGCAGAGATGAACATACTGTATTTTTCCATTTTTGTTAAGCACATGTGATTCTTGCATTTGATTTGCTTGAATCTGCTTCTGGAGGTAGTATAGTCATCATAGATTATAAGAAAAATCTTGGATTGAGTTGAATTTAAAATTTTGGGTTGCAATTTAGGTTTCCAGGTTTAGAACCCTAGTTTTTCTGAGTGTAAGTAAATTGAGTGATGCGGTCTCATAAAGTGATCGAGTTCAAAGATCCTTGGAGTATGGATAGAGGATGTGTTGATGGAGTTGTCGCCAGAGTTGGAAGGGTGACGGTGGTCGGAGGTGATGGGTTGAAGCATTGACAGGTTGATCACTGAAAGAGGGAAAAATTTCCAGGTTTTGGTTTAAAAACATGAATTCAAATTCAAGTTGTATTATGGGATTTTGAAGGTTGAATGTTGATATAGGGATTTTGGGTCAATAGATGATGGTCATGGATGATCGCCAGTGATGCCGGAGTAGGGGAGTGGATGCACAGAGGTTTTGTGCATGTTGGTGATGATGGGGTGTGTTATTGAGTTGCAGGGTTTTGGTTGCTCGGGATGGACTCGGGTAAATGGGAAGAGGAACTCGAAGCAGGAGATGCATTTACCCGAAGTAAATTAGTAGTAGCTCGGGTTTGTTAAAATGTTTCAGGGTTTTAGTTTTTGAGCAGAATCATGTTTCCAGGTTTCTAAGATTTGAAGTAAAGTAAATTGCAAGATAAATCTGAAAACTAAAGTTGAATCTGAATTTAAGTATAAATTCAATTAATTAAATTTTGGGTTTTTGAAATAATTTAAATTTTAAAATTAGTTTAGAGTTTGAACAGGAAACCTGTTTTTCCAGGTTTTACAAATTGATGTAAAAAAAACGGTAAAATTTAAAAATTTAAAGGATGAAGTTAAAACTGGATTTTTTTTACCTGAAACTTAAATTTGAATTCAATAATTTAAATCTGAGATTTTGTGACACTTTTGAATTCAAATGTAAGGTGATTAAACTAGACAGAAAACTGTTTTCTGTTTTTATGTTTAAATTGAAATCAAATTTTAAAAAATGAAACTGAAAATTTAAAACAGTTTAAAATCTGGGAAAAACAGAAATATGGAATCTGTGTTTGAATTTAATTTAAATCTGGAATTTAAATTTAGATTTTAAAACTTTTTAAAGTATAAAGGAACATTGGTTTGAATTTGTAAACCATGAGTTTTAAATCATGGAATAAGAATTTAAATAAATTTAAATTCAGTTTTGAAACCTGAAATTTGACCTTAATGGCAGTTTTTAAAATTAAATAAGTTTTTAAATTTAAATTTTGTTTTGACTACTTTAGGAAGTTTAAATAATTTGAATTTAAAAATGAAGATGGAAGTGTAAGTAAGTTTTAAATATTTAAGATTAAAATCTGGAATGAAAATTTGAATTGTGTTTCAGTTTTAAATTTAAAAAGAAATTTTCATATTTGAATGTTTGTTGAAACAATTTGTTTAAAATACTTTGTATAAAAAGAATGTTTCTTAATTTTGAACTTTAGAAACTTGGTTTCATTTAAATTATTAAATTAATTTAAATGGAATATTAATTACTTAATTAAATAATAATGTGGATGATTAATTAAGTAATTAATAATTTTTAAGTTAATTAATTAAATTTGAGATTAATTAATTAAGGTTAATTAATCTATACTTAAGGATGGTTAATTAAATTTTAATTTATGATTAAGATTTATTTAATCAAATGATTAATGATTAATTAAGATTTTAATTAGCACTTAATTAATTAATAATGAGAGATTAGTTAAATTGTAGTTAAATATTAATTAATTGATAATTAATAATGGTTAATATAAGTTAACTCTTAATTAAGTAATTAAGAAATGTAAATGAAGGTCATTAACTTAAGATAATTATTAAGTTTAATTTATTTTAAACATTTGTGGATTGTTGATAATTACTTTATGAATTTATAATTACTTAAGGAAGTAATTAAATAATAATTACAGAATGTAATTAAGATAATTATTATAGAAGTAATTTGGATTTAAATTACTTTGAAAATTAATCAAGTGATTAATGAAGATAATTAATTAAGGGTAATTAATTATGGGATGAGTAATTAAAGTAGTTAATTACTAGTATTATAAATCATGGGTGATTAATATAAACATGAATTAAATTGAAGATTAATTACTTATGTAATTAATTTATATAGAGATTAACTAAACATAATCAGAAATCATTAATTAGTTAATTAATGATGTAATTTGGAATTGATTAATTAAGGTATAATTATTTGCTAGGGGTTTAAGTAATTAACTTGTGTAATTAATATTAAATGTTAATTACTTATTGTAATTAGAGATGGTTAATCAATGAAGATTAATTGAAAAGAATATTGAGATGATGATTTATAAATTGATTTGAAATCAGTTGATGATTAAGTTAAGCAGAATTTTAATGATGAAGTAATTAATTTAATTCATTTTAAATTAATTAGAGATTAGGTAATTAATTAAATTCATTTTAAATTAATTATAAATGGTGTGATCATTAGATCATTGCTTATGTTTGATGAAGGGTATTGGTTGTCTGGTATGGTTTGTAATCTCAGTTATGAGATAAGTAGTGTATGAGATATGGATGCATAAGTTGCTTTTGGATGATAATAGGGATTATCTGATTTTGATATGAATTATCTGTGGATAATGATAATGCTGATTATCTATTTGTGATGAATTATCTATCTGTGTATATTTAGATAATGAATTGAATTGTTTTAAACTTAAAACAACTTGGACCCTAAAAGACACGCTTTGGATTTCAATGAGACTGGGATCGGGTTTCCATATTTGGATATCCGAAAACCACATCGATTCCAAATAACGTTAGGTCGTTAATCCAAGTGGAGCGAGTGAAGACTCGAGGTGTAAGGGCTATACGTCAGTATAACTCTGTGGGTGATTCCGTAATGAGTTTGACGGAATAGTACTTATAGATTCGAGATGGTGGTTTAGAGTGCAAGGGCTATTGTCGTTAACTCTGAGGGTGATTCCAATACGAGTGTAACGAGATAATGCCTTCGGTTTCGTTCGAACCCGGAACGAACTTGTATGGATTAAATGCTTTCAGAACATCGTCAGGTGGATGATGAGCATTCTAAGTGATATGTTCTATAAAGGTAATCGTAGCCTCAAGCCTCATCAACCGGGATTGGCTAAAACAGGGGAGGTGCAGCAAAGCTTCGTGGGTAGCACCCACTTGAGAGCTAGATTTATCCCCGTCTAGAGGTCCCTTTATTTTCGGCTTAGTGGTGCGGTTGCTGATCACAACTGCGGGGTTGTCTTGTTTGGAACTGTTCAGTAAGGAACGGGTCCGGCTTTGTGTTGTAGGGGATTGGGAGTAATCCTCGGTACGATGATCTAGGCTACGTACTGTGACGGGCGGTACCCCAGTAGCCCAGCCATTGATGGAATCCAAAATCTAATAAGTGTTGTATGTATTAGTTGTGCCCAACTATGTTGAAATGTGAGATGTAAGCATTTCAGTTACTTCAGTATTTTACTTGAAAACCCTAGACACTAATCATCGGATTTCCTATCAAATGTTTTGGTTAGCGTAAGGTAAAAACTTTTCCATGTTTATGTGTGGGAAGTCTTACGTGATACCTTTTCTTTTCAAAGGTTTTTCAAAGTTAAGCAAATTTAACCTGTTACTCACACCAGACCAATGTCTGACCCGGAGTTATTTCTGTTTTTCTATAACTCTTGGGTACTCAAATTTTTACGAGTAGCCAAGCGAATTCAGGTTAGGATTCGGAGTAGCTTTGACGTATTGTGGAGGAGCAAATGGAGCAGGAGGCTTCTACGTATAGTTAAATAGTTTTCCACTGTGTTGGTATCTCTGAGTGTTTGTGTATTGTGATTGAGTTGCAATAACTAGACATGTGTTTATGACTGTCTAGTATGTGTTGTATATGTCTATATAACTCTGATGTTTGATGTATACTATGTAATACTTATGTTATTAATATAATTTATCTGTTCCGCTGTTGAGATTCTTGTGTTGTTTCTTCATTCTCTTCTTTCTTTTCTCTTTTCTATCCCTTTCTTTCTTAAAGATGATGCGATTTTCCGGGAGTGGAAAGTCGGGTCGTCACAGCTGGTATCAGAGCATTAGGTTGAGTGAATACCTAGTCTCTGTAATGTATCTATCTTGAGAGAGCGTATTTGTATTTTTGATATATATATATGTATGTATGTATGTATGTATTTTGTTCTACCTATTTGTTGGATTACCTGTTCAGGTTTTCCAATGAAAATTATAAAGGTAGATGAGGTAGAAGTGTGTGTTACACGACTACCATTGGTTAGAGTTTGAATAGATGAGGTTGGAAGTGTATTTGTCGAGACCATAGACCTAATACTATCTCGAGTGAGTTCTGTAGTGATAAAGGACTTCATCGATCTCTGAAGGAAACCTTGTTAAGGCTCGGAGTCATCTTTGAAGTGCTGAGTTGAGAATGTATCTTTCGGTAGGGCAGAAGCCAGTAAGTGATGATATCTTGATATCTTAGGAAATTGTAACTGCGTGATGAGATGCAGTGACTATGGATATTTCTGAAGATGTTTCTTTGGAACAAGAGCAAGAGGTGAGTCTGCTCGGTGTTGTGGCTGAGTTTAGCAGAATGTTCTGAGTTGGTAAGGAGTTTTCTGGCTGAGTAGTTTTCTGAAGTGGAGTTCAGAAGTAGCAGAGTGGATCTTTTTCTCTGGTAAGTTGGCTAAGCCAGTATAAGCTGTTCTGTTTGGTAGAGAGAGAGCAGTTTTTTTTGGATTTAGGCTGAGTTGATCGCAAAAGTGACTTGCGATAGTGTGTTCTTTTTGGATTGTTGGAGATTGTCCGGATTTCTTTCTGGAAGTCAGAATTTGTCTGCATCTGGAGATCGAGTTTTCTTATGGATATGTGGAACCATATTTCTGTGCTGGGTTGTCTAGCCTGTGCTTGTGTTGTTCGTCAGCATTTTCTTCTGTTTCGGATCAGAGTTGTGCAGCGGAAGCAGTTTGGGGGTGTTTCTGTTTTTCTTTTCCGGATAAGAGAAGTTTGTTCTGTCTTCTGTTGTTGAGAAGCAGGGTGTGTGTTCTTGGTTTTTGAGTGATCTTGAGGAGATCATTGGATTGTTTTGATCTAGTCTGTTTCTAGAGACATCAGCAAGAGTTAAGCTGATCTGGATGGGTGTTGGTAGCCCAGGATCGTCCGAAGAGTTTTTATGGGTAAGAGGCAGAGAATTTGGATTCTGGAATCGGAAATTTGTTTGGGATAAGTTTTTCTCTGATCCGAGGAGCTATAAGTTTGGGAAGCTAGCTCGGTAGTGTTTTGGTTTCTTCTGTGATGGGTTAGATCAATGTTGGTTTTCTAGAGTTGAATTGCCAGTTTGGATAACTGGGATTCAGAATGTTTTGACGTATCTCTGAGGGAGTACGTGTTTGATATTTCTGGCTGTAGAACCAGTAGTTTAGGATTGGTTGTTGAGTCAGACTCGTTTGTAGTCTGATATTCTGTATAGAATTGTTATTAGGAGCTCTATAGCTTAGTAGTATTGATTGATTGTATTCTATAGAGCGAGTATCCCGATATATATATACCGGGGAAACTCGCAAAAGATTTATCCAAAATTCTTTTGGATAATTAGATTTGTTTTGATTGTGTGAATTGGTTGCTTTGGTTGTTAGCATATGATTAACATATGCTGTGTTTTAAAATAAAATCTGTAAATAGATTATTAAATTACCTTTGTTTTAAATTTCGGGGACGAAATTCTTTTAAGGGGGAAGGATTGTAATATCCCGAAATTTTGGACAATTTAAATTTAATAATATGGGTTTAAATTTAATTTGAATTAATGATTTTTGTTAATAAATTTGATTTGATTTAGTAATCTTCTTCATTTAAATATTTAATTTGTGAATTTATTTTTAATAAACTGATAAAATTGTTTTCTATTTAATAATGTATATGTATTTGTATATATTATAAATAGATAAGTTGTCAAATTAGTTTTAATGTTTTGAAAATAGAAATTGTGATTTATTTTTAGATTTAAGCTTTTCAAAAATATTTAATAAAATACTATATGATTTTTAAATATAAGAAAAATGTTTTAATTGGTTTGAAATTCATTTTAATTTAAGTTGTATATTTAAAATAAGTTATAAAATGTTTGTGTTTTTCTTTTTTAAAATATTAATTTATAAATGAGATTTGTTAATTTAATTTGAAACTTAAAATACAATTTAAAATATGAACATGTATTCATATAAGTTATAACATCTTTCATAAATTGCTTAAAGGTATAAGAACTAGTTAACTAAGTTTAATTTTCTTTAATCTTAATTAAAATAACAAAACCATTTAAAATACATGTGTAAACTTATCACCATTTTAAATGACAAGTGTCTATCTTTATTTACATGTGTCATTGTTTAATTTTGTTTTTCTTTAATTTAAAATAAATCATAAATTAGCTTTAAAACATTGCATATACTCATTCCTTTATTTTTCTCATTTTTCATTCTTAAACAAAGAAACCTGAAAAAAATTCATCTCCTCTAACCTGCAAATTCAAATGAGCAAACATGCATGCAACAAATTTCAAACCTATAAATGCATTGCATTCAAACTCCTCAAAAATTAAAATCTGCATCACAAAGGCCTGTATTTCAATTTCTAAATCAAATATGAGGCCTGCATTCAATTCATGTCTTCAAAAACAATCTGGATCTAAAACTGCAACTTCAAATTTGCATCTGCAACCTGCATTTGATCTGAAACATGCAGTTGGATCTGGAAAGGTAAGAGGTCTGCATTTCTTTTAAAATCTGGAAAAAAAAGCAACCTGCATTTCAACTGGAAATTTGCATCTTCATTCGAGCTACTACATGCTAAAATCTGGGGTCTGCATCATTAAACAGGTGAGTAACTTAACCTTTAAAAATTAAGTAGGTAAAAGTTGTTTATACTTTTATTTAGAAATGACTTATCTGTGTATATGTTTATATGAGTTGAATTCTGTTTCACTTAGGTTCTGGCTATTACAATGTATGTTCTAGCTGATAGAAATCTCTTTTATTTTGATTTGTTTGCTGTTGTGTTTTAATCTATGAATGAAACTTGCTTATTTCTAAATAAAGTACGCATTAAAAATTATATAAGTTAAAGTAAAACTCTGTTTTACCTGAAAGTAATATAACAGAGTAAAAATTTATATTAAGTGAAAATTCAAATTATAGGAATTCATGTTTCAGGTTTACTAATTGAAACAATAAGTGAATTCAAGAATTTTAAATCAAAAAATAAAATTGATAATGCTGTAAATCAAGTGCAGAGATGAACATACTGTATTTTTCCATTTTTGTTAAGTACATGTGATTCTTGCATTTGATTTGCTTGAATCTGCTTCTGGAGGTAGTATAGTCATCATTGATTATAAGAAAAATCTTGGATTGAGTTGAATTTAAAATTTTGGGATTGCAATTTAGGTTTCCAGGTTTAGAACCCTAGTTTTTCTGAGTGTAAGTAAATTGAGTGATGCGGTCTCATAAAGTGATCGAGTTCAAAGATCCTTGGAGTATGGATAGAGGATGTGTTGATGGAGTTGTCGCCAAAGTTGGAAGGGGACGGTGGTCGGAGGTGATGGGTTGAAGCATTGACAGGTTGATCACTGAAAGAGGGAAAAATTTCTAGGTTTTGGTTTAAAAACATGAATTCAAATTCAAGTTGTATTATGGGATTTTGAAGGTTGAATGTTGATATAGGGATTTTGGGTCAATAGATGATGGTCATGGATGATCGCCAGTGATGCCGGAGTAGGGGAGTGGATGCACAGAGGTTTTGTGCATGTTGGTGATGATGGGGTGTGTTATTGAGTTGCAGGGTTTTGGTTGCTCGGGATGGACTCGGGTAAATGGGAAGAGGAACTGGAAGCAGGAGATGCATTTACCCGAAGTAAATTAGTAGTAGCTCGGGTTTGTTAAAATGTTTCAGGGTTTTAGTTTTTGAGCAGAATCATGTTTCCAGGTTTCTAAGATTTGAAGTAAAGTAAATTGCAAGATAAATCTGAAAACTAAAGTTGAATCTGAATTTAAGTATAAATTCGATTAATTAAATTTTGGGTTTTTGAAATAATTTAAATTTTAAAATTAGTTTAGAGTTTGAACAAGAAACCCGTTTTTCCAGGTTTTACAAATTGATGTAAAAAAAGGTAAAATTTAAAAATTTAAAGGATGAAGTTCAAACTGGAATTTTTTTTTACCTGAAACTTAAATTTGAATTCAATAATTTAAATCTGAGATTTTGTGACACTTTTGAATTCAAATGTAAGGTGATTAAACTAGACAGAAAACTGTTTTCTGTTTTTACGTTTTAAATTGAAAGCAAATTTTAAAATGAAATTGAAAATTTAAAACAGTTTAAAATCTGGGAAAAACAGAAATATGGAATCTGTGTTTGAATTTAATTTAAATCTGGAATTTAAATTTAGATTTTAAAACTTTTTACAGTATAAAGGAACATTGGTTTGAATTTGTAAACCATGAGTTTTAAATCATGGAATAAGAATTTAAATAAATTTAAATTCAGTTTTGAAACCTGAAATTTGACCTTAATGGCAGTTTTTAAAATTAAATAAGTTTTTAAATTTAAATTTTTTTTTGACTACTTTAGGAAGTTTCAATAATTTGAATTTAAAAATGAAGATGGAAGTGTAAGTAAGTTTTAAATATTTAAGATTTAAATCTGGAATGAAAATTAGAATTGTGTTTCAGTTTTAAATTTAAAAACAAATTTTCAAATTTGAATGTTTGATGAAACAATTTGTTTAAAATACTTTGTATAAAAAGAATGTTTCTTAATTTTGAACTTAAGAAAATTGGTTTCATTTAAATTATTAAATTAATTTAAATGGGATATTAATTACTTAATTAATTAATAATGTGGATGATTAATTAAGTAATTAATAATTTTTAAGTTAATTAATTAAATTTGAGATTAATTAATTAAGGTTAATTAATCTATACTTAAGGATGGTTAATTAAATTTTAATTTATGATTAAGATTTATTTAATCAAATGATTAATGATTAATTAAGATTTTAATTAACACTTAATTAATTAATAATGAGAGATTAGTTAAATTGTAGTTACATATTAATTAATTGATAATTAATAATGGTTAATATAAGTTAACTCTTAATTAAGTAATTAAGAAATGTTAATGAAGGTCATTAACTTAAGATTATTTGACAATGAATTAATAATAATTAATTAGATTAATTAATTAATAATAATCAATTGTTTAATTACTTAATGAAAGTAATTAAGGAATTAATTACTTGATGTAATTAATTTGACTGATGTAATTAGTTTAGATTAATTAAGTTTAATTTATTTTAAACTTTTGTGGATAGTTGATAATTACTTTATGAATTTATAATTACTTAAGGAAGTAATTAAATAATAATTACAGAATGTAATTAAGATAATTATTATAGAAGTAATTTGGATTTAAATTACTTTGAAAATTAATCAAGTAATTAATGAAGATAATTAATTAAGAGTAATTAATTATGGGATGAGTAATTAAAGTAGGTAATTACTAGTATTATAAATCATGGGTGATTAATATAGATATGGATTAAATTGAAGATTAATTACTTATGTAATTAATTTATATAGAGATTGATTAAACATAATCAGAAATCATTAATTAGTTAATTAATGTTGTAATTTGGAATTGATTAATTAAGGTATAATTATTTGCTAGGGGTTTAAGTAATTAACTTGTGTAATTAATATTAAATGTTAATTACTTATTGTAATTAAAGGTGGTTAATCAATGAAGATTAATTGAAAAGAATATTGAGATGATGATTTATAAATTGATTTGAAATCAGTTGATGATTAAGTTAAGCATAATTTTAATGATGAAGTAATTAATTTAATTCATTTAAATTAATTAGAGGTTAGGTAATTAATTTAATTCATTTTAAATTAATTATAAATGGTGTGATCATTAGATCATTGCTTATGTTTGATGAAGGGTATTGGTTGTCTGGTATGGTTTGTAATCTCAGTTATGAGATAAGTAGTGTATGAGATATGGATGCATTAGTTGCTTTTGGATGATAATAGGGATTATCTGATTTTGATATGAATTATCTGTGGATAATGATAATGTTGATTATCTATTTGTGATGAATTATCTATCTGTGTATATTTAGATAATGAATTGAATTGTTTTAAACTTAAAACAACTTGGACCCTAAAAGACACGCTTTGGATTTCGATGAGACCGGGATTGGGTTTCCATATTGGATATCTGAAAACCACATCGATTCCAAATAATGTTAGGTCGTTAATCCAAGTGGAGCGAGTGAAGACTCGAGGTGTAAGGGCTATACGTCAGTATAACTCTGTGGGTGATTCCGTAATGAGTTTGACGGAATAGTACTTATAGATTCGAGATGGTGGTTTAGAGTGCAAGGGTTATTGTCGTTAACTCTGAGGGTGATTCCAATACGAGTGTAACGAGATAATGCCTTCGGTTTCGTTCGAACCCGGAACGAACTTGTATGGATTAAATGCTTTCAGAACATCGTCAGGTGGACGATGAGCATTCTAAGTGATATGTTCTATAAAGGTAATCGTAGCCTCAAGCCTCATCAACCGGGAATGGCTAAAACAGGGGAGGTGCAGCAAAGCTTCGTGGGTAGCACCCACTTGAGAGCAAGATTTATCCCTGTCTAGAGGTCCCTTTATTTTCGGCTTAGTGGTGCGGTTGCTGATCACAACTGCGGGGTTGTCTTGTTTGGAACTGTTCAGTAAGGAACGGGTCCGGCTTTGTGTTGTAGGGGATTGGGAGTAATACTCGGTACGGTGATCTAGGCCACGTACTGTGACGGGCGGTACCCCAGTAGCCCAGCCATTGATGGAATCCAAAATCCAATAAGTGTCGTACGTATTAGTTGTGCCCAACTATGTTGAAATGTGAGATGTAAGCATTTCAGCTATTCCTGTATTTTACTTGAAAACCCTAGACACTATTATAATATCATCGGATTTTCTATCAAATGATTTGGTTAGCGTAAGGTAAAAACTTTTCCATGTTTATGTGTGGGAAGTCTTACATGATACCTTTTCTTTTCAAAGGTTTTTCAAAGTTAAGCAACTTTAACCTGTTACTCACACCAGACCCATGTCTGACCCGGAGTTATTTCTGTTTTTCTATAACTCTTGGGTACTCAAATTTTTACGAGTAGCCAAGGGAATTCAGGTTAGGATACGGAGTAGCTTTGACGTATTGTGGAGGAGAAAATGGAGCAGGAGGCTTCTGCGTATAGTTAAATAGTTTTCCGCTGTGTTGGTATCTCTGGGTGTTTGTGTATTGTGATTGAGTTGTAATAACTAGACAGGTGTTTATAACTGTCTAGTATGTGTTGTATATGTCTGTATAACTCTGATATTTGATGTATACTATGTAATACTTATGTTATTAATATAATTTATCCGTTCCGCTGTTGAGATTCTTGTGTTGTTTCTTCATTCTCTTCTTTCTTTTCTCTTTTCTATCCCTTTCTTTCTTAAAGATGATGCGATTTTCCGAGAGTGGAAAGTCGGGTCGTCACACTGCGCCTACCAGCATCTATAAACAATCAACCGATAAGTCAACACAATATAAAACAATTTTTATATTCACTAACAAATATGCGCTCATGTCTATTATTATACTCAAACTCATTCTAGAGTACTACTGACTCTATCTTTAATGAGTAATCCCACCAGAGCCAAGGTTGTCGCTTAACCAAATGCTCTGATACCACATTGTAACGACCTAGATTTTTTCCACTTCCGAAAGTCGACATTAATACGACCACTGTATCAAATGTTGTACAATCGAATGCCGAAAAACCCGAACCGTTAGTGTTAAAGAAGAAAAAGATAGAAGAAGAAACAGAAACAATAGACAAAATCTCACATTTTGCAGCGGAACAACATATAATAGATAAATGAATATCTTTAAAACAAAGAACTATATCGGTTTTACATTACACCGTTCAGAGCATACAACGACACAATACAACATTGGCATTTGTTAAAACTGGCTTACATGAAAATTTTGACTTGCACCAACGCAAGCGCTATGAACACTACATAGTAAAGTGATATGTCTCACCTTCCAACTTGCCACCAGATCTCCACAGCATATCTTTTCTTCACTCTCGAATAACTGAAAACCTGACTCTAGGCTGCCCGTGTGGAAAATTATGGGCACCCAAAGTTTAGAAAGGGAACAATAAACTCCAGGTCAGTCATGGGACTGGTGTGAGATCTTAAAACACGGTTATTTTCACAAAGAAAGGAAAAGAAATCTGCTATGCTTTTGGAAAATGAAACTACCATAAGGCCTCCCTACACACACACAATGCAAGTGCACAATTGGAGGAGATTTCTCCTTATGATAGTCAAACATGCTTGATACGCAAAATAATTTTGATATTATTTCTGGCGCGTAGTGCAGAAAATCTTTCGAAAGTATAATATTAATCTTAGCCAGCATAGGTACCATTATATTATGCCTGCTATAGCTACAATTTAAGAATGGTAGGTTATACAACTGAAACGGTACAAGGCGCGTATTGATGATTTGATTTCCAATAAATGATCGGGCTAAGGAACTTCCTATTGCCACATAGGTATGCCTTTGGAGGGACGCCCTGAGAGCTTAACCAGCTCTCTGCCAACACAAGGTCGGGTTACCTCTGTAACTAGGTAACTACTACACGAGTATGCCATCCCCCGGTCGTTTGTGACCTTTATCTGAGGATCCTCGGCCACAAAGCCACAACCGCCAAGTAATAAATTTTGCAGCAACCACATAGGTTAAATATCTGGGCTCCATACCATGATACAACCCTTTTCCAGAAGGAATTGACATACGCTCAGGGGGTGGTACTCCTAAATAACCTTGCCGCATCCTTCATGTTTCGATCATTTTCGAGGTGTGAGGTCCTACGAAGTCTCGTCCACAAAGCTACACCTTTTTCACTAAGCCATGCTTCGATCAACAAATGATCTGCAGCACTTTGTACGCCACATTACCGAATTGGGAATGTATCTCTAGTTACCATCAACTACACAACCTCTAAGCTTGTACGTCTCAGAGAGGGGTGTTAAGCTAAGAGAATAAATTCTTCGCCACCAACAGAAATGTATTTGATAGAAACCAGTTTTACATCTCAAAGTGTAACGTCAGACACACATCCATACAAGTCCGTTCCAGGATCGGATGGAACCGAAGGAACTTCAAAGAAGCCCTTGCAAATCCAAATATTCACTAATCACGTACGGAATCCCCAACACAAAGGGTGATAAAATCTTTATACCGCAGCAACCCTGTGTAGAGACATTCAACAGGTAATCCTTTCGCTTTCGAAAATGCCCGGTCTTCAACACCATCTTCAAATGCAATCATATTTCGTCGTATCATTATTCGGAATGGGTTTTATGACACAAAGTCTTCTCCTGGCTAATCTGAATGATGAGTGCTTATTTTAAAAAAAAGGTGTTCATTTAGATTTCAAATAAATCACAATAAATTTCCACTTTGATCTTTTAAACAAAAGATCCATCACAATCACAAAGGTTTGATGTGGTTTTCGAATATCCATTTGGAATCTGACTGTCGGTCGCATCAAAATTCAAATGCCATTAAAGGTCAATATTGATAATCGGTTATTTAACTATCAATCAACCTTCACAACAATCACCAAGATTAAAATTACTTTTCCTCCAATTATTTATTTTTAAAATATCTTCGCAAGATATATTTTCACACTTCAACCTTTCGAAAACAAATTTGAAATTAATTTCCACATTTCAATCCTTTGAAAACAAATTTCAAATCATTTTCCTTACGTAGAATATATTTCCAAATATTTATTCATTTCCATTCAAAATCTGCCGAGTCCAAATACTTTAAAATAATTAAATTACTTATTCAAAACATTTACTTGGAAAACATTTAGAATAAAAACTATTTCTAAACACTTTCTTAAATATTAGCTATGAAAACATTATACCAGTATCTCATATAATTTCGAGCCCAAAACTAATTTAAAATAAAATTAGTAGATAGGGTTTAACTATTTAAATAACCATTTTCTAAAGCCAATATCGAATAAATCTTTAAATAATCACTTCTATAATTAATTAAACAAATCTTTACTTTAAAGATTTTCAAAATAACTTAAGAAAATAATTTCTCCAAAATATTCTTTTAAAAACCAACTCTAGAATTTAAATTTATATTGAAAACTACTTTGAAAATATACTCGGCTTTCCAGGGAAAATACACTTTCCATTGTGAAATGGTTCATTTAAATTAATTAGTAAATCTTCTCGATTTTAATTTACATTCCAAATCTGTATATTTCTTTCCACGCTTTTAAAAATAATCCAATATTTATTTTTAAAACAAATTTCCTTTTCCTTTATAAAATTGCCATTGTGAATTTAAATTCTCAAATATCCACTGATATACGATTTTCAGATCGTTTTCCAACTATTCACTTTCAAACACCAAATCAAATCCCAAATTGATTTCAAGAATTTATTTCAGACACCAAATCAAATTTCTAATCGATTTCCCAAAGATTCATTTTCAATCACCAAATTAAATTCCAAATTTGATTTATAAATTTATTCCCTTTTAAAATAAATTCCTTTATCTCTTTCAAACTATTTAAATTCCGAATTTTAAATAAATTCTTCAACTATTAAACCATGTTACTCAAAACCCATTTATTAAAATATTTTCTATATTTTGAAATTTATTCTATAATTTTTCAAAAGTAAAACTTTATATATTAAAAAAAAATCTTTTAAATTCACCGAATTCTTTTAGATGAATTTATCATAAATTTTTTACTTAAATTTCAAAAATCCAATTTTATTTATTTTTGGTATCCTATGATACCAAAAATATATTCGACTAGATTATAGCCTTCAACGATTTCAATCACAAATATGATCACATAGATTTTAAATAATCAACGCACAATCATTGAAAAATTTTAAATATTTTAGGAATTCAGTTGGATCCCTCCCACCTGTTTCCCTGCAACCACAGACGT
Organism: Allium cepa; assembly: GCA_030765085.1. Taxonomy (NCBI): domain Eukaryota; kingdom Viridiplantae; phylum Streptophyta; class Magnoliopsida; order Asparagales; family Amaryllidaceae; genus Allium; species Allium cepa. Next base: position 281,499,559 of record CM060935.1, read on the forward strand.
TAGCACAACAATTAAATAACAATTCAACTTCGAGGTGGAATATCGCGGTATATGGGATTTATAAAATGTCATCCGCTATTATGCTGCACATAGGGTCTCATCCGCTATATAATGCGGGAAATCAATTACTCTAAATACATATATAATACCAATTCCACTTCGAGGTGGAATATCGCGGTATATGGGTTTATATATTAACCTCCGCTATTATGCGGCGCATAGGGTCTAATTCAATACAACTGATAAAAAATTTATCAACCAAGCACATAATCAACAATTTAAAATTTAACTATTTAAAATTAAACTGGAAATTCCAATTGAGTGAGAAGGTCTCGCCTTTGCTTTTATTTTGCAATCAATTTCCAATTCTGACTTGTCTTCTTTGCAATTTTGACCTTGTATAAACAATTATATAATTTTATTAATTTTCGAACAAATCGAACAATTAATTTCCTTTTAATAAATTTAATTAACTAATAGTTTTATTTAAACCAATTTTTTCCTTTTAAAATATCTTTTAGTAACTTAGAAAAATTAAATAGGTTAATTTAAACCAACTAGTAAATTAGAAATGTATAAAATTCATTCCTTTTTCTTTCAAAATATTCTATATAGATTTTAAAACCTTATTATTTCAACTTTACTTATATAAAACATTTTCTGTTTCTAAACCATATATATGTGTGTGTCTATATAACTTTCCAATCCAACCCCTTAAGTTCCTGTTAATATTTTAAATTAACTATGTAGGTGTATTTACATATATACTGAATATTATTTATATTATTTTTTCCATTCACTGAATACATACATATATATACAAAAATTGAATTGCACGTATATATTTATATCTTTCTATAAACCAATTACTAAGTTATAAAAATAATAATTTTATATTAAATGCAAATTCGAAAGGAAAAAAACATACCCCAGATTGAGAAACCAACTGTTGAGACCAAGACTCACCAAAATTGAACCCATCATCACCGCGCATGCTTTAATACTTAATCGCAAACTTTAAAAATGCCGCAACTCGAATATTGGACCAGCCTGCCGACCACCACAGATTGAACTCGAACCCTCGACCTCGTCGACATCGACCTCACTATCGATTTAACACACGACATCATCTGCCCAAACGAGCCGCCCTCAAGATGCCACCGTATCTCGAGCCTCCCACCTTGATCGACACTATTCTGCAATTGATGACGACGCCGAGCCCATCGCGTGCAGCCATTTTCGTTCCAGTGACTTGATTGGGTTTTTTTTAATGATCGATGAAAGGGGAATTTTGTTTGTTTCGTCCATGGATTCGAATATTGAACGAAATTGTTTCTTTTGAAAAAAATGAAATCTTGGTTTTAATCTAAGCGATAAAAACTCGGTCATTTTTTTCTTTTTAAGACGCGTGCTACTTTTTATCGAAGAATGTAGAAAACGTGCCGAGAAAACAAATACATATTGAATCAACAAGCTGCAGCATTTAAATTTTGTTATTTATATTTTTAAATTTTAAATTCAAATTTTAAATCGTCTCTGTAAACGCAACTCAAATTCTCGATCTCCAATCGAGGCATGCCGCCATGCGTTTATAATGTTATACGTTTATTCCGAACGCATTGGAAAAGGTTCCAAGTCACTACAACAAAAGGACCCTGTTACAACTGCCAAAAACTATCAGTTGTAATAAATGTATTTTACAACTCTTTTTTTCAGAAAGTTGTAATAAACTTATTTTCAACAGCTCTTTTATATTGCCAGTTGTGATAGATGCCTATTACAACCTTTTTTTTTGGCCAGTTGTAACAAATGCATATTTTTAACAACTGTTCTTTTTGCTAGTTGTCGTAGATGCCTATTACAACCTTTTCGTTTAATAGTTATAATAGATACCTATTTTTAACTACTCCTCTTTTCTTGCGAGTTGTAATAGATGTCTATTACAGCCCTTTTCTTTTGCCCGTTGTAATAGTTAATTAATGATTATAATTAAATAATAAATAAAAAAATTATTCATAATTAATAATTACTATTAAATAATAATAATTAATTTGAAAATACAAAATTATCAATATTAATAATTACTATTTAGTAATTAATAATTAATATAATAATAAATAAATAATGAGTATTATCAAGTAATTAATAATTAACAATTAAGAAGTAATAATTAATATTGATAATTAGGAAGTAATATTTAATATTTAGTAATTAAACTTTGATAATTCATAATTAATAATCAATAACAAATGAATAAATGAATAAATAATCAATAGTTAATTAACAATTTATAAATAATATTTACTATTAACTAATCGTAACTACTAATTAAACATAAATCTTTATAGTAAATAATAATTATTTAATGATATTCAAAAGTTAATATTAAATAATAATAATTAATAATTAAAATTAAATAGTAATAATTAATAAAATGTTAATAATAACAATAATTAAATAAATAATAGTTAAAACATAATAAATAAATATTAATATTAATATTAAATAATTAATAACTATAATTAAATAATAATAATAATAATAAATAATTAACTTGAAATATGAGATAATTCTTATTAATATTTAATATCTAATATTCATAAATTTTTGAAATAAAATTTCGAAATTTTAATAAAATGCGAAAATAATAAGTATTGAAATAAACTAAAAAAATTCATAAAATATCAAACAAAATTTTTGTAATTTTCATAAAATAAAAAAATAAAAATTTCTATAAATTTAATATTTTTATAAAATATTCAAAATTTTAGAAAATTCTAACGCCATTATTATTTCGGTCAGGTAAATAATATATTTATCGTTTATTTTTTTAAAACATAATATTACATAATTTTGAGCATATTATTTTTGGAATGGAGATTCCATAGCAATATTCCTTGTAAATTCAAACATGCTATGAAGATAGCAATCCATAACAACATACAAAAGCTAATCTCAACCATCAAACCACCATTCAACCGTCATAACTATTTAGGTGCGGATGCTTAGTGTTTCCTCAACTTTTGCCGCTAAAAAATTTATCCCAAATTTTCATTTTACCGCCGAAACATTTGCCCAAAGTTTTCTTCATTGAATTTTTCTCATCAAAACAGCACCCAAGCACCATCTCTATCTTCCATCATTCCAAAAAAAGACAATCCTAGATGTAAAACAAAAATTCGGATCTATAGTTGCTATTCTCCGATGCTTAGAAATTGAAAAGAAGCTTTTCTACTATGCTCCAAAGATCGATGCCGCTTGATGCTTCTCCTGGAGCTGCTTGTGAATTTGAGATCCCAAATCTTACTATTTTGAGCCGTTGGTGTCAAGTTTGGAAATGAAGGTGAGATGCCGAATATGAGATGCTGAATCTGAGATGCATCGCCCGGAGATGCTATTCGTGATGAAAAAGGTAGATATGGATCTAACGGGGACCGCTCGAGTGATGAGGAGAGAATGTGGCTCTACAGGCTTGATATTAAATCAACATATTTCAAAAGTAGTGTGGACGGTCTTCTGGAAGTTATGTTATCTAATCAAAGTTCTAAAAATGCTATTCCAATGCGACTTTTCTCATCTCTGAAGCTGCCACGATGGTATGTTTCTCCAAATGATTAACCTTTAATCAGCCATTCTATAACATATATTCTTCTCTGATATCGATACAGTTTTATTTGTTCAGGTTTAGTTGCGAATGAAGATTTCCAACACGTTCTTCATGTTTAGAACACTAATGTAGATGGGAAACAGAAGATAATGTTTGCCTTGACTTCTATCAAGGGTATTTGTCGTCGTTTCGCTAATTTATCTGCAAAAAAAACAAACATCAGGATGAGCAGAAAGTACGATTATTAAATTCTCATTTGCTATTTCATTCTTTAATGTTTTTTATATTGTTAATGTTTACTCTGGTACTACTGAAATTTTAGGTTGTCATTTTTAAAGTAATAGAAATGTTTTTCCCTTGAGCTATGATAACATGAATTTAGCATATGTGACTCATTTAAGGATTACTACTTGCATGTTTGGCAATAAAATGGCTTTTAACCTGAATAATTGCTATGACAGTGGAACCAGCCACTGATTGCAACTCCCATCAAAGGTCAAGCAGTGTAAGGCCGAACTCCACTGTCTAAAACAGGTTCGAGTTACTTAATATTTTTAACATAACAAATCGATTTTCTGTTTTTGGCGAGTTGACTGAAGATGTTTAAAATGATGAGGCATGCGAGATAGTGTTGGGGGAAAGGATAAGCTTACTCATTCTAGCGCTGAGCTTATTATAATCGATGGCAATATTTTATGTCACCAAAGGGTGACAAAGCAAGAAAAAGTTTGTGTGAAAGGAGATGTTTTTGGAACAGGGATGGTCGTAGGAGGAGATAGGGACTCGAACATATAATGACATAATTTTCATATTTCCTATAATATGACACATTTATCACTTCAAGAAATTAAAAATAAAACAAATCTACTTTCGTACAATTAACTAACAGATGGACGATACAACTAGCACCTTGTTCAGCTATACATTTTTACCACAGGTTAGTTATCCTAGATAAGCTTATAGGATGCTGGTGCTTGAATCCATTATTATAGTGAGTCGCCTTGCCCTTTTTGCAAATTCACTGAAACAAATACAAGGTTAAATTTATTTAATCTGAGAATGGTTATGAATAAGTATACCAAATAATAAAAACTTGTCTCTTTTTATATTACTATCCTTTAATTCCATTCATTCTAAACAGGCAGTTGATTGTTCTCAAAGAAGATATAGATTTTTCCCAAGGTAGGCAGATCCGTCAATGCATATTACCTTGGTGTCGGGTAATACAAATATAAAAGTAAGCTATTAATTATTTGTTACATTTTCGAGATAACCTCATGGATTTTTTAGGATTAGGGTGTTTATTTGTTATAAAACATAGATCTAACTTTTTGTTTCCAACCATGAATTGAATACTTGGTGCTGATAATATGTTTAATTTACAAGGTGTTTGGAACTGATAAGATATATTGGTTTCTCCTTGCTTATTCTGAAGATGATTTGAGAAGAATGCAAGTTCTTTAAGGACTTGATTACCCATCCAAGCCCGATTCATGCCAATGAAGCTATCCTACCCTAACAAATTAGAATACATTTGTAACATTGTCATATATATGTCACATTTCCATCTCATATTTTCTAGTGCAGATCATAAACTTTTCATTCCCAGCAACTTATTATGGTCATTACGTGTCCCATCAAAGGCGTTCGTTTTGCTTTCAGAATTCAACAGGCTTGAACTTGTATCAATTTTTTATTATGGTCATTACGTGTCCCATCAAACGTGTCTCATCAAATGTATATTTTTTATTATAACCATCAACAGTACACTTAGAATATATTCTTGTAGTGAAAGGTAGCAATAATCAGTTTTCTAAGGAATATACCTACAGGGAATAACATTATTGATTTTGCTGCCATGCTTACTGTTAGTGAAAACTATGACGAAGATAAATGCTATGTAGTTTGATATGTTATGCTGATGTAACGTGATTACATAATGGTTAGGGATGATGATGGTTGTATGCTATAAGTTTGTTACAATATTTGATTCTTTATACTAAAGAATAGCAAGGCGTTAAATTTTCGCGTTACATCAGCATAACAAATTTGCTAACCATAGAGTAATAATCAAGCGTATAGGAATGTACTAGGTAAGGATTTAGGACCTTTAAGCCGTAAGGAACTTGACCTCCTCGAGAATCAGCTTGGTTCATCCCTAAAGCTTGTCAAATCAACACACGTATTTAAATGAATAACCGTTACCTTTAATTTCTAGAAGTACGTGTAAGTATTGAGCTTATGTATTCATTGTTTATCAAGTTACAAACCCAGCTGATGCTTGACCAGCTCTCGGAGCTCCAAACAGTTGCAACATACATCATATATAAATTCACTAAATATGTTTTGACCTATGTTTACTTATTGTACGCTTTTGAACTTATAGGATAAAATTCTACGTGAGTCCAACAAATATATTTGGGGAAAGGTAACAAACTCTACACTAATTATGGTTGCAAATTTGCAAATATTATAAATTTGATTTGATCACATGTAGCTGCAAGAATGTAGTAAGGATAATATTCAACAAGTGATAAGGTCAAGAGCTGATATTAATTTATTCGATTATATCCAATAATATGGAGCAGTGATATTCAATGAACTTGAGTTACAACCAAGACTTCAGAATGGGTATGCCTTTTTCAACTTTATTTTTGTGGAATTTAGGTTTTATTTATTGATTATGTATTAATATCACTCCAATAAATTAAATGTTCTTTGTTCCCTCCCTTTTATTACCTAAGTCATCTTCAACTAGCTTAACAATATGTCAACAAGCAATTGCATACAACATCAGAGTTTATGATTTTGTTTGCAGTCACATCGGAGTTTTCAATTTTGTTTACACTTTGAACTTATAAATTAAATTCTTATGATTTTTTTGCAGTCACATCGAAGTAGCAACAACGTTTCAAATGGTGGTAATATACAAGTTCAGAAGCAGTCTAGAATGTGCAAATTATTGGGTTGGCAAAGAAATGTTGTCGTAGAAGCAACAATTGCATCTACTGATCCTACATTTTTAGTGCATCATGTACCACTTGGAGCAGATGCTTGGAAGGTTTGGATTGATTCAGTGGTGGAGCTCGAAGCTATTTTATATAGGCCTGCTTCGGATATCTATACTATTGGACAAGCGGTTGGGACGACTGTTACTTGCCATAAGGAATTTATCTCTTTTAATTAGTATGTATATGTACTCTTACTGAAATATGTTATGGATTTAGTTGTGTTTTGTATTGAACTAATGAATTCATAAATGGTGTAAACTCGAATTGTTTTCGATTTCTTGAATGCAAATGGTTTGTGTTGTTTCAAGTAATTTGCATGATTGTGTATAATATTAGCGAAATATTGATTTTAGTTATGATATTAAGAAATTTATAGCAACTGTGAAAAGATGATTATAGTTGTTTGAAGCAGTTGTAAAAATATATGTTGCAACTGTCATTGTTAGTTGTATTTCATCCTTCTACAACTGCAAGCGGTAGTTGTAAAAAGCCTTTTACAAGTGCTAAAAGCAGTTGTAACTAGTCATTTACAACTTGCATGTTGCAGTTGTATATGGTTTTCCGTAGTGTAAATATGTTTTCTACAACTAGCAGTGGCAGTTGTAAAAGACCTTTTGCAAGTGCTAAAAGCAGTTGTAACTAGTCATTTACAATTACATGTTGCAGTTGTAAAATAAGTTTCTACAACTGCTTCTGCAACTGTTCCGGCCAGTTGTAAAATAATTCGAGCGATCCAAATTCTAGTGAAAGGACTGACAGATGCTAGTTGTAATAGTATATTACAACTGTTTTTGGCAGTTGCCAAAAGGTATTTTTGTTGTAGTGAGTCCAAATTCGATCGTATGGAGAAGATAGCTTTTTGGACTCATCTATTGAATTAAATTTCGATATAATTTTCAGCGCGTTTGCTATCCGTACGATCACATGACAACTCCGAATGCTACAGAAATTGAAATCCGATAATAATACAATATTACTGATTCAATGTTACGTTGAATTCCGAGACTGTGCCTCAGAAGGCTATATTTAAATATCGATTTAAATGATCTAAATTCAAAACTGAACAAAATAGTTTCAAATTTAACCCTGAAGCTTTTATTATCTTTAGTATCATCAATATAAATTTTCGAAGCCTTGAAAATATTTTTAACAAGCTTAAAAATCAAGATTCCATATTTAACCCAAATACTTATTCAAAATAAGTATATTATTCTTATTTATTGCTTAAAACATCATAATTTATGTTAACAAATGTTATATTTGAATATTTTAAACATAAATATAATTTATCAAAATGATAAATTTATGGGTCGTAACTTCTCTTTTTGATTGTTGTTTCTAAGTTAACTTATGAAAATTAATTTTATCAGTTATTATCATGCATCAAAAATTAAAAGTTGAAGAGCAATAAAGTTATGTATATGAAATATAGATAAGAAATGAGTTAAGTATGTAGTTAGTATCTAATCAATATTGCATATTCGAGAAATTAAGTGAAAATGAAAATGATAAATTTAAAATATAAAAAATTAGGAAAGTAATATAAATGATAAAGAAATAGTGAATATAATATAAAGATGAAGAAAACAATAAAGATGTATAGTATACAACTCGATTTTAATGAGCCTATATTGTGATTTGTATTTAATAGAATATATTATGATTTGTTTCAATAGAATATCTATGTTAACGAATTATAATTCATAAACTTTGTGCATTTAGTCTTAAATAGTAATTTGGCATTATTTACCCAAATATTTGGAAACTTAACATTAATACAACATTATAACATAGTACAATATCGTTTATAACATATTTTGTCCATGTCCGATATGTTATCGATATTACCACTACCAGAAAATTGCCCTATTGCAACCTGTACCATATGAGAATTAAACAATCTTTAACATTCCTTGATAGTTGCAATAAATGATCTTTAACAATTGACATTTCTAGACAGTTTCATTAACAACTAGTATTTTTCTGACAGTTGTAATAAAAATATTTTTTACAACTCCGTTTTTCTACCAATTGCGAAAAAGAAATTATTAACAACTGTGCTTTTTTGCCCGTTGTAATAAAAAAAATTAACATCTATATTTTTCTGATAGTTGCGATAAATATTTTCAACAACTGCGCTTTCTTATCAGTTGCAATAAACATATTTTTAACAACTATGTTTTCCTGCAAGTTGCAATAAATATAATTTTTAACAACTGTTTCTTTTAACTAATTATAAAAGAGATCCATAACAACTAATTAATTTTGACCATTATAAATATTTATTTACAATTAGTGTCATGTTCATAAATTTTAAATGATTGCGTAATCACTTTTAAGCGATCGTTGTTAATCACAAATAATAATCTGAGTAAACACAAAGGTTTCTGCTTGGATATTATAGTGCTCACCTTTATAATTCAAACGAAAATTGAAGAAACATAAAATTGAGAAAAATAAACTTTCTTAAATTGAGTAATATTTTTTTTTTAAATACAGAAATTATTTTTATAAAACCTTGTAGATTTGAATTTTTTTTATCAAATTAAAGAATTAAATAGGACTTCAAGGAACGGTAATAAAAAGAAAAGCTAAACTAACCGTGAATATTTAATCAATTTAATCGACGTAAACAACATTCATCGGATCGACACAATGATCATGTTACAAGAAATAACCATAATAATAATTGTATTTTTTCTTGCTCGCTCTTAATTAATTGTCATTATCTTTGAATATGCTGACGCTACAGGAGGATTCAATCAGTGCTCCAATAAACTTAATTTTGTTTTGTATAGTTGGTTATTAATTAGTACCAAACTATATGCAGCATTACCGCTTTAATTTAATTAGTAGATAATTAACTTGGTTAAACACTTAATAATATACTATCTCCAAAATAAATTTGCAAGGTGGTAAAAATATATGCCTCTATATTTTTTTTAATTCCTGGCGCATTTTTTCTTTTCCTTCCTAGCAACTAGGGCACGCTTTCATTTCAACAAGCGAAATCGGCAAATTCCAAAAGTAAAAAAATCAACCATAGATTTCGAATTGGATGCAGTTTAGAGTACAAATTCGAATTCAGATCACCTGAATTTCTAAAGAATAGCTTAACAAACCATTTCTTTCTCTCTATAGAATTTAATTTCATTTGAATTTCGAAGCAGAGATCTAATCGAATTTCTTAATTCTAGATCGCAAGATTTTAATTCGAAGCTTATCGTGGAGTTTGAGGGTTCTTTATCTCCACTTCAATTTACGAACTCATCATGGTAATTTGCCCTTAAAATATTCATTTTAGGGTTTTAATTCTGAATGATGAATCTTACTTAAATTGCTTATTCAGTTACTATTCACTTAGAAATATTTTTAGGAACTAAAAGTGTAATGCCAATGGTTACATATATGTAATTACAAACATTCAAAAACCAGTGCCAAGAGCGAACATCGAAATATTTGTAATTTTAATCATAATTTCTGTTGTAATTTCTGTCATGTATGTTCATTGAAACTGCAATTGTAAGTCTTTTTGTTAAATACATTAAGTATATATTTTGATATTAACGAGTATGTATTATGTCAAAACTAAAAGCTTACCCAACCGGCGATTAAAAAAAGAAGTCATTGAAAATATTAAAAGTTTACGTATAATGATTGATTTATCTACAAAATTAAAAATGAGCATGCAAGTTTACTTTTATAAAAAAACATGTATACATATGTAATACAAATATATATCATATATGTTATAATATATTTGAATAGAAATAAAAGTTACTAATTCATTATACGTATATGATGCATACACTATTGGAAAGAAATACAATGCAGGAGTTAGTTATTAATGTAATATCTCAGTCATATACATATATGATTTCACTGATAGATGCCTAATAATAACGGACGTCCTTCTCAAAATAACCTTTACTATGATAGGATCTTGCCAGGTTGTAGTATGAATGAGCTTTTGTCAATCCATGGTTGTTTCCACGAGAGCAGTTTCATTTAACTGTTCAACTAAAAAAATGTTGTTGCCCAGTGATGAAAAGGTGATTCGCTAAATGATTAAGTGCCACCGAGCAATAGAGGTATATTTCGAAAGCCCTATGCATTTTCTCCATTCCTTTATAAATTCCTTTTAGAACGCCCTATGATGTATACAGCTACAGCATATTAGCACCTCTGTCAAAGAAAAAAATGACTTTAGTTATCAATGGATCCATAGAATATTTTCTTGGTAATATTGAGATATAGGACGATTGGCTATTGCTGGTTTACATATATAGACTGTTACAAGTTGATGAATTTCAGTTGTAAGATCTACAGTATTTTGTTATTTTCATGCAAACCATTTGTTAGTCTTGCTGTGGTTTTTATGGAATGTTTTTCTTTGATACAATTTTGCTTAAAATGTTATGTTCTGCAACAGTGCAACCATTTCCAAAAAACCATAAGACAAAAAGTTACATATTTTCCATGCAAATATGATTTTGATTCGTGGAAAAGAAATAAAATATTTCAACTAGAAGAATTTTTTATTCTTGTTAGAAACATAGAATAAAGTAGAACCTTGATTATTGGTGAAAAAACCATGCTCTAGTAAGGGTCATGTTACTGGCCACTTTTGACTTTGGGCTCTTGAGTGATTTTCGATTGAAATCACATCATATTCGTTAAACCTACATTCAATTTTCGAGCACTTTTTGAGTAATTTGTTAGACTATGCTAAGCTGTTCTTTATAGTTTGTATTATATATATTTTATTTTGAATTTTTTAAACAAAATTCAAAATATGGACCTTCCTATTTTTTGGATTACAAATGGTTATCTATATATAATATCAATATAAAAAAGGAATTAACAAGTGCATTGGGTTTACAAATTTTTACTTACTATCATTGTATCATTCATAAATACATGCAGTTTGATGAATGCCTAAAGTGATATTTCATCAGGAGAGAGGCTCGTACTTATTTTTGCTCATAACGTCTTTCCATTAGGCTCAAACATTTGAGATTAGAGGATTATCTAGATGGACAAAGCATGAATCTACCTACCGAGGATTCACTAATTTTGATTATTAATTCTATATTTATAATTATTTAGGATTTATTATTGATATCTTCATGTTTTATAGAATGTCAGAATAATATAAGCAAGCAATATGGAACTTTGTACATGGGCATGTATAAAGAGAGGGATATCGAGAAAAAATTATTTGCCCTTGCTCAAAAATATAGGAATCTGTTTCGGGAGCCATCAAGGAATGTTTTGTCACGCTTGATTTATTATGGAATTGGCCCAACATATAATGTATGAGCTTTTTCACGGCGAAGCGCGCCATTCAAAAAATGAAGGTGATGAAGTGACAGATACATATATTGTACTTAGATGCGAAAATATGTAATTAGAAGATGGAAGATCATGATAATGTAAGACGTGGGGAAGGGATTAAGGAGATGATGGATGTAACATCCTGTCTTTTTGAACACTTTAAATTGACGATAATCCACACACGTCAGACCTAAATCATGCAAAAAGGCGGATTGTTATGGGGTAAATAAGAAAAGCAGAGAAAGAAATAAAACAAAACAGAATCTCACAACGGAACGATAAAATATAATAATCAAATAACAGTTCATGAAACTGCTTTACAAAAACATTGATTATACATATGCAATACACATCAGAGTTACACATACCAAATAATAATAAATAACAATGCAGCGGAACAATGTGATGCAGTGGAATATAATAAATAATAGTAATACAAATCTTCGTCTTCGTCCTCCAGAGGTAAAGTCTTCGAATCCTGAAATGCTCAGACTGACCCGAGCGAATTGAAAAGACAAAACACTTGAGTCAGAACTAAAAGATCTTATGTGAGTTAAATCTACGGTAAAATATGAGTGGAACAGCGTCAGAGACGTTTACTGGATTTGACATCTCCTATCCAGTGTCAACGTGAGTGCAGTAACTCAAGAGATGCTCGGGATTCACATATCCTAAGGATCCGTTAAACTATTTACTATGTAGTAATATTTCCCTATTGTAATAGTGTCTAATAGTAAAATAAACTTACTTTTAAATAGAGTTAAGGGGTTACCCACATAGCCCTTAACACATAATCATGCAAATAGTCTATACACTACCATAATACCTCCTGATCGGGAGGCTATCAAAGGATACCCCATAGGTACGACACAAATCAAACTCGTACAAGGCGTGCTAGGGCAGGCGACATGGCACTACTAGACAATACCGGGGTAGATATACCAATTAAGCTTCCGGGCCGGTGGTAACGCATACCCGCAGCTACCGCCCACCTCAAGCCACACCCCCAAATAAAAAAAAAATCAAAAGTGGCTACCGAATCAATCCAAAAGTCAAAGTATAATATCGAAGGGATGTTCCGATCAAAGGTGCTTCCTCATTAGCCCGTCAATCGCTCCTATTTTAGCCACGTTATGCCAACTCACGGGTGTAACGCCTCGCCTTTTCGTATGCTTTAAATCGACGATAAACCACACACGTCAGACTTAAAGCATACAGAAGGGCGGATTGTTACAGGGTAAATAAGAAAAACAGGGAAAGAAAAAAAACAGAATCTTACATCGGAACGATAAAATATAATAATCAAATATACAGTTCATGAAGCTGTTTTATAAACATTTGATTATATTTATACAATACATATCAGAGTTTCACATACCAACAAATAATAACCAACGTAGCGGAATATAGTGTGTAGTGGAATAATATAATATAATAGTAATAATGAAATCTTCGTCTTCGTCCTCCTGAAATAAAGTCTTCGATCCTGAAATGCTCGGACTGACCCGAGCGAATTGAAAAGACAAAAAAATCGAGTCAGAACTAAAAGATCTTATTCAAGTTAAATCAACTGAAATAAATATGAGTGTAACGGCGTCGGAGATGTTTCCGGGGTTTGACATCTCCTATCCAGTGTCTAACGTGAGTGTAGTAACTTAAGAGATGCTCCGGTTTCACATCTCCTAAGGATCCGTTAAACTATTTACTATGTAGTAATATTTCTCTATTGTAATAGTGTCTAATAGTAAAATAAACTTACTTTTAAATAGCGTTAAGGAGTTACCCAATCTCCCGCTTAACACAATAATAGTCCTAGTAGTACATCCAATATCATAGTCCCTCCTGATCAGGAAGCCACCAGAGCAAAGCACACGGGCTACGGGAGAAAACCAAACTCGTACAAGGCACAATAGGGTAGGTGACACGGCACAACTAGGCAATGCCAGGGTAGATATACCAATTACGCTTCCGGGTCGGTGGTAACGCGTAGCGCGCAGCTATCGCCCACCTCGAGCCACACCCCCAGATAAAAAAAAAATCAAAAGTGGCCATCGAATCAATCCAAAAGTCAAATTATAATATCGAAGGGATGTGTCCGATCAAAGGTGCTACGTCATTAACTCGTCGATCGCTCATGTTTTAGCCACCTTATGCCAACCCACGGGAGTTGGGTCTACGTATTTACCTCAAAGGAAACGCCGCTGCCACCATCCTACTTCTTTCTGGAATCTCCACTGCGTACACGGTTGTTAAAGTGGTTTTCGGAGTTGGCAGAGAGTATGACAACTTCCGATCTCACTCTCTTTAACAACCAAACTTTATTATAACACCGCGGTCATTTTAAAATAATTATACTTCAAAACCAGAATATAATATCCATTTCAAAACCATATAAATACGATATCATTTCTATTTTAAAACCAAAACAATATGAGATCATTTTTATTTCAAATATATCTTTTTCCAAAAATATAACATTTTCAAAGTTATAATATTTCGAAACCAAACGCTTGAAATATAGCCTTCCAAAACATAAAACTTTGAATTACGTAACTTTGAAATATAACCACACTACTTAAATGGTTGAAATATAAATTACTTTACATTAAAGAAAAAAGTTTCTTCACCTTCACAAATCAATTCCAAATATAGATTTAAATCCCAAATAAACATTTCAATTTCCATATCTTTCAAAGCTTTAAATATTCCACCATTTCAAAATGAATTCTTTGATAATTTCATATATATCAAATTCAATTACTATTATTAGATTTGAAATGTTTACTTAATAAATCACGTATCGTCTAAGTAAAACCTTTACACTTCAACTAACAGGATATACTTTCAATTTAATTAACTTGATAATATTTGTGATATCCCGAAAATTTTGGCAATATAAGTTTAATAATCTGTGTTAAAAATTAAATTAATTTGATAATAACTGTTAATAAGATTTAAATTGATTTAATAATCTTCTTTTAAAATAAATATTTAACTGATAATTTATCTTTTAAAAGCTAATTTAAATTTTTTCTATTTATAATGCATATACATATATATTTGTATATATTATAAATAGATAAGCTCTGCTTTAAATTAATAAATAAAGACATGTTTTCTAATTCTAATATTTCTGATAACTGGGAAATTTGATTTAATTTAGTATTAAGCCATTAAATAAATAACTATATGGTTTTAAATACTTAGAAAATGTTTAATAGTTAGAACTTATTCTAGCTTAAGTTTAAATTTAAAATTTATTAACTAAAGGATTTGTTTTATTTTCTTTTTAATATAGCTTGATAAAAATATGGTTTAAAAATATTCAAGATAAAATTAAAATAAACCTTATAAATATTGAACATAAGCATAAAAATAATAAATAAATTTAGTATTTGATAGTTAAGTTAAAAAAAGACAAAATAAAATATCTATGAACATAAAAGAGAGCTAAAATACTTCAGTTAAAAAGGCTATAACAATAACTAAGGCTACTTTATATCTACATACATATAGTATAAAAACAAATCAGGTAAATAGAATCTCGTAGGGCAAAGTAAAGATAGCTAAGAAAACATGGAAATGCAAATTTTTAGCTGCCAATAGATATGCAGGCTAAAGAATAAACAAAATAAAATGAGATGCAGGCAAGTAAAATATGTTTATAAAATAAAAGAAGATGTGCCGGGCTTTGTATATTTGTAGCTGTAAATAAGTACGCAAGCAATAATATTAATAAAGTAAAATAAATATCTATCAAAAAAAGGGGAAAAGCAAAAATATCTAAACATAAGTAAGGTTAGTAGGAAACATAAAGTACATCAACATTTAAAAGCTTTCATCTTAGCTCAAAACAAAGGACAATTCGAATAGTTTTAACATCATTTCAGCCTCCTAATACAGAAATCTTGCCTGATACAAACAAAAACAATATTGTACCTGCAAATTTGCTAACCCAGATATCACCTACCCTGTAAACTTCTTTATATACATCTTCTTAATTCTATTCGTTCACTAAACATAACAAAACTGAAACAAGGAAACAAGTAGCAAACATTTCCATTTTTATAAACTGAAGCATTATAACAATAAAGGCAAGATGAATCAAAAGTAAATCAAGGCAGGACTAAGTTTTCAAGTTTTCTGGAATCAAAACAAAAGCATGCAAATACTCTTTCCAGTTTCAAAGTTGTTCTCTGTTTATAAAGATGAGTAACACTTTTTAATAACTTAAGTTTTAAATATAGTTGGATGTTAATATCTAAAAGTATGTTTGTGTGAATATTCATATGTGCATTGCTCTGTGTATGGTGAAAATTGATATTTGCATATTGATAACCTGTAAAATATGCCTCTGTTTATAGGATTTAAACTCAGATTTAATTCAAAAATCATTACTGCTCAATCTATTGATTGTTAGGATAAAGTATTTAAACAAAATAGGTTTGTTTGAGTATAAAGTAAATTCTTAACTTTTTGTATTTAAGAAAAATAAAGAAAACTGCTCTAAAAATCTTAAGATCGGTTAATACTTAGTACAAGTGATATTTCTAATATCTTAAATTTTCAATTTAAGTATATGAACTGAATGCTTAATCAAAACTCTGATTTTTAAAACTAGAATTACATTTTTTAGTCAAGGATTGGAGGTGCGGTCTTAAGTTATATTGTTTTTGGTTTCTTGGGGATTGCTGGTGATCTATGCGACTGGAGGGGTCAGGGCTCTGCTTGATGATGGAGGAGATTACCGAGGTGATGGGAAAAATGGCCGATGGTGATGGAATTCATCGAGGAGGTTGCTGTAGTGGATTTTTGTTTAGTACCCTAGTTTAACTAGGCTATGTTGTTCGATCAACCTAGGGTGCTACAGTGGACCGAGTGCATCGTGCTTTTGGGGATGGGAAGGAGGATGATAGTCGAAGCTGTGGCCGGAGTTGGGTGACCACCGGTGGTCAAAGCGTCGAGCAAGTGGTGTTGACAGGTTTCGAGAGGGAACCTGATTTTGTTTCCAGGTTTGAGTTTCGAACTCGATTTCGTTTCGGGTTGCCGTGATGGCTTTGGGTGGTCATGTTCGTATCTGGTGATGGTCGGCGTCGTGTTGAAATTCTAGTGAGTGGCCGGAGGTGGCTGGGGCCACGGTGCACGTGCACCATGCCATTGAACTGCTGGGGTATTTTTTTCTTTGTGTGTAGAGTTTTTGAGCTTGGGACATACTCGAGTCATTCGAGTATGTGACTCGAAGCAGCGAAGGTGAAGACTCGAAGCATTTTTGGTTCAAGTCGAGTTAGTGTTGTTCAGGATTTTGTAAAACCTGGAAGCAAAAATTTGATTTTAAACAAATTCAAATGAAACTTAAAAATAAATAATAGATTTAAACAAGTTTTAATCCAGTTGAATTATGCATTCAAATTTATTATTGAATTAAAATCTGAAATAAAAAGAAGGTTTTAAAACAATTAAATGAGGGTTTTCTTCTAGGTTTAAAAACGTGACAGTTTCAGATTTTAAAATTTAATATAAAAATCTGAAACAAAAATTTAAAATGTGTTTTAAAATTAAAGGTTCAAAGTATAGATTCAAATGAGCTTTTGAATCTAAGTTTTTAAAAACGAATTTGGATTTTAAATCAAGAATTTAAAACCTAGTTTTTAGAAAGCAAGTTAAAGCCAAAGTTGTGAAATCAAAGTTAAACTAATGAATTCAAGTTTTTCTTGAATTCAAATCTGAAATTTAACTCAGTTTTTAAATCTAAATATATAAAACAAGTTTAAATTAAATAGTTTTTTTAAAGTTAATTTGTTTCAAATAAATATTTGAATTGATTTTGACATAGTTCCTTTTAAAGGGATTTTTTTTGGAATGGAAAGTAAATAAATTCTTTTAACTTGAATTTGCAGGTTAAAATATTAATGTATTTTGGAAGTTTAAATTTAAATAAAGATTTAGGTAGTTGAATTTAAAGGCTTTTCTTATATAAGTTCATATGTAAGTAATAAATGTTATTTAAATTTATTTAAAAGATTATAAAGTGAATTAAAAATTGGTAAATGTTTGAACAATAATCATTTTGAATCTTAAATTCAAAATGGAATTTGAATTTAAATTTAAAATGTAATGTTCTAATACACTTTAATATTAATTAAGTCATTAATAAAGAAATAAATTATCTTAGAGACAATTAAGGTATTAAATGATTTAATTAATAAGATAATAAAGGAATGATTTATTTATTAAATTTATAAATTAACGATTTAGATTAATTTATAATTAGAAATTAATTAAGAAAGTAATTTAAGAAATGTTATTAGAAAATAAAGATAATTAACTAAGGATTATTAATAATTAATTAATGTGATAAATTGTAATAATTAATTAGATTAATTAATTAAGATGGTCATTTGTAAAAAATTTAAGTAATTATTTGATACAAGTAATTAAGGAATCTATTACTTATTGTAATAAATTTTAATAATATGACTAAATTAAGTTAATTAATTTAGTTTAATTAATTTAAGATAGTCATTTGATAAATTGAAAGTAAAATCACTTAGTGTAATTAATGGAGCATAATTACTTAAGGAAGTAATTAAGTGATAATTACTTGATGTAATTAATACAAGATGATTTGTAAATGAAGTAATTTGGATAATTACTTTTGTAATTAATCAAGGGATTAATTAATGGAGATAATTAATCATGGGATAGTTAATTATTAATATAAGTAATTAAGGATAGTTAATTACTGGTTTGTTATTAATCAAGGGAGATTAATAATTGTGCTTAATTAAAGATCAATCACTTAATGTATTTAATTTAAATAAAGTAATTTAATTTAAATCTGAATTAGAGATCATTAATTAATGTAATTAATGATGTAATTAAGAATTGATTAATTAAGGAATAATTAATAAGGTGATGATTAATTTATGTAATTAATTAAGGATAAATGTAATTATTCATATTTAATTAATAAATGAAGTAATTATATATTAATTACTATGAATGATTTAAAATAATTAATTTATGGAATTATATAAAGACTAATTAGTTATTGTAGTTAGAAGATGATTAATCAAAGGTGTTTAATCAAGATGAATATCTATACAATAATTAATTAATTTGATTTATAATTAATTAATAGTTGTATAAGCAGGATTTATAGATGAAGTAATTAATTTAATTTACTTTAAATTAATTAGAAATAGAAGTAACTAATTTAATTCATTTTAAATTGATTATAAATGGTATGATTATAAATCATTGCTTATGTATGATACTGATATTTCATTGATTGATTGTGATCTCAGATATGAGATGAGTAATATCTATGTGATATGGATGTATGGTTTGAGCATGATAATAGTAAGTATCTGTTTGGATGATAATATTAATTATCTGTTTATGATGATAATGTGGTTATCTATTATGAGATGTGAATTATCTATCTGTGTGTATATTGATAATATTGAATTGAATTGTTTTAACTTTAAAACAACTTGGCCTTAAAATACACGTTTTGGATTTCGATGAGACCGGGATCGGGTTTCCATATTTGGACATCCGAAAACCACATCGATCCAAATTAACAATAGGTCGTGAATCTGAAGTGAAGATGAAGATTCAGAGTGCAAGAGTTATTGTCGTTGACTCTGAAGGTGATTCCAAAATGAGTGTAACGAGATAATGCCTTCGGTTTCGTTCAAACCCGGAAAGAACTTTGTATGGATTGAATGCTTTCAAAACATCGTCAGGTGGGCGATGAGCATTCTCAGAAACATATTCTCTATAGGTAATCGTAGCCTCAAGCCTCATCAACCGGGAATGGCTAAAACAGGGGAGGTGCAGCAAGGTTAGGTGGGTCATCCCAAGCACGATGAGATATTCCCCCGTCTAGATGTCCCTTTATTTTTCTGCTGTGTGGGCGGTTGGTTGCAAAAACTGCCGGGGTTATCTTGTTCGGGACTGTTCAGTAAGGAATGGTTCCGTCCTTGTGTTGTAGGGGGTCGGGAGTGATCCTCGGTACGTTGATCTAGACCACGTACTGTGACGGGCGGTACCCCAGTAGCCCTGCCATTGTATGGAATCCACAATCCAATAAGTGCCAACGGTTTTGATTGTATTACCCACTTTTGTAGCTAGTAGATGGAAATTAACGAATGTAACAATTTCGGCTATTTTCTATTTACTTGAAAACCCTAGACCTATTATAATATCACTGAATTTCCTATCAAATGTTTTGGTTAGCGTAAGGTAAAAACTTACCCATGTTTATGTGTGGAGAGTCTTACGTGATACCTTTTGTTCAAAGTTTGTCAAAATTAAGCAACTTTAACCTGTTACTCACACCAGATCCATGTCTGACCCGGAGTTTATTTCTGTTTTGCTAAACTCTCGGGTACTCAAATTTTTACGAGTAGCCAAGGGATTCAGGTTAGCTTTGACGAACTCTGGAGGAGAAATGGGGCAGGAGGCTTCTACGTTGTGTGTGTGTATATATATATATATATATATATATATATATATATATATATAGTTCCGCTATGTTGGTATCTCTGAGTCATATTGTTTGAGTTGTATTGCGTAGTGTTGTAATAACTAGACAGGTGTTTATAACTGTCTAGTATGTGATGTATTATCTGTATAACTCTGATTGATGTTGTATATTATATAAATACTTATGTGATTAATATAATTTATTCATTTTGCTGTGAGATTCTAGTGTTGTTGTTCTTTCTTCTCTATCTCTTCTATTTTCTCACCCCTTTCTTTCTTCAAGATGATACGGTCTTTCTACGCTCAGAAAGTCGGGTCGTCACAGTTGGTATCAGAGCGCTAGGTTGAGTGAATACCTAGGTTCTTGAGTGATTTCTTTCTTGAGAGAGCATAGTTGTAATTTAGATACATATACATATATACATACATACATATATATATATACATATATATATTTCTACCTATTGTTGGGTTACCTGTTCAGATTTTCCAATATAAGTTATAAAGGTAGATTGGGTGGTGGTGTGTGTAACACGACTACCAATGGTTAGAGCATAAATGAATGAGGTTGGAAGAGTATTTGTCGAGACTGTAGACCTAATACTGTTTCGAGTGAGCTTGGGTGGTGTAAGGATTTCATTAATTTCTGAAGGAAACCTGTTAAGGTTCGGAGTTCATCTATGAAGTGTAAGTTTGGTTGAGCTAGAGTTTAGATCTGTCGCTTGGGCAGAAGCAAGTCATGATATCTTGATACATCAAGGTGTAGTAGCTGTGTGATGAGACACAGTGACTATGGATGTTTCCGAATATGTTTCTTTTGAACAAGTTAAGGAAGTGTGTCTGCTCGATGTTGTGGCTGTGTTCAGCAAGGCGGTTCAATTTCGTTTGGGGTCCGAGTTTCTCAAAGAGCTTGGGATTAGGAAGTCTTCTGGCTTAGCAGTTTTTCTTGGGGTAACTTCAGAAGTAGCAGAGTAGATCCATTTCTTTGATGGATTGGCTACATAAGTGTAAGCTGTTCTGATTTGTAAAGAGAGAGCAGTATCTTTGGAATTAGGTTGGATTGATCGCAAAAGTGACTTGCGATAGTTTGAGCGTTCTCTTGTGTTTCAAAATTTTTCTTGATGTCTTCAGGAAGTCAGAGTTTGGTCAGCATTTGAAGATTGAGTTTGGTATCCACTGGATTTCAGAAGTGGTACCGATGGTCCAGCTTAGTAATAGGATATTTTTGAGTTTGGTGAAGTAGCTCAGGTTTTGGAGGAACTTTTGAGTTTTCTTTTTGGATCTGTGGAACCCTAATGTTGGAATGTGTTGTCCAGTCTGTGTTCGACTTTAGCATTTACGTCTGTTCAGTAGAGTTGCGCAGTGGAAGCATGGTGGCAGCTGTTTTAGTTGGGAAGCAATTGGATGTTGCAATGTTGGATTGGAGAGTTCTACAGGAATTTTTTTTTCTGAGGCCAGATTGGAGTGTACCAGTTTTATCTTTTCCGGATGAGAGACGTGAGATCAGCCTTCTGATTTTGGAATAGAGTTTGTGTTCTGAGTTTTGGTCGATCTTGGAAAGATCATTTTGTTGGATTGTCTTTGGTTCGGTTTGTTTTTAAGGACATCAGCAAGGGTTGAGCTGATCAAGAAAGATGTAGGCAGCACAGGATCGTCCGAAGAGTTTTGTGGATAAGAGACAGAGGAATTTGGATTCCGAAGTCGGAGATTTGATTTTGGATATTGTTTGGTCTTCAAGATTGAATTGTCAGTTTGGATAACTGGAATTCGTTGTGTTTCACGGATCCTTGAGGGAGTACCTGTAAGATCTATCATTGGTTGTAGAACCAGCAATTCAGGGAGTTTTGGTGGCTGAGTCAGACTTGTCTGTAGTCTGATATCTTGTCTTGTTTTATAGATCTAGATGAATGGAAGCTTTGTAGCTTAGTAGCTTGATTGTTTGGATACTGAAGAGCGAGTATCCCGGTATTTATATTTGGGAAACTCGAGAAAATTCTATCTGGAATTTTGTTTGGATAGTTAGATTTGTTTGATTGGATAAATTGGTTGCTATGATTGTTAGCATCTGGTTGATATATGTTTGTGTTTTAAAATTAAATCTTTAATTGAATTATTAAATTACCTTTTTTTTAAATTTCGGGGACGAAATTCTTTTAAGGGGGAGGAATGTGATATCCCGGAAATTTTGGCAATATAAATTTAATAATCTGCGTTAAAAATTAAATTAATTTGATAATAATTGTTAATAAGATTTAAATTGATGTAATAATCTTCTTTTAAAATAAATATTTAACTAATAATTTATCTTTTAAAAGCTAATTTAAATTGTTTCTATTTATAATGTACATACATATATATTCGTATATATTATGGATAGATAAGCTCTGTTTTAAATTAATAAATAAAGACATGTTTTCTAATTCTAATACTTCTGATAACTAGGAAATTTGATTTAATTTAGTATTAAGCTATTAAATAAATAACTATATGGTTTTAAATACTTAAGATAAATGTTTAATAGTTAGAACTTATTCTAGCTTAAGTTAAATTTAAAATTTATTAAGAAAAGGATTTGTTTTATTTTCTTTTTAATATAGCTTGATAAAAATATGGTTTAAAAATACTCAAGATAAAATTAAAATAAACCTTATAAATATTAAACATAAGTATAAAAATAATAAATAAATTTACTATTTGATAGTTAAGTTAAAAATAAAAGACGAAATAAAATATCTATGAACATAAAAGAGAGATAATGTGACGCCCCACCTCTATACCCACGCTAGCCAAGAACACTACGATGTAGTGCTGTCAACTAGCACGGAGAATAAGGCTGTTGAGGAGCGACCATCCATGTAACTTCTTTGTGCGAGCACCGATATGTCAGATAGTATAGCATGCATTTCATTTAAGGAGGAAGTCCGACATTCCGATACAAACACAAAGCTATCACATGGTGGCTATAAATAATCTTGGAAACAAACATAGAAATAAGCATAACGTCAATCAGTCACAGACATCCATATCACAAAGGCGGAAGAAGATATGAATATATAACTAACACATGAAAGTGTACATCAGAGTAGTGGTCAAAAAGATCCACAATAATACAAAAGAATAGCAACACGTGCTATACAAAAGAATACATCTATGAGTCTATATCTCAAGTGTATACAACAAAAACTGCTAATCTAAATAGTTAGCCAAAAGTCAGAGTAACAAATCCCAGGAAGAAGTCAAGCAGAAGCACCTGTAACATCTCGGTCTGACCCGAGTATTATTTAAGAAAATAATAAACGGATCAGCCTAGCTATAAATATCAGATGACATGATATAAAATAAAAGATATGGCATAAACATAAAATATACATACTGACATACTACTATAAGTATGCAAATGATGATCAACAGAAGATCAATCAATAAGAGATAAATCAATATCACAAGAATCTTCTCAAAGATCCAAAGAGGGCATCATACTCTAAACTTGTACTCATAACAAGTCAATGACATAAATTCCAGAAATCAACACAGGAAATCCAGAAATCATAGAAAAAGGGAAAGAGGCCTATCACATGACGGTCCGTAGACCATGGGGAGCTACCCCATATGGATGAGTCGGAATCACCCGGACGAGGTCTAGGCTAACCAAAAAGCAAAAAGGTATGTGTGAATGGAATCACACAAATGGTGTCTAGCCTAACCAAGAAGCAAACAAAGAGACATCACACAATTGCTAGCCTAAATCACAAAATGATCGTCATGATCAACGAGAAGTGTCAATTACACTAAGTTAGTAAATATAAAAGTTTAGCTTCATGTCCCATAACCACTTGCTTAACTCAAATATTTACGAACAAACTGTAGATCTTTACTAGAAAATTGTCACAAAAAGGTTCAATCAAACAAGTCCAAGAGTTAACCGACGAAGCAAACGCAAGTGTTTCATACCACTTGTTTTACTAAGTCGTTTAATTCAATTTCTCATACGAGTGAGGTAAAGGTTTGTATATACTAGTAGATTGGAAAATGGTTTAAGAAAAGAGCTTTTTTATTGAAAATAGAGTTGAAATCATTTTGTTGAAAGAGTTTTGATATTTACTACTAGTATTGAAACCTTCATATTTTAAAGTAACAAATCATAGAAGTGATTGTAGAAACAATCAATCATAAAAATTCACATACGAAGACGTGAATAAAATCCAAAGAAACCGATAAAGAATCCATCGAAATAGATATTCAAAAATCCATAAAATCGACCGAGAAGCCCAAGATAGTTTGTCTCGAAGAATGGTCAACTCAGCATCTCAACAAAGCAAGTTCTATTGAATGTTTTTCAGATAAGATCCCCTACGGAGGGGGGTCCGGGGGGGTGGCAGCCCCCCCAAGGTGGGGGTGCGGGGGCAACTCCCCTGCTACGGGGTTTGACCTGCCCGGTCAGGTTGTGGGGGTCCGGGGGGCAGCGCCCCGTCCAAAAACGGTACGACCTAGTGATTAAAGGGGCACGACCTAGTGGTCCAGCGACCTAAAGGGTAAAGGTCATGCGACCTAAAATGGGTTCGCGACCTAACACTCAAACGACCTAAAGAAAATAAGGGGCCGAGCGACCTATAAGAAGCAGCGACTTAAATAGAATCGAGGTCCAACGACCTACGGGTTAGGTCATGCGATTTAAGGAGGTCAACGACCTAACAGAGACACGCGACCTAATAAAGGAACGCGACCTAAAGGCACACGACCTAGCGACCTAAGCAGGAAACGCGACCTATGAGGGACAAGCAACTTAAGTGGGTCAACGACTTACGGAATAAAGTTCACGCGACCTAACGGTTTACAAGGTCTTGCGACCTAACTGGAAACGTGGTCTGGCGACCTAGTGGTTTAAAGAAGATGGGTCACGCGACCTAAGGAGATAAGGCCTAGCGACCTACGAGCTAAAGGTTCAACGACCTAACAGGATGTAGGTCCAACGACCTAACAGGTAAGAAGATCACACGACCTAAAATGCCATAGGACCTAACGACCTAAGGTCATATGACCAAGCGACCTGAAGCCATACGACCTAACGACCTAAGGTCATACGACCTAGCGACCTAAAGCCATACGACCTAGCGACCTAAGGTCCATACGACCTAACTCCAAAGACGTTAGAAATGGCCAGAACGACCTACGACCTAAGGTCCATACGACCTACGACCTAAGGTCCATTCGACCTAAATCCCAACGACCCAGCGACCTAAAACCAAACGACCTACGACCTAATTTCGAGTGCCGAGCGACCTAACGTTGTAGGCCATTTTAAGGTCGGAAACGAGCTATTTTGAGGCCGAGACTTTTCCATGCGAACGACATAGCATAGGCAGAACGACCTAAGTGCAGTTCTTCACCAAAAACACTAAAATTTGGGGTTTTTCGCCAATCCAATCCAAACCAAATGCAAATGTACATGCAAACATGATAGGGATTCATTCCCAACAGTCCAAGATAGTTATAGGCTAGATTTGTGAATAAAAATCTCACCTTTTCACTAAAATGGATGAAGATGAAGCTTGAAATGCTATGCAAGGATCAACCACTAGCTTGAATCAATGTCTTCACTTGAGTTTTGGAGTTGATGTTGGATTAGCAATGAAGACTTAGCTTTTGGAGTTTTAATTTCTCTTTCCACTCACCATTAATGCAAAAGCTTGAGTTGGTAGGAATTTACGAAGAGTGAAGAGAAGGAGGGGGTTGGGCTTGAGTTATAATGGCTAAGCTAACCCAAAGTCCAAAGCGGGGAAAGTTAGTGAAATTCCACTAACTCCAAACCTATCAATGTTTATACTTAAAAAGTTGTAAACGACCTTTCGAACTCAATGGTGGTCTCGACCTAATTTAACCGTTTGCAAAAAGTAGCTTTTCGGACCAAAATCCGATTAACGATAAAATATTTAAATTAAATATTTAAATATAAAGTCGACGAATATGCAGGTTGTTACAGCTAAAATACTTAAGTTAAAAAGGCTATAACAATAACTAAGGCAACTTTATATCTACATACATATAGTATAAAAACAAATCAGGTAAATAGAATCTTGTAGGGCAAAGTAAAGATAGCTAAGAAAACAAGGCAATGCAAATTTGTAGCTGCCAATAGATTTGCAGGCTAAAGAATAAACAAAATAAAATGATATGCAGGCAAGTAAAATATGTTTATAAAATAAAAGAAGTTGTGCCAGGCTTTGTATATTTCTAGCTGTAAATAAGTATGCAAGCAAGAATATTAACAAAGTAAAATAAATATCTATCAAAAAAAGGGCAAAAGCAAAAATATCTGAACATAAGTAAGGTTAGTAGGAAACATAAAGTACATCAACATTTAAAAACTTTCATCTCAGCTCAAAACAAAGGACAATTCGAATTGTTTTAACATCATTTCAGCCTCCTAATACAGAAATCTTGTCTGATACGAAAAAAACCAATATTGTACCTGCAAATTTTCTAACCAAGATATCACCTACCCTGTAAACTTCTTTATATACATCTTTCTTATTTCTATTCGTTCGCTAAACATAACAAAACTGAAACAAGGAAACAAGTAGCAAACATTTCCATTTTTATAAACTGAAGCATTATAACAACAAAGGTAAGATGAATCAAAAGTAAATCAAGGCAAGACTAAGTTTTCAAGTTTTCTGGAATCAAAACAAAAGCATGCAAATACTCTTTCCAGTTTCAAAGTTATTCTCTGTTTATAAAGGTGAGTTACACTTTTTAATAACTTAAGTTTTAAATATAGTTGGATGTTAATATCTAAAAGTATGTTTGTGTGAATATTCATATGTGCATTGCACTGTTTATGGTGAAAATTGATATTTTCATATTGATAACTTGTAAAATATGCCTCTTTTTATAGGATTTAATTTCAGATTTAATTCAAAAATCATTACTGCTCAATCTATTGATTATTAGGATAAAGTATTTAAACAGAATAGGTTTGTTTGAGTATAAAGTAAACTCTTAAATTTTTGTATTTAAGAAAAATATAGCAAACTGCTTTGAAAATCTTAAGATCAGTTAATACTTAATACAAGTGATATTTCTAATATCTTAAATTTTCAATTCAAGTATATGGACTAAATGCTTAATCAAAACTCTGATTTTTAAAACTAGAATTGCATTTTTTAGTTAAGAATTGGAGGTGCAGTCTTAAGTTATACTGTTTTTGGTTTCTTAGGGATTGCTGGTGATCTATGCGACTGGAGGGGTCGGGGCTCTGCTTGATGATGGAGGAGATTACCGAGGTGATGGGAAAAATGGACGATGGTGATGGAATTCATCGAGGAGGTTGCCGTAGTGGATTTTTGTTTAGAACCCTAGTTTAACTAGGCTATGTTGTTCAATCAACCTCGGGTGCTACAGTAGACCGAGTGCATCGTGATTTTGGGGATGGGTAGCAGGATGATAGTCGAAGCGGTAGCCAGAGTTGGGTGGCCACCGGTGGTCAGAGCGTCGAGGAAGTGGTGTTGGCAGGTTTTGAGAGGGAACCTGATTTTGTTTCCAGGTTTGAGTTTCGAACTCGATTTCGTTTCGGGTTGCTGTGATGGCTTTGGGTGGTCGTGTTCGTATTTGGTGATGGTCGGGGTCGTCTTGAAATTCTAGTGGGTGGCCGGAGGTGGCTGGGGCCACGGTGCACGTGCACCGTGCCATTGAAGTGCTGGGGTATTTTTTTCTTTGTGTGCAGAATTTTTGAGCTCGGGACATACTCGAGTCATTTGAGTGTGTGACTCGAAGCAGGGAAGGTGAAGACTCGAAGCATTTTTGGTTCGCGTCGAGTTAGTGTTGTTCAGGCTTTTGTAAAACCTGGAAGCAAAAATTTGATTTTAAACAAATTCAAATGAAACTTAAAAATAAATAATAGATTTAAAAAAGTTTAAATCCAGTTGAAGTATGCATTCAAATTATTATTGAATTAAAATCTGAAATAAAAAGAAGGTTTTAAAACAATTAAATGGGGGTTTTCTTTCAGGTTTAAAAACCTGACAGTTTCATATTTTAAAATTTAATATAAAATCTGAAACAAAAATTTAAACTGTGTTTTAAAATTAATGGTTTAAAGTATAGATTCAAATGAACTTTTGAATCTAAGTTTTTAAAAATGAATTTGGATTTTAAATCAAGAATTTAAAACCAAGTTTTTAAAAAGCAAGTTAAAGCCAAAGTTGTAAAATCAAAGTTAAATAATAAATTCTAGTTTCTCTTGAATTCAAATCTGAAATTTAATTCAGTTTTTAAATCTAAATATATAAAACAAGTTTAAATTAAATAGTTTTTTTAAAGGTAATTTGTTTCAAGTAAATATTTGAATTGATTTTGACATAGTTCCTTTTAAAGTGATTTTTTTCGAATGGAAAGTAAATAAATTGTTTTAACTTGAATTTGCAGGTTAAAATATTAATGTATTTTGGAAGTTTAAATTTAAACAAAGATTTAGGTAGTTGAATTTAAAGGCTTTTCTTATATAGGTTCATATATAAGTAATAAATGTTATTTACATTTATTTAAAAGATTATAAATTGAATATAAATTGGTAAATGTTTGAACAATAATCATTTTGAATCTTAAATTCAAAATGGAATTTGAATTTAAATTTAAAATGTAATGTTCTAATACACTTAAATATTAATTAAGTCATTAATAAAGAAATAAATTATCTTAGAGATAATTAAGGTATTAAATGATTTAATTAATAAGATAATAAAGGAATGATTTATTTATTAAATTCATAAATTAATGATTTATATTAATTTATAATTAGAAATTAATTAAGAAAGTAATTTAAGAAATGTTATTAGAAAATGAAAATAATTAACTAAGGATTATTAATAATTAATTAATGTGATAAATTGTAATAATTAATTAGATTAATTAATTAAGATAATCATTTGTAAAAAAATTAATTAATTATTTGATACAAGTAATTAAGGGATTTATTACTTATTGTAATAAATTTTAATAATATGACTAAATTAAGTTAATTAATTTAGTTTAATTAATTTAAGATAGTCATTTGATAAATTGAAAGTAAAGTCACTTAGTGTAATTAATGGAGCATAATTACTTAAGGAAGTAATTAAGTGATAATTACTTGATGTAATTAATACAAGCTGACTTGTAAATGAAGTAATTTGGATAATTACTTTTGTAATTAATCAAGGGATTAGTTAATGGAGATAATTAATTATGGGATAATTAATTTATTAATATAAGTAATTAAGGATAGTTATTTACTGGTTTGTTATTAATCAAGGGTGATTAATAATTGTGTTTAATTAAAGATCAATCACTTAATGTATTTAACTTAAATAAAGTAATTTAATTTAAATCTAAATTAGAGATCATTAATTAATATAATTAATGATGTAATTAAGAATTGATTAATTAAGGAGTAATTCATAAGGTGGTGATTAATTTATGTAATTAATTAAGGATAAATGTAATTATTCATATTTAATTAATAAATGAAGTATTATATATTAATTACTATGAATGATTTAAAATAATTAATTTATGGAATTAAATAAAGACTAATTAGTTATTGTAGTTAGAAGATGATTAATCAAAGGTGTTTAATCAAGATGAATATCTAGACAATAATTAATTAATTTGATTTATAATTAATTAATGGTTGTACAAGCAGGATGTATAGATGAAGTAATTTATTTAGTTTACTTTAAATTAATTAGAGATAGAAGTAATTAATTTAATTCATTTTAAATTGATTATAAATGGTATGATTATAAATCATTGCTTATGGATGATATTGATATTTCATTGATTGTGATCTCAGATATGAGATGAGTAATATCTATGTGATATGGATGTATGGTTTAAGCATGATAATAGTAAGTATCTGTTTGGATGCTAATATTAATTACCTGTTTATGATGATAATGTGATTATCTATTATGAGATGTGAATTATCTATTTGTGTGTATATTGATAATATTGAATTGATTTGTTTTAACTTTAAAACAACTTGGCCTTAAAAGATACGTTTTGGATTTCGATGAGACCGGGATCGGGTTTCCATATTTGGACATCCGAAAACCACATCGATCCAAATTAACGATAGGTCGTGAATCTGAAGTGAAGATGAAGATTCAGAGTGCAAGGGTTATTGTCGTTGACTCTGAGGGTGATTCCAAAATGAGTGTAACGAGATAATGCCTTCGGTTTCGTTCAAACCCGGAACGAACTTGTATGGATTGAATGCTTTCAGAACATCGTCAGGTGGGCGATGAGCATTCTCAGAAACGTATTCTCTAAAGGTAATCGCATCCTCAAGCCTCGTCAACCGGGAATGGCTAAAACAGGGGAGGTGCAGCAAGGTTAGGTGGGTCATCCCAAGCAGGATGAGATATTCTCCTGTCTAGATGTCCGTTTATTTTTCGGCTGTGTGGGCGGTTGATTACAACAACTTCCGGGGTTATCTTGTTCGGGACTGTTCAGTAAGGAATGGTTCCGGCCTTGTGTTGTAGGGGGTCGGGAGTGATCCTCCGTACGTTGATCTAGGCCACATACTGTGACGGGCGGTACCCCAGTAGCCCTGCCATTGAATGGAATCCACAATCCAATAAGTGCCAACTGATTGTATTACCCACTTTTGTGGCTAGTAGCTAGAAATTAATGAATGTAACAATTTCGGCTATTTTCTATTTACTTGAAAACCCTAGACCTATTATAATATCACTGAATTTCCTATCAAATATTTTGGTTAGCGTAAGGTAAAAACTTACCCATGTTTATGTGTGGGGAGTCTTACGTGATACCTTTTGTTCAAAGGTTGTCAAAATTAAGCAACTTTAACCTGTTACTCACACCAGACCCATGTCTGATCCGGAGTTTATTTCTGTTTTCCTAAACTCTCGGGTGCTCAAGTTTTTATGAGTAGCCAAGGGATTCAGGTTAGCTTTGAAGAATTCTGGAGGAGCAATGGGGCAGGAGGCTTCTAAGTTGTGTATATATATATATATATAGTTCCGCTGTGTTGGTATATCTGAGTCATATTGTTTGAGTTGTATTGCGTTGTGTTGTAATAACTAGACAGGTGTTTATAACTGTCTAGTATGTGATGTATTATCTGTATAACTCTGATTGATGTTGTATATTATGTAAATACTTACGTGATTAATATAATTTATTCATTCTGCTGTGAGATTCTGATGTTGTTGTTATTTCTTCTCTATCTCTTCTATTTTCTCACCCCTTTCTTTCTTCAAGATGATACGGTCTTTCTACGCTCAGAAAGCCGGGTCGTCACAATATTCATTTAAATCACTTTGATATTCATTTAAATCCTCTAAACAAAATCAAGTTATAAAATCATACCTTTTAAACCTCAAATTTATTTACATTTCAAATCAAATTTTTTCGAAGATAATTCTTAAATACTTTAAATCAAATCAAATTCTCATTTATCTTCCAACCTTCATTTTATTTGAGTCATTATAAACTCTATATACCATAAAATTTAGATAGATACTTAACCATACTGTGTAAAAGAAATCAAACTTTATTATTTAGCTTATTTTATAATTCAAACAAATTTATACATAGCTAAATCAATAATAAAATAGCATTTATATAACATCTAAAATCAATATCTGTATAGCCCATATATTTCTTTACAAAACCATAAAAATTATTTCAAAAATAATTATATATATATATATATATATATATATATACCGTGGTGCCTGTATATAATATTCTATCCTATGGTCAAGTGATATGGATATTTATCATTTCAAACCACAACTTAAAAATAAAAATGCGGTTGTATATCATTTCAAACCGCAATCCCGAATCAAAATAAATGCAAACCAACTTGCAGATTTATGATGATATAAATAAACATCCATTCATCCATCATAAAACCATACATCCATTCATCCATCATAAAACCATACATCCATCACAATCATCATACAAAACAATCAATCAATATCAATATATAACTGATAATATATAACATGTAATTTAACCGGCAGTTATATTCCATAATAAATTTAATAACGACTTAATTTAAATAAATGCAATAACTGATATGATGATAAAAAATATACGAAAAAGTCATAAATAAATGCATAATCGCAACAAAATTAAATTTCACAAACATAAGAAATTTTAGAAGTTGTGAGTGGGTTAAAACACTCACCTTTTGAATTTAAATTGCATTTAAACCCAATTTAAAACCAAAAATTGAACAGTCTCAGAATCCGTCCATACCCACGCCAAAATGTGTGAAATTCAAATACAATCGTAACAAAAGAAACCGCGCGTGAATTCGAGTTTGTACGCGAAAATTATTCGAGTTATAAGCTTTGAAAAATGAATTTAACCAAATAAAATAAAAAAAAGTGAATAACCTATATTTGGAAGCCACGTCAGCACTGCGCCTCATCTCTCTCAAACACACACTCAATAGGAAGCACGCATACAACAGCAGATCTCGAACACGCAACTGAAGACCGCCAGCACCACGTCGCCGCACGCTCGCCCTCTAACACGCGCGCCCCCTCCTGGACCCTCCACATGCTCGGTCGAACCCCCAGATGCGATGGACCACAGAGCAGCCGCCACAAATCTTAGCCCTAGGTCGAATTATTGCCATCGATCCGACCATCAAAACGCCAAACGTCCAACGCCGATGAACTCCCCTTCATCCCCTCTACAAAACCAGAAACGTTTCGTCGATCAGTCGATGTTCATCGACGCGCGATGAACGGACGAAAATGGTTCTGCGATTTCTGGCTAAACAGTGCATCGAATTGGAAAACGGATCACAGAATTGAGATGCTCTCTTCGAGAGCTTTCAGACGATATATAATTTGTTATTGTTTGTGGAGTTTGAAATTTTTACTTTGGATTTGATTTGGTATTGCAATCGGAATTAGGGTTTGTCTGCCACTGAAGTGAGGAGGTGAATAGAACGTATAGAAATGAGGAACAGAGGCTGCTAGGGTTTATAGCAGGATGTATATTGGCAGGTTTGATATTTGAATGGATGGATAAGGTAGATTTACGCGCTAATGCCAAAGTGGCCCAAAAAGCCCGTTTCGACTCCAGAATGAAATTGGATCAACCCATATATCAAAATAGATGTTTTTAAATATTCTAGACGCAATGGAACAAGTTTCAAGTCCAAATTCCATCGTATGAAGAATTTATGCTCAAATCAATATTTTTCAAATTGATTTCAATTTCATTAATTTCAAGGCGTTTCGAGTCTATACGATCAAATGACAAGTTCAATCGCTACAAAACTTGAAATCCAATAATAATTCTCCGTTACGGATCCGATGAAATTGGTTTCGTCGAAATTCGAGTCAGTGGCCAAAATGGCTATTTTTACATTAATTAAATAAATTAAAAATTAATTAATTAATAAAATCAAATTTTAAATTTCAATTCTAAAATTGACAAATCTTATCATTTTATAATTCTTAATCATTTATCCAAAATTTAAACAAGTTAGATGTCCCTTAAATGCTGATTCAATCATAAATTTCAGCGTTAAATTACAATTTTATTAAATTCAGAGATTATAAATTAAATTTTCAATAATTCCATTGAATTAAATTTTCATTCTATTATTCAACCTATTAGTATCAAATAGATGAAACTAACATTGGATTCATACTTTATTACGTACATATCTCCAAATTTCATCTAAATTTCAATAACGTACTAATTAACTGCTAAATTTCATTTATTTACAATTAATCCTATTATTATACATTAAATTCCAATATATTGGCACACCTTAATTTTTGCATTTCTTTTATTCAACCAATTGTCATTTTGTAAATAAAATTAACAGTATTTTTGATTATTACATAAATTTTCATTGACGAACGTAAATTTAGATTTATGCAATTGATTACCCGTCTATTTAACACGTTAAATAAACAAGCAACCTATATTAATTGCCACCCATTTGCTTTTAATTGCATTTATAATTTCATTACTTATCAATCCGAATTTATAATTTCATATACGCTAATTTTATTTCATGACATTAATATACGCCTATTTACATCTTAATTTGAATAAATATTACGTTTCTAAATGTGTACTTCTATCAATTTAACACATTAATTAAGGTTTTAAAACTAATTAATGAATTTTACTTAATTCCATTCTTATACCAGTTTATTACTTTACATACATTACGTATTTATTCATCAGTTAGCATAATTTGAACTTATTTCCTAATTCACTAATTACTACCTTAAAAAAAATTACGTTTCTATTAAATTTACATTCACACTTCCATTACTATATTAATTATCATTAAAGTAACGTTTATTATCAACAACATACATTATAATTACTTACAGAATATTGATTTTTCAATGACCATTTATTATAATTTAAATTCATTAATTTAATTCAATGCTTACATTTTGTTTTCATATATTCAATTTGTAGGTAAGTATACATCTACATTATTTCCATTGATTTGAATTTCATTCAATTTATTGATAATTACCTTAGTTGACATTAACGTAATATTAGATTAAAAATTTTGTAACTGATTTCCAGTTTAAAATCAACGAGCTACAAAATAGGTAACATACAAAAGTCATTACCGTTAATCCTTTAGTCGCACTAATAATCTTTTATTACTTACAAATCAGTGTTGCCATTTATCTTCATACTACACATTTCATTCACTTATGTTCAATTTATAGCCAAACATAACATTTAGATTTATTTTAATTAATTAGTATTCCATTCGATTCTTAAATTTATTAACTGGATTGGTATTATTTAACTTGCATTCTAGTTATTATTTCATAAATATGATTCCCAATCATTTCTTTAATTTATACTAAAATTTAACAGTTTATTACTTACCTTTATTAATCACTGCTAAAATTCATTCTTAACATTTATTCCAATATAAATTGTAAAAAGTTTAATCTTTATAAATTAAATTACAAAAATTTTAATTAAAAATAACCAATTTATTTATTAAAATTTAAGGGTCGTTACACTCTCCCCCACTCAATACTTTTCATCCCCGAAAAAGAAAAGAAGGTAAAAGAGTAACTTATAAATCAAAATATATTATTCAAAACATTATATTCATAACAATAAGTTTACAGAATAGGATAATTTAAATAAAATGTATAGATTTATAACAATTACATCTTTATACATTCAAATTAATAATGTTTGGAAAACATTTTCAAATATTTTCTAAGTCCAGAATTTATGGAAAATTTCGGCTGAGTCTCCTTTGTTCGGAGAGGCTCTGGAGAATATATAATATCAAATATAACAATATATAACATATATTTTCCAAAATAATATATCCCAACATGGGAAAAACAATATAATAGCGTAAAAACTGTAATCCGAAAACGTACCTATTTGTCGGGCAATTTACACTTAATTATGAAACCAAAAGCAGTAGCAATTGCTTCCTTAACCTGTATTTCACTTATATAATCTAAAAGGTTAACAATTATATAAAACGAAATGTTAAAGTTGTTTCAACTATAAACTAACAAACCAATACAACCAACTTGCAATAAGGCATACAACCATCACATAAAAAATCAACACAAATCAAACATTCATTCATATCAAGCAAACAAATAGTTGTTCGGGTTCAGAACTTTAAATTGTACGGAATGAAAAATAAACTACTAAGCGTACCCTTCACTCAACAGTCTTAGGTGGAACTAAATAGATTATTCATACCTTCCAAACAAATTTAAAGTATCCTTTCCCAAACTACCATAAACCAAACAAACAACCAACAATTTTAGAGAATAGATCAAATTCATTCTTATTTATTTTATTTCATTTCATAATATTTGTTGTTTGATTTATTTTCTTTCATATAGTGATTTATCTTTTTAGTTTATATTTACTTCTTACAAATTTATTTTCAGTTGTTCAGGCCATGTAAGTTTCTTTTTTTTATTGCATTACATTTATGCATTTCTCAATTTCATTTATTTATTTAGTGTTTACATTTCTATTATATGTAATTATAGTAACATTTTAATTACAAATTAAGTTTATAACTCTATAACATCAATTCTTATAAATAAAAGCAATTGATTGAACACTTTCATTACCTACTTTTACTTGTACAATTTCCATTACAATTTCTTATTAAACATTTCAACTTTTAATATTTGGTAAGTTATATATATGTTTTTATGGATGTAATTGAAAGTTATACAAGTTTATTTTATTTCCAATAATTAATTTAATGTTCAATAATAATTTCTTTTGTTTTATATGTTACAAATTTAATTTTTCTTTTTATATAATTTATAACTTAGCATTATATCTTTTATTTAAATTAAAGGTTCCAATTATTATTTAACCTCCATGTTACTACACTAATTGAACTAGTAAATAACGGAAACTTAAGAATTTAAATACCAGGTTTTAGTCAAAATCATTTTTTAAATAATAGATAAATGTATATGTTTACACTTTATATATCCAATTATAATTAAAACAATTTAAGATTTATCAAAAGTGAATCTGCAGTAAGACTACTACAGTGGTCTTCCCACTTCGAAACTTGAAAATGGATGTCGATGATGAGGCCGCCATCACCGAAATTATTTTCCAACGATAGAGAGGGGAGTACAGAACTTATTTCTTTTTCCAAAATTTCTTTAAAATAATTCTTTCAAATTATATTGAAATATTTATAACAAAAAGTACTTTTAATAATATTATTATTTTATTCCAAAATCAATTGAAAGAAATTTTCAAAACCCCGGAACTTAAGTTCTAAATTTCCAATTTTCATTTATCTTAATTTCAATCTCATTTCAACTATTATTTATAAATTTTATTACCTAATGGCCAATATATTTCAACCAAATATATATATCATTTATAAAATTTATTTTATATATAGAAAATATAATAGGCAAAATTATTTCATTCACCTATAATTCGAAACAAATATTATGTCGGTTTATCCTATTAAGTGTTTAGAGATCCCTATTGATGACATTGCATCCGATGCACCAACCAGAATTTGTAAATACAAAACGGAACAAATTAACACAATATTAAAACCTTTTTATAACATTAACAAATACGCTCTCTCATATATATACGCTCAACGACTCCCATAGGGTATTAGTACCCTATTAATAAAGAGTCAAATCCCACAAAGCTAAGGTTTATCATAAACCAAAGCTCTGATACCAGATGTAACGACTCGCCTTTTCGTATGCTTTAATCGACGATAAATGTGACGCCCCACCTCTATACCCACGCTAGCCAAGAACACTACGGTGTAATGCTGTCGACTAGCACGGAGAATAAGGCTGTTGAGGAGCGACCATCCGTGTAATTTCTTTGCGCGAGCACCGATATGTCAGATAGTATAGCATGCATTTCATTTAAGAAGGAAATCCGACATACCGATGCAAACTCAAAGCTATCACGCGGTGGCTATATATAATCTTCGGAAACAAATATAGAAATAAGCATAACATAAATCAGTCATAGATAATTCATATCACAAAGGAGGAAATAGATATGAATATACCACACTTAAAAGTGTTTATCAGAGTAGTGGTCTAACAAGATCCACAATAACACAAAAGAATAGATCACAGAATCTCATATATATATATATACAATAACTGATATCAGTTACAATACACGTGATACAATACATATGATACAACAACAACTGTCGACTCTGGAAGTTACATATAAAGTACATTAACATATATAATATACATGAATACATATCTTCCAATACAATTACAGACTTCTATAAATGATGTCGACTACTCCAAAAGGTATGAAAGGACTTCATAGCTCTAGCAGCAACCTGAATCAAGATATCTACAACCTATAAATGCTCGGTCTGACCCGAGTATTAAATTCAAAAGAAAATAATACCCGGGTCAGTCTAATTCAAACTCAGTTATTAGTGCATAGAGGCAGTAATAATCAAATAATAATTAGACGACAGTCACAGAAAAAAATTTACTTATCTGATTCTTAAATAAGAAATCGGATAACAGTAAATATAACGCAAACTAATTCAAAACAATTGGAACATCAATTAAAAGGTCAACACGAGTAGGGCTGCAGTATACGCACGCGTATACTGCCTCGCCACTACAACATCTGGAATACGAAATAGATCCATAAATCAAAAGCAAAAGAGATAACACCAAAACCAATACCGTGTGGCTGCAGTTCACGCTTGCGTGCACTGCCGTGCCACTACAGTGATGATGTACCCATTGAATACCGTGTGGCTGCAGTTCACGCTTGCGTGCACTGCCTTGCCACTATAGTGATGATGTACCCAATGAAAATTCACAAGCATCGCCACGAATGTCATAAGGCCAAGTGTCGATTAAAATTGCAGAGACAAATGCGAAAGCGGTCAAGAAAAGATGACAACAAACTGCAGCCGAAAACCCAATTACAACAATCAAACGAATGCAGCAGGGGTACTGCACAGTGTAAATGGTGAGCAAACAAAATGCCACCAAGTGAATAAAACAACACTGCAACATTCAGGAAGTAGCAAATGTAGTAAACAAGTGATGCAGGCAACGAGTGCACCAGCAAAACAAGTTGAAACAAAGTGTATAGGAACAAGTCAAGGTGAACAATGGCAAATACTGCAATGAAGACTACTGCAAATTTCAAAAAAACACCACTAAACCATCAAAGCACATGTGTGCAGGCCAGGTACACAGTAAAGAACAAGAATGTCACAAGTAACAATATGGTTCAATGTCACAAACATGAACAACCCAGTATGGAAAATGAATGGAGCAATGAGCAAGCCAACATCAGTGACACAGCCTCAACAAAAGAATGGCTTTGGATAACCATATATGAACATGAAGTAGTGACAATACACAAAGAGAATGCAAAGCAAACTGGCCAAAAGAATGACATGAACAGTGAACATCAAGTGATAACATGCACATGTATACAAAATAAAGTATGAATAACTTGAATAATCATCAAATAAAACTGCATGAACAAGAGTAGAAACGGCAGCAACTCGAAGCACTTATCAAATTGCCAATCCCAGTGTACATATGAAGACCAAAGTGCAATACTAGGTGAATGGATTCATATTTACACACGCATGTTAACATAACCAGGCAGCAGGTCAACTCAGGACATCAAAACAACCCAGTGGAGCAATCACATGAAAGTCGAACACATTATCAAGTCAGAGCCGAGTTTGACAGTGTCAAACATCGAATTGATAAGCTTATAACACGTACCACTTCAAGTTCAAAGGGGACATGATCAAGATGGTGGCCAAGGAAATCAAACAAGACTGAGAATATCTGCAGTGGTACAACTCAAGGGTTTACCAGAAGTCAAAATGTGAAGTCACGAAAGAAATCAAAGTCTCAGGTCAAAAACAGTCGACAAATCCAAGTTAAAACTCAGCAAGGTACAAGTCGAAGTCACTCGAAGTCAACCTCGTGGTGGCCACGAAGTTAATCCAACTCGATACACAAAAATTCATATGGCCGAAGTCATTAATGTATATGGAAGTGAAGTCGAGAGTCAACGTATCAAAGCCGTGAAATCATTGTCGTAGATATCAAATCACACAAATATACGAAATTGCCAAAACCAGAAATCATCTCCAACATCCATACGAAAATCGAAAACATCAACATCTCAACAAAACAGTGCCGAGAAAACCAAGTAGAAATAGATGTGAGTAAAACTTACACAAGTTCAAATCGAAATCACTAAAATTCGAAGCAATAATCAGTCAAGAATTCAAGCAACAAAACACACAAATAACTCGAGCCAAGAATTAGATGTGAGCAAACTCACCTTTGCCACGAACGGAAGCGAAGATGAACGAGCGCGAGGGCGAGCAGCCATTAATTGATGAAGCCCTAATTCTCGAACGAAGGAGAACGAATGAAGACGAGCCCCATCGAGCAGCCAGGACGAAGTTGAACTCGAACTGACGAAGCCGATCCTCCCGAAGCCCTAATTGGTGATGATGATCGATGGAGCACGAGGCCGCCACCATTTTTGTTCTCTCGGTGGTTTTAGGATTCGAACGAATAATAGAAAATGAGAAAGAGGGGATCGGGTTTAAGTCGAAGAAAAAGGAAAGGGTATTGGGTTTTTAAAATTTTCACGGCCCAAAAACAAATGAACCACTATTTAAAAATCAAAGCCCCTTAAACTTTATAACCATTTGTAATTTAAAATTTAAAAACTTCAATTTGAAAATTGACGAAAATAACCGGTTGTTACAAACTCCCCTCCTTAAAGAAATTGCGTCCTCGCAATCTTAAGGAATAAATGGGCAAAAGGTAACAACCAAAAGAATATATCAACACACGATGAAGAAATTTGAAATAGGAAGTCACCATATAGAGCATGAGAGAGAGAGAGAGCCTGAACGTGTTTGCTCGATGAATTCTCTGGATTCCTAAGTGAAATCCATAGGATTTGAGAACCAATAAACTTTCACGAGAAAAACATCTTTATTTCGAGGGTGTTGAACCCCCGAAGCATTGATGTGAATAGAATGTTGCTCAAAGTCAAATCTGGTGAAACTTCAATTTCTTCAATAATACCGGGCTCAAGAATAAAAATCGGAATCCCTAAGGCATTTCCGTAAAAGAAAGACGTGTGAAACACGTCATGAATAACAGAAAATTGAGCCGGTAATAAAAGGCGATAAGCCAAGAAACCAATACGTTCAGTGATAGGAAATGGCCCAATATATCGAGGCACTAACTTTCCCGACCGACTGAAACGCACAACACCTTTCATAGGTGAAACACGATTAATTTGGAACAACAGCGTAGTACAATAACGATACACCAGATGAATCAAAGCTTCATTAATTCGGAACGCCGACGTAGTACAAAAACGGTACGTCCAATGAACCGATCAACATAAAAGAACATCAGACGTAAGTCCCTAAAAGGAATGAGACGAAGCTCAATAAAACGAAGTACATCGAAACATCTGATGAACCTGGTGAAAAGATGATACCATTCGGACATCATCAAAGAACAACCACTTGTTTGCCTACGACAAGTGCATCGGCAACACGATTTCCCATCCGGGAGTGGTAAATAATATCAAGATCATAAGATGTATGGAGCTCGAGTCAACGTGGTTGACGCAAATCATGTTCCTTATGAGAAAATAAATATTCCCAAGATTCATGATCAGGGTAGAGAACAAATTTCTTACCCAAAATAATGATGCCAAATCTTGAAGAACGAAATCAATAGCCAAGAGCACTAAATCATGAGTGACATATCTAGTCTCAATAGGCATTAATGATTTAGAAACACAAGAGACAGCACGTTCTCTTTTGCAAGAGAATGGCAAGCAAACTAACACGATTAGCATTGGTACAAACGATAGAGTCTTGGTTCCCACGGGAATCACCAAAATAGAAGTGTCGGAAAAGAGTTGTTTTAAATAATATTCTTTCCCGAAAAGCTAAAACTTTCGAAATTTACAATTTACTTTATGTAATTATCTTTTCAGAAAAATTTACATTTTAAAATTCAATTTATTGTGTCTGATTGTCTCATCAAAGCGTCTAG
This sequence comes from Allium cepa, assembly GCA_030765085.1. Lineage (NCBI taxonomy): Eukaryota > Viridiplantae > Streptophyta > Magnoliopsida > Asparagales > Amaryllidaceae > Allium > Allium cepa. The sequence goes on from CM060935.1 coordinate 281,541,633, forward strand.
GAGATTCCTATCGATAACGTTGATCAAGCGCATCGACCAGAATTCTTAAAGCACTCAATGGGCAATACAATCACAAAATATTCTCTTAATTTCATAAAAGGAATTTACAAATTTTCACCCTCAAACGGACAAGTCCGGAATTAAAAGAATCAGTAAAAGAAAGGGGTCATAGCTCGATTTTGCTGAAACGTTTAAATCGCTTCCTCATTCTTTTGAAAGCGTAAACTATAAAAATTTTGAAAACGATTTTTATTTTGAAACAATTTTTAAAACACGTGATTAAAACAGCGATATCTGTAGCAACTTCGATAAGTGGATTTTCATTCATCAAAAGTGTCACAAGAATCTTCTCAAAGATAGAAAGGGATATCATACCCTAAACTTGTATTCATAACAAGTCAATAACACACGAATTCACCAATGCACAAGAATTGATAAAACTTATCAATAGAAATCACGAAAATTGGTGAAGCACAAATTCTAGAAATCTACACAAGAAATCCAGAAATCACAAGATAAGAGTATGAGAACTCGAACGGGAGTATGAAAACTCGAATGAGAGTATGAAAACTCGAACGGAGTATGAAAATTCGAAGGAGAGTATGAAAACTTAAATGGAGTATGAAAACTCGAAGACGAGTATAAAAACTCAAACGGAGTATGAAAACTCGAAGGGGAGTATGAAAACTTGAACGGAGTATGAAAACACGAAGGAGAGTATAAAAACTCAAACGGAGTATGAAAACTCGAAGGAGAGTATGAAAACTCGGACGGAGTATGAAAACTCGAAGGAGAGTATGAAAATTCATCAACACATGTAACGCATAACGAGAACGGGAGCACGAAAACACACCTACACGCGAGCATGAAAACTCATCAGCACATGTAACGTATAACGAGAACGGGAGCACGAAAACTCACCTACACGCGAGCATGAAAACTCATCAGCACATGTAACGCAAAGCGAGAACGGGAGCACGAAAACTCACCTACATGCGAGCATGAAAATTCATCAGCACGTGCAACGCATAACGAGAACGGGAGCACGAAAACTAACCTACATGCGAGCATGAAAACTCACCAACACGTGCAATGCAAAGCGAGAACGGGAGCACGGAATCTCACCTACACGTGAGCATGAAAATCACCAACACGTGCAACGCAAAGCGAGAACGGGAGCACGGAATCTCACCTACACGCGAGCATGAAAAATCATCAACAGGTGCAACGCAAAGCGAGAACGGGAGCACGGAATCTCACCTACACATGAGCATGAAAATCAACAACACGTGCAACACATAACGAGACGCTATCTCATGGTTGCAAGCCATTAATTTTGACACACGAATGGCCCGAAGACCGTGGGGCGCTACCCCACATGTGTGAGTCGAAATCACACAGATTGAGGTCTAGACTAACCAAAATTCAAAAAGGTATGTGTGAGTGGAATCACACAAGTGGTGTCTAGTCTAACCTCACAAACAAAAGGAAAGTATGTGTGAATGAAATCACACAAATGGTGCCTAGACAATCCTCAAAGCCCAAGAGATATGTGTGAGACGAAATCACACCGATGAGGCCTAGTCTAACCGAAAAGGTATGTGTGAACGAAATCACACAAATGGTGTCTAGACAATCCTCAAAGCCCAAGAGATATGTGTGAGACGAAATCACACCGATGAGGCCTAGTCCAACCGTAAAAATGATCGTCATGATCAACGAGAAGTGTCAATTACACTAAGTTAGTAAATGTAAAAGTTTAGCTTCATGTCCCATAACCACTTGCTTAACTTAAATATTTACGAACAAACTATGAATTTTCACTAGAAAATTGTCACATGAGGTTCAATCGAACAAGTCCAAGAATTAACCGACGAAGTGAACGCAAGCGTTTCATACCACTTGTTTTACTAAGTCGTTTAATTAGATTTCTCATCCGAGTGAGGTAAAGGTTTGTATATACTAGTAGATTGGAAAACGGTTTGAGAAAAAGAGTTTTGTATTGAAAATAGAGTTGAAAACATTTTGATAAAAGAGTTTTGATATTTACTACTAGTATTGAAAACCTTTATATTTTTAAAGTGACAAATCACAAAAATGATTGTAGAAACAATCAATCACAAGAATTCACATACGAAGATGTGAATAAAATCCAAAGAATTCGATTCCAAATCCATCAAAGTAGGAATACCCAAAAATTCCTGAAATAGAAGTTATCAGAGTCGACAAAGGTGACAACAACTAAACGGAAAAGAAGAATCGATTAACAATTGGAAAAATCAAAGCAAAACGAGCAAGGTACTCGAGACAGAAAATAGCAGGGCAAAAGTCGATCAAGTCAGCGACTCTATCTCAACTAAGCACAGATAAACTTTTGATTCTTTACAAGATCCAAAAGTTGTTGGGCAGATATGAATATGCCATCCAGAGATGGACTACTGGATTGAATAGCGCTAAGACTGCCAGATTCAACCAATTCTTCTTCTTTAAGAAAATAAAGAAGGAAGAAGAAAATGATATTCACAAAAATGAATTTCAATCAAACTCGATTGATAAAACAAGGAATCATAAAGAGAATGATATAGAACGGTACGAAGACCCGAATTAAATCCTAAAGCACGACTCCTAAAATAGACTTAGGACGATGATCCTTGTTATAATATTCGATATTGTTCCGAAGTTTGGCTCTGATACCAAGCTGTGACGCCCAACCTCTATACCCACGCTAGCCAAGAAAAAGGAAAGGGTATTGGGTTTTTAAAATTTTCACGGCCCAAAAACAAATGAACCACTATTTAAAAATCAAAGCCCCTAAAACTTTATAACCATTTGTAATTTAAAATTTAAAAACTTCAATTTGAAAATTGACGAAAATATCGGGTTGTTACAATAAACGTCGATAAACCACACATGTTAGACTTAAAGCATACAGAAGGACGGATTGTTATGGGGTAAATAAGAAAAAGCAGGGGAAGAAAAAAAAAAATAGAATCTAACAGTGGAACGATAAAATATAATAATCAAATATACAGTTCATGAAGCTATTTTATAAACATTTGGTTATATTTATACAATACATATCAGAGTTGCACATACCAACGAATAATAACCGACGCAGCGGAATACAGTGTGTAGTGGAATAATATAATATAATAATAATGAAATCTTCGTCTTCGTCCTCCAGAAATAAAGTCTTCGATCCTGAAATGCTTGGACTGACCCGAGCGAACTGAAAAGACAAAACACTCGAGTCAGAACTAAAAGATCTTATGTAAGTTAAATCAACTGAAATAAATATGAGTGTAACGGCGTTGGAGATGTTTACGGGGTTTGGCATCTTGTATCCTGTGTCTAACGTGAGTGCAGTAACTTAAGAGATGCTCGGGATTCACATCTCCTAAGGATCCATTAAACTATTTACTATGTAGTAATATTTCGCTATTATAATAATGTCTATAGTAAAATAAATTTACTTTTAAATAGCGTTAAGGAGTTATCCAATCTCCCGCTTAACACAATAATAGTCCCAGTAGTCCATCCAATATCATAGTCCCTCCTGATCGGGAAGCCACTAGAGGATACCACACGGGCTATGGGAGAAAACCAAACTCGTACAAGGCATGATAGGGTAGGTGACACGGCACAACTAGGCAATGCAAGGGTAGATATACTAATTACGCTGCCGGGTCGGTGGTAACGCGTAGCACGTAGCTACCACCCACCTAGAGCCACGCCCCCAAATAAAAAAAAATCAAAAGTGGCCACCGAATCAATCCAAAAGTTAAAGTATAATATCAAAGGGATGTGTCCAATCAAAGATGCTACCTCATTAACCCGTCGATCACTCATGTTTTAGCCACCTTATGCCAACTCATGGGAGTTGGGACCACGAATTTACCTCAAAGGAAACGCCGCCATCATCCTACTTCATTCTGGAATCTCCATCACGTACACGGTTGTTAACGTGGTTTTCGGAGTTGGCAGAGAGTATGACAACTTTCGATCCCGGTCTCTTTAACAACCAAATGTTATTATAACAACGCGGTCATTTTAAAATAATTATACTTCAAAACCAGAATATAATATCCTTTTCAAAACCATATAAATACGATATCATTTCTATTTTAAAACCCAAACAATATGATATCATTTTTATTTCAAGTATATCTTTTTCCAAAATCATAACATTTTCAAAGTTATAATATTTCGAAACCAAACACTTGAAATATAGCCTTCCAAAACGTAAAACTTTGAATTACATAACTTTGAAATATAACCACACCACTTAAACGGTTAAAATATAAATTACTTCATATAAAAAAATAGTTTCTTTACCTTTACAAGTCAATTCCATATATAGATTTAAATCCCAAATAAACATTTCAATTTCCATATCTTTCAAAGCTTTAAATATTCCACAATTTCAAAACGAATTCTTTGATAATTTCATATATATCAAATTCAATTACTATTATTTAGATATGAAATGTTTACTTAATAAATCACGTATCATCTAAGTAAAACCTTTGCACTTCAAGTAACAGGATATACTTTCAATTTAATTAACTTGATAATATTCATTTAAATCACTTTGATATTCATTTAAATCCTCTAAACAAAATCAAGTTATAAAATCATACCTTTTAAACCTCAAATTTATTTGCATTCCAAATCAAATTTTTCCGAAGATAATTCTTAAATACTTTAATTCAAATCAAATTCTCATTTATTTTCCAACCTTCATTTTATTTGAGTCATTATAAACTCTATATGCCATAAAATTTATATAGATACTTAACCATATTATATAAAAGAAATCAAACTTTATTATTTAGCTTATTTTATAATTCAAATAAATTTATACATAGCTAAATCAATAATAAAATAGCATTTATATAACATCTAAAATCAATATCTGTACAGCCCATATATTTCTTTACAATACCATAAAAATAATTTCAAAAATAATTTTTTATATATATACCGCCGTGCCTGTATATAATTTTATATCCTATGGTCAAGTGATACAGATATTTATCATTTCAATCCGCAATTTAAAAATAAAAATGCGGTTGTATATCATTTCAAACCGCAATCCTGAATCAAAATAAATGCATACCAACTTGCAGATTATGATGATATAAATAAACATCGATTCATCCATCATTAAATCATACATCCATCACAATCATCATACAAAACAGTCAATCAATATCAATATATAACTGATAATATATAACAGGTAATTTACTGGCAGTTATATTCCATAATAAATTGAATAACGATTTAATTTAAATAAATGCAATAACTGAGATTGATGCAGCTAAGGCCACAGAAGAAGTTGTGCAAACTTTAATTCCTGAAAACATGGATCTGTGGTGTAGTGTGATGAGTCGTCCACGACTCATTAGAGACTTGAGTCGTTCGTGCTTGATGAGTCGTACACGACTCAACGACTCATCCATAAGTCGTTTACGACTTAAGATGAAGAAGGGGAAAGCTAGCTGCATGACTATGAGTCGTCCACGACTCATCAGGAGACAAAGAGGGGTTCCAGTAATTGAAAGCCATAAGGCGGGGACGGGTTACGACCTAGATGAGTCGTTCGGTGTTGACTCGGTTGAAGGGATATGCCGCAAGTAAGCTTGGGAGCTTGAGTCGTTGGAAGATGTTGAGTCGCATGAAGTGATGAGTCGTGAGTCGCATTTTCTTGGGTCGGAGGTGTTGTAATGAGGCTTTGTATGATGAGTCGTCTGAACCATTGAGTCGTGTACTGTTTTGAGTCTGTGCATATCTTGAGTCGTTTGTTCTTGAGTCGTGTAACCCGTGTGTATATATGAGTCGTTGTATTGTTGCTGAGTCGTGAGTCGTGTGTTCTTAGTCATGAGTCGCTTGAGTCTGTATTGTGGATGAGTCGTATATCTGTGAGTCGTGTAAGCAGTGCTGAGTTGTTGAGTCGGTAACGACTTATGATGTGTCGGAGTTCATGAGTCGGCAACGACTTAGGGACTGGGTCGAAAACTCTATAAATAGGGGCGTGTGTTGTACATTTGAAGTTGTTGATTTTTGAATAAAATTCTCTTTTGTTAGCTTTGTGCTTTCATACCAATTGGTAGTTGAGTGTAATCTCCTATCTCCTCTTTCTGTTAATCGAGTGCGCTCGATTCAACGATCGTAGAAGCCGATTCACGGAATCTAGTGCGCTAGATCAACGTGCGAAGAATCGTAGATCTTTGAACACGGTATAGTGCGCTATCAACGTGTTTGAGATAGCTAGAGTTCGGTATCTTTGGATCAACGAACTTGGGCATTTTGGTATCTTCAACTCACCGATTGCTACATTTCATTGATTGAAGTTTTGTTTGATTAATCTGCTGCGTCATTATTTGGTATCAGAGCCATACTTAGCCAATCATAGCTAAGTTGATTCTTGGAGCCAATTATTTGAAGTTTGAAGTTGTTCATCGTGTTCATATTGAAGTTGCATCAAGTTTGGAGTGTTTGATCTATTTCATTTTGGATCGAGGAGTTGGATATTGTTTAGATCTATCTTGGGTTTTGCGCACCAAGGTGTGAAGTGTTTGAATTTGTAGTCGAGCTAAAAAAAGTGTTGAACCGTGCCTTGTGCTTGAATTGGAGCCGACCTCACTTGAGCCGTTTCACATTGCCGAGACAAGTGGAGGCCGAGACAAATTGTTGAGCCGTAACTTGAAGTTTTTGTTGTATTATTGAAAGCTTTGGAGTTGTGTGTGAATTGTTGAAGTTTGTGAAGTTTTTCAATCATGCCACCAAGGAGAGCTAATCGTCATCAAAACGTTGAAGCTTTGTATCATAGAGAAGAAGCCGAGCTTATGGAACAACGTATTAATGAGAAATTTGATGAAGGCATTGGTAAATTGGAGAGATTGATGAATGATTTGAATCAAAGGAGGAGATCACCAAACTCGAACCATGGAGGAAACCGAGTTTCGCCATCGGTTACGGAAGCGAGGAGGGTATCACCACATTCATGTAGAGATAGAAGAGAAACATCAATATCATCACGAAGAGATCATCATGACTATGCACATGAAGAGAGGAGAAGTCAACGTGAATTTGACAATGAAGCATATAGAGATGAAGAGAGACATAGTCAAAGAAGCATGCATGAGCGAAGGGATGATAGTGGTCGAGATCGATGTAGACGTACTTTTGATTTTGTTGAAGAAGGTGATAGAGCTAGTATTCATTATCGAGATCGAGACCAAGTTCGAAATTCTTATCGGGATGTTGAAGATGATCGTCGATGGGAATCGGGTATGAAGATGGAAATTCCGGAGTTTAAAGGCGGGATGGTTGCTGAAGAATTTCTCGATTGGATTTCTAATGTTGAAGAGATCTTTGATTTCAAGGAAGTTCCTGAGCATAGAAGAGTGAAGTTAGTTGCTACTAGGTTGAGGGGGAGAGCTTTGGCATGGTGGCAGCAAACTAAACTAACCAGGGAGAGAATGGGGAAGTCAAAGATATAATCATGGGATAAGATGAAGAAGTTGATGAGATCTACTTTCTTACCTTACAACTACCAATCACTTATGTACCAGAGGTTGCAGAATCTGAGGCAAGGGACGAAGTCTGTTAGTGATTATGCTGATGAATTTTACCAACTCATTGCCAGGAATGATATTATGGAAACGGAAGAACAGCTAACTGCTAGATTTATTGGAGGATTGAGAATGCAGATCCAGGATATGGTTAATATGTTCGATCCTAGATCAGTTGCAGAGGCACATCAGAAAGCGTTGGCTTGGGAGAAACAAGGAAGGCGTGGAGGTGGTGTGTTTACTAATTCCAATAATCAAGCAAGGGGTGTTGGTGGAAGTTCTAATGTTCCTAAACCTGTTGCAAAACCAGTGGTGAAGGAGACTGAGAAGGCGAAGGTTAGCAGTGGGTTCAAATGTTATAATTGTCAGGAGTTGGGTCATAAGAGCAATGAATGTCCGAAGCCGAAGAAGAGAGCAATGGTTGCAGATGTTGAGGAGGATGATAGTGAGGAGGCAGAATGTTCAAATACACCTTATGTTGAGGAGGAAGAAGAATTGTTTGGAGATGAAGGTTGTAATCTTATGATGAGGAGAAGTTGTTTGACACCAAAGCAAGAAGAGGATTGTAGTTGGTTGAGAAGCAATATTTTTCAGTCGACATGCACTATTCTGGGAAAAGTTTGCAAGTTCGTTATTGATGCTGGAAGCTGTGATAATATTATTTCTACAGAAGCAGTAAGGAAGTTGAACTTGAAAACTGAGAAGCATCCTAAACCGTACAAGTTAGCATGGTTAAGGAAGGGTGGTGAAGTGAAGGTGTGTCGAAGAGCTTGTGTTAATTTTTCTATTGGGAAGAAGTACAAAGATGAAATTTGGTGTGACGTTGTAGACATGGATGTGTGTCATCTGTTGTTGGGCAGACCATGGCAGTTTGATAGAGCAGTTCAACATGACGGTCGTGCTAATAGTTACAGTTTCATGTTCGAGGGTACTAAAATCACTTTGGTTCCCAAGAAGCAACAGCAGAAGGAGAGCAAGTTAGAGGAGATCGAGGAACTGAAAACTCTGTTGACGTTGAAAGAGTTTGTCAAGGAAGTTGAAGAAGAAACGGAAGTGTTTTTGTTGATTGGGAGAGAGAGTAGTGAAGAAGTTGAAATTCCAGAAGCAGCAAAGCCAGTTTTGAAAGAGTTTGAAGATGTGTTTCCAGAGGAGTTGCCTAAGGAGTTACCACCATTGAGAGACATTCAACATCAAATTGATCTTGTTCCGGGAGCAGTGTTACCACATCGACCACATTACCGAATGAGTCCGAAGGAACATGAGGAGTTAGGAAGGCAAGTGGAAGAGTTGTTAGAACAGGGACGTGTTCAGGAAAGCTTGAGTCCTTGTGCCGTGCCAGCATTGTTAGTACCAAAGAAGGACGGAACATGGAGGATGTGCACAGACAGTAGAGCATTGAACAAGATCACTGTTCGTTATAGATTTCCTATGCCGAGGTTGGATGATTTGTTGGATCAGTTGAGTGGGGCAACTATATTTTCCAAGATTGATTTGAAGAGTGGTTATCATCAAATTCGGATTAGACCTGGTGATGAATGGAAGACAGCTTTCAAGACAAGAGAGGGGTTATACGAATGGTTGGTTATGCCATTTGGTTTGTCAAATGCACCTAGTACATTCATGCGGGTGATGAATCAAATCTTTAGACCATTCATTGGGAAGTTCGTCATGGTTTATTTCGATGATATTCTGATTTATAGCAGGAGTACAGAGGAGCATGTTCAACATTTGAGGGAAGTATTGATTATTCTTCGTGAGGAACAATTTTATGCTGCTACGAAGAAATGTGTGTTTATGACGCACAGCGTTTTATTTCTGGGTTATGTTGTTTCAGGAGAAGGTATTCAAGTTGATCAGAATAAAGTTGAAGCAGTCAGAAATTGGCCACAGCCAAAGACAATTACAGAGGTGAGAAGTTTTCATGGGCTAGCATCATTCTACCGAAGATTCATTCCACACTTCAGTAGCGTGATAGCTCCAGTTACTGATTGCATGAAAGGGAAACAATTTGTATGGTCAGAGGAAGCAGGAGTTGCTTTTGAACGAGTCAAAGAACTGTTGACGACAGCGCCAATTCTTGTTCTACCTAATTTCCAGTTATTGTTTGAATTGCATACTGATGCTTCGAAGGTTGGAATTGGAGGAGTTCTTAGTCAGAATGGGAAGCCAGTTGCTTATTTTAGCGAGAAACTGTCAGGGGCAAAGATGAGATACAGTACATATGACGTTGAATTCTATGCTGTTGTGCAAGCTGTTAAGCATTGGAGACATTACTTATTTCAGAAGGAGTTTGTTTTGTACACTGATCACGAAGCATTGAAGCATTTACAGGGGCATGATAAAATTTCAGCAAGACATGCGTCATGGATTGCTTATTTACAGCAGTTTACTTTTGTCGTTAAGCACAAATCAGGGGTGACAAATCGGGTAGCTGATGCTTTGAGTAGGAGGAGTCATTTATTAACGACAATGAAGGTTGAAGTGACAGAATTTGAATTACTGCCAGAGATGATTGAAGAAGATCCTTACTTTGTGAAATATGTTGAGAAAGTGAAGGATGGGAGTACCGATGAATTTATGTTGGTTGATGGTTTTCTGTTTAAAGGGAATCGTTTGTGTATTCCAGACTGTAGCTTGAGGTTGAAAATTGTCAAAGAGTTACACGAGGAAGGGCATGTGGGCCGTGATCGCACTTTACAATTGATTTCACAATCTTACTTTTGGCCGTCGATGAGAAAAGAGGTTGAAAGATTCGTGGAAAGATGCCATATTTGCCAGGTTTCAAAAGGAACAGCGACGAATGCAGGGTTGTATATGCCATTACCAGTACCATCTAAGCCATGGGTTGATATTAGCATGGATTTCGTTTTGGGTTTGCCGAGAACTCAAAGGGGAAATGATTCGATATTTGTTGTAGTGGACAGGTTTTCGAAGATGGCACATTTTGTTGCTTGCAAGAAAACGGCGGATGCTGTTCATGTTGCTCAGTTTTTTTTCAAGGAGATCTATCGACTTCATGGATTGCCAGAGACTATTGTGTCGGATAGAGATACTCGTTTTCTGAGTCATTTTTGGTTGAGTTTGTGGAAGATGGTCGGAACGAAGCTGAATTTTAGTAGCGCTTACCATCCACAAACTGATGGACAGACAGAAGTTGTTAACAGGTCATTGGGAAATTTGTTGCGATGCCTTGTACAGGATAATTTGAGAAGTTGGGACATGAAGTTATGCCAAGCTGAATTTGCACATAATCATGCAGTGAATCGAAGCACAGGATTCAGTCCATTTCAGATTGTTTATTCAAATTTACCCAGGGGACCGTTGGATTTGGCAGTAGTACCACAGGCGAAGGGAACAGTTAAACGAGCTGTCGATTTTGTTGATGAGCTGACTGAATGTCATAAAATCGTTCAGGAACGATTGGAGAAATCGAATGAGAAGTATAAGAAGTTTGCAGATTTGAAACGACGAAATGTTGAATTTAAGGAAGGTGATTTAGTTTATGCTGTATTAACGAAGGATCGTTTTCCGGTGGGTGCTTATAACAAGTTGAAAGCCAGGAAAATTGGTCCTGTCGAAATTGTGAAACGAATTAATGACAATGCTTATAAGTTGAAGCTGCCGGAGGATATTTACACTTCTGACGTATTCAATATTAAGCATCTTGTGCCATATTATAGAGATGAACATTTTGATGAGAAAGAATTTGCAAATTCGAGGACGAATTTTTCTCAACCAGGGGAGGATGATGCAGCTAAGGCCACAGAAGAAGTTGTGCAAACTTTAATTCCTGAAAACATGGATCTGTGGTGTAGTGTGATGAGTCGTCCACGACTCATTAGAGACTTGAGTCGTTCGTGCTTGATGAGTCGTACACGACTCAACGACTCATCCATAAGTCGTTTACGACTTAAGATGAAGAAGGGGAAAGCTAGCTGCATGACTATGAGTCGTCCACGACTCATCAGGAGACAAAGAGGGGTTCCAGTAATTGAAAGCCATAAGGCGGGGACGGGTTACGACCTAGATGAGTCGTTCGGTGTTGACTCGGTTGAAGGGATATGCCGCAAGTAAGCTTGGGAGCTTGAGTCGTTGGAAGATGTTGAGTCGCATGAAGTGATGAGTCGTGAGTCGCATTTTCTTGGGTCGGAGGTGTTGTAATGAGGCTTTGTATGATGAGTCGTCTGAACCATTGAGTCGTGTACTGTTTTGAGTCTGTGCATATCTTGAGTCGTTTGTTCTTGAGTCGTGTAACCCGTGTGTATATATGAGTCGTTGTATTGTTGCTGAGTCGTGAGTCGTGTGTTCTTAGTCATGAGTCGCTTGAGTCTGTATTGTGGATGAGTCGTATATCTGTGAGTCGTGTAAGCTGTGTTGAGTTGTTGAGTCGGTAACGACTTATGATGTGTCGGAGTTCATGAGTCGGCAACGACTTAGGGACTGGGTCGAAAACTCTATAAATAGGGGCGTGTGTTGTACATTTGAAGTTGTTGATTTTTGAATAAAATTCTCTTTTGTTAGCTTTGTGCTTTCATACCAATTGGTAGTTGAGTGTAATCTCCTATCTCCTCTTTCTGTTAATCGAGTGCGCTCGATTCAACGATCGTAGAAGCCGATTCACGGAATCTAGTGCGCTAGATCAACGTGCGAAGAATCGTAGATCTTTGAACACGGTATAGTGCGCTATCAACGTGTTTGAGACAGCTAGAGTTCGGTATCTTTGGATCAACGAACTTGGGCATTTTGGTATCTTCAACTCACCGATTGCTACATTTCATTGATTGAAGTTTTGTTTGATTAATCCGCTGCGTCAAAGATGATGATAAAAAAATATATGAAAAAGTCATAAATAAATGCATAATCGCAACAAAATTAAATTTAACAAACATAAGAAATTTTATTTGTGAGTGGGTTAAAACACTCACGTTTTGAATTTAAACCCAAAAATTGAACAGTCTTAGAATCCGTCCAAACAGAGCCAAAATGTTTGGAATTCAAATACGATCCTAACAAAAGAAACCGCGTGTGAATTCGAGTTTGTGCGCGAAAGTTATTCTAGTTATAAGCTTTGAAAATTGAATTTAACCAAATAAAAAAAAAAGAAAAAAGAATAACCTATAACTGGAAGCCACGTCAGCACTGCACCTCATCTCTCTCAAGCGCACACTCAACAATAAGCACGCACACAACAGCAAATCTCGAACATGCTACCGAAGACCGCCAGCACCACGTCGTCATACGCTCGCCCTTTGACACGCGCGCCCTCTCCTAGACCCTCCACATGCTTGACCGAACCCCCAGACGCGATGGACCACAGAGCAGCCGCCACAAATCTTAGCCCTAGGTCAAATTATTGCCATCGATCCGACCATCAAAACGCCAAACATCCAACGCCGATATACTCCCCTCCATCCCCTCTACAAAACCCAGAAACAGTTCGTCGATCAGTTGATGTTCATCGACGCGCAATGAACGGCCGAAAATGGTTCTGTGATTTCTGGCTAAACAGTGCATCGAATTGGAAAACGGATCACATAATTGAGATGCGCTCTTCGAGAGCTTTCCGATGACATATAATTTGTTATTGTTTGTGGAGTTTGGAATTTTTGCTTTGGATTTGATTTGGGATTGCAATCGGAATTAGGGTTTGTTTGCCATTGAAGTGAGGAGGTGAATAGAACGTATAGAAATGAGGAACAGAGGCTGCTAGGGTTTATAGCAGGATAGATATAGGCAGGGTTGATATTTGAATTGATGGATAAGATAGATTTACACGCTAACGCCAAAGTGGCCCAAAAAGCCCGTTTCGACTCCGAAATAAAATTGGGTCAACCCATATATCAAAATAGATGTTTTAAAATATTTTAAACGCAATGGAACAAGTTTCAAGTCCAAGTTCTATCGTATGAAGAAGTTATGCTCAAATCATTATTTTTCAAATTGATTTCAATTGATTTTAATTTTATTAATTTCAAGGCGTTTCGAGTCCGTACGATCAAATGACAAGTCCGATCACTACGAAACATGAAATCCTATAATAGTTCACCGTTACGGATCCGATGAAACTGGTTTCGTCGAAATCCGAGTCAGTGGTCAAAATGGCTATTTTTACATTAATTAAATAAATTGAAAATTAATTAATTAATAAAATCAAATTTTAAATTTCAATTCTAAAATTGACAAATCTTATCATTTTATAATTCTTAATCATTTATCCAAAATTTAAACAAGTTAGATGTCCCTTAAATGCTGATTCAATCATAAATTTCAGCGTTAAATTACAATTTTATTAAATTCAGAGATTATAAATTAAATTTTCAATAATTCCATTGAATTAAATTTTCATTCTATTATTCAACCTATTAGTATCAAATAGATGAAACTAACATTGGATTCATACTTTATTACGTACATATCTCCAAATTTCATCCAAATTTCAATAACGTACTAATTAACTGTTAAATTTCATTTATTTACAATTAATCCTATTATTATACATTAAATTCCAATATATTGGCACAACTTAATTTTTGCATTTATTTTAGTCAACCAATTGTCATTTTATAAATAAAATTAACATGATTTCTGATTATTACATAAATTTTCATTAACAAACGTAAATTTGGATTTATTGTGACGCCCCACCTCTATACCCACGCTAGCCAAGAACATTACGGTGTAATGCTGTCAACTAGCGCGGAGAATAAGGCTGTTGAGAAGCGACCATCCGTGTAGTTGCTTTGTGCGAGCATCGATATGCCAGATAGCATTACATGCATTTCTTTGTCAAGAGGAAATCCGACATACCGACACAAACTCAAAACTACTACACAGTGGCTATAATACCTTCGGAAACAAATATAGAAATAAACATAACATAAATCAGTCTCAGACAATTCATATCACAAAGGCGGAAATAGATACGAATATATAACTAACACATGAAAGTGTATATCAGAGTAGTGGTCAAAAAGATCCACAATAATACAAAAGAATAGCAACATGTGCTATACAAAACAATACAACTATGAGTCCATATCTCAAGTGTATACAACAAAATAAACTACTAATCTAAGTAGTTAGCCAAAAGTCAGAGAGATCAATCCCAAATGAGAAGTCAAGCTGAAGCACCTGTAACATCTCGGTCTGACCCGAGTATTATTTAATAAGAAAATAATAAACGGATCAGTCTAACTATAAATATCAGATGAAACGATACGAAATAAGAGATATGACTAAACACATAATAATCACAATGCCAAGCTGTGATATATATAAGTAATTGAAAATCAACAAGAGATTAAGCAATATCACAGAATCTACAGAAGAATCAAAGAAATGTCATACTCCTTATTTCATTCACCAAACCATAAATACTGACGATTATATCAATGCCAATCACAAAAGTCAATGACACACGAATTCACCAATGCACAAATATTGATAAAACTTATCAATGGAAATCACGAAAATAGGTGAGGCATAAATTCCATAATTCAACACACGAAATCCAGAAGTCACAAGAAAAGGGGGGAGGCCTATCACACGAACGGGAGCATTAAAGCTC
This sequence comes from Allium cepa, assembly GCA_030765085.1. Lineage (NCBI taxonomy): Eukaryota > Viridiplantae > Streptophyta > Magnoliopsida > Asparagales > Amaryllidaceae > Allium > Allium cepa. The sequence goes on from CM060935.1 coordinate 281,556,780, forward strand.
ACCAACATATGTATCACACGAACGAGAAGCTATCTCATGGTAGATAGCCATTAATTTTTGACACACGAACGAGAAGCTATCTCATGGTAGCTAGCCATTAATTTTTGACACACGAACGAGAAGCTATCTCATGGTAGCTAGCCATTAATTTTTGACACACGAACGAGAAGCTATCTCATGGTAGCTAGCCATTAATTTTTGACACACGAACGGCCCGAAGGCAATGGGGAGCTACCCCAAAAAGAAATGAGACGAAGCTCAATAAAATGAGTTACTGTCCTCCATATGGACAAAGAGACATCGCACAATTGCTAGTCTAAATCACAAAAATGATCATCATGATCATCAAGAAGTGTCAATTACAACAAGCTAGTAAATATATGAGCTTAGCATCATGTCCCATAACCACTAGCTTAACTTAAATATTTACGAACAAATTGTAGATTTCCACTAGAAAATTGTCATAAGAGATTCAATCGAACAAGTCCAAGAATTAACCGACGAAGTAAACGCAAGCGTTTCATACCACTTGTTTTACTAAGCCGTTTAATTAGATTTCTCATACGAGTGAGGTAAAGGTTTGTATATACTAATAGATTGGGAAACGGTTTTATAAACGAATTTGGTATTAAAATAGAATTGAAATCATTTGAGGAAAGAGTTTTGATATTTACTACTAGTATTGAAACCTTTATATTTTTAAAGTGAAAAATCACAGAAGCGATTGTAGAAACAATCAATCATAAAAATTCACATTCGAAGACGTGGATAAAGTCCAAAGAAATCGATACTGAATCCATCGAAATGGATATTCTCAAAAATCCCGATATAAAAGACATCAAAGTCGATAATAAATGAAAATCAACAAATGGGATAATCACGAATCGATTAAATTTGGAAACCGAGCAAAAACACGCACAAATAGGCACAATTAGGCAAATAGGTGCAGGTCAGTCGACTGACTAAAAGGTCCAGTCGACTGGACCACAGGCATGAAAAATAATTTCCTGCAGTCAGTCGACTGACCTAAAAATTCAGTCGACTGAATGCAGGGAAAACAGAGGACCCGAGCCTCTATTAGTTGCCTTCGGAATGCCTATGTGCTACAGCCAGTCGACTGACCCAAAGGTCCAGTCGACTGACTGGCACCAAGGCTGTTTTATTAGCCTATGAAATGAAGATGCAATCTTCATCAAAATGCAATCGAGCGAGCATGGTCACTAGGGGTTTATGCAAATCGACTACCCCGCCCTATAAGCTCTTCGATGCATCACCAAAAACAAGTTCAAACAACAAAGCTATGATTTTTGAAGATTTGAACTCAAAGCACTAAAATTTGGAATGTTCACAAAACCTATCCAAATCAAAATCAAATACACATGAATATGTGTTAGGAATTTATTCCTAACAATCGAAGATAATCATAGACATAGATGTGAGATAAAAATCTCACCTTTGAACCCAAACGATTGAAGAAGATGCTTGAAAGCAAAGGAGAATCAACCACTCTTCAAATGAAATCCAAGAAGCTTGATTCTAAGCTTTAAAAGAAGAACATTCCCAAAGTTAGGTTTAGGAATTTCTGAAATTGATAAGTGATTGAGTTGGAGAAGAAGAAGAGAAGCTTACCAATGGGTTCTTCTATTAGTTTGGAGCTAAAACTTGATTTGCAAAAGAAAACTAGGGTTTTGGAGTTTTAATTTCCCATCTCCCCCACCACTGATGCTTTAAAACTGAAAAGAGGAAAAGTGAGGGTGAATGGGGAGGAGTGGCTCAGAGTTGAGTATAAGTTAAACATAGGGCTGAGCCCAAACCCAAACCCAAAGTGAAAAAGTAGCAAAAATCAACTTTCTCCAAACATATCGAAGCTTATACTCAAAAAGGTCGCAAACGGCATTTTAAACTCAATGGGAGTGCTCCCGAGTCCTAATTCGACCGTATGCAAAAAGTAGCTTTTCGGACTAAATTCCGAGTATCGATAAAATATTTAAATAAAATATTAAATATAAAATCGACAAATATGCGGGTTGTTACAGACTCCCCTCCTTAAAGAAATTGCGTCCTCGCAATATTGAAGAAGAAAATATAAAGTAACAACCATAAAAGCATATTCAACACAAAAGAAGTTTGAAATAAGAAGTTCACCTCAAAGAGCACGAGAAAGTAAGTCCGGATGTGTTCGCTCGATGAACTCTCTAGATTCCCAAGAACAATCCTTAGGATTTAAAGACCATTGAACTTTAACAAGCAGAACATCTTTATTTCGAAGTCGTTTGACTTCCGAAGCAATGATACGAATAGGATGTTGCTTATAAGTTAAATTAGGCGAAACTTCAATCTCTTCCACAACACCAGGCTCAAGAATAGAATCGGAATCTCGAAGGCATTTCCGTAATTGAGAAACGTGAAACACGTCATGAATAGCAGAAAATTGAGCCGGTAATAAAAGGCGATATGCCACGGAACCAATACGTTCGGTGATAGGAAATGGCCCAATATATCGAGGTGCTAACTTTCCCGATCGACTGAAACGTACAACACCTTTCATAGGTGAAACACGAACAAACACAAAATCTCCCACATAAAATTCTAACTTCCTTCTCCGGTTATCGGCATAGGATCTTTGTCTACTTTGGGCTTCTTTCATCCTATGACGAATAAGGTCAATCTTTTCTATGGAATCACGAATAAAATCTGGACCTAAAACCAGCTTCTCACCGGCCTCAAGCCAACAAGAAGGAGATCGGCATGGCCTTCCATAGAGTGCCTCGAAAGGTGCCATACCAATACTAGATTGGAAGCTATTATTATAGGAAAATTCAACAAGTGAAATATGATCTTCCCAACTTCCACCAAAATCAAGAACACATGCACGAAGAAGATCTTCAAGAGTTTGATTCACACACTCGGTTTGTCCATCGGACTGAGGATGATAAGCGGTGCTAAAATTAAGCTTCGTTCCCAAAGCTTTTTGAAGTTTCTTCCAAAATTGACTAGTAAACAATGGATCTCGATCGCTAAGAATAGAAGTAGGAACTCCATGCAATTCAGCAGTTTCTTTAATAAAGAGTTTGGCTAAAAGAGGTACGGTCCGATTGGACCGAACAGAAATACAATGGACGGATTTAGTAATTCTATCAACTATCACCCATAAGCTATCATGACCCGAACGAGATCGGGGAAGGTCGTCAATAGAATCCATGGAAATTTGGTCCCACTTCCAAATTGGAATTTCTAAAGGTTGTAATAACTCACCCGGCCTTTGTGTTCGGCCTTAACGAGTTGGCAATTCATGCAACGCTTAACAAAGTTAGCAATATCAGATTTCATTCCCTCCTAATAATAAAGTCGCTTCATATCCGCATACATTTTACTACTACCGGGATGAATGGTAAATTTAGAACGATGGGAATCTTCTAAGATGTCTTTTCGAAGATCACTAATATTTGGCACGATAAGTCTACCAAATATCCGAATGCCGCCACGAGAATCAATATCAAAGTCTTTCAAACTTTCAATATCAATTTATCCTTAATATTTTGGCCAAGAAAAGCCAAGTCGGGATCTAGCCTTTGAGCTTCAAGAATGCGATCTAAAAGAGAAGGATGAGCCTCAAGGCTACATAAAAAAAATGATGAGCATAAATCGGATACGCGGTCTCGAATCTCACAAGTGGATAAGATCTCGAGATCGTTCCATTCGGATATCATCATGGAAACAACTGCTTGTTGCTTACGGCTAAGAGCATCGGCGACACGATTACCCTTACCGGGTGTATAAAGAATACCAAGATCATAAGAAGCAAGGAACTCGAGCCAACGTTGTTGACGCAAATTAAGTTCCTTTTAAGAAAATAAATATTCCAAAGATTTATGATCGAGGTGGAGAAAAAATTTCTCCCCCAAAAATGATGATGCCAAACTCTAAAAGCAAAAACAATAGCCGCGAGCACTAGATCATGAGCGGCATACCTAGTCTTAATCGGCTTTTAATGATTTAGAAGCACAAACGATAGCACGTTATCTTTTGCAAGAGAACGGCATCCAAACCAATATGACTAGCATTTGTACAAAATATAAAATCTTGGTTCCCTTCGGGAAACACAAGAATAAGAGTATCGGAAAAGAATTCTTTCAAACAATCTTCTTTCTCGAAAAGATAAAACTTTCAAAATTACATTTATCTTTATGTAATAATCTTTCTAGAAAAATTTACATTTTTACAAGTCAATATATCGTGTCTGATTGTCTCATCAAAGCGTTTAGGAAATTCCTATCGATAACGTTGATCGAGTGCATCGACTAGAATTCTTAAAGCACTCAACGGGCAATACAATCACAAAATCATCTTTTATAGGATAAACATGTTTCTAAAAACTTTTGAAAATTATCTTTGTTCGTTCTAAAAACAGAAATCCTATTTATACTTATAAATAAATCTTATGAAAAAGATTTGCAAAAATTTTAAATTGCTAAATTCATCCAATATCAATAAACACAAAAATGGTCTCATCGAAATACTCATAGAATACTTGGATTATAAAATGGATGAAATAAGCTGGACACACTAATGCTATAATAAGTCATTCATAAGAATCGTAACGAGTGCGGAATGCGGTAAGTGGAATGCTAACTCCCGCAACTCGTAGCCAAATGAAAATCGATGGCAAGGTCGAACTAGAAAGACCTTAACACCACACAAAAGATTTCTTAGGTGATAATCCTAAGACAAACTCAAAAATACCAAAAAAAATTCTCAAACTACATGAATGAGAGAAATAACACTTTCCTCATCATGTGAGCTTAAAGAATAAAATGATGCCATCAACTTGGAATCAAAATCACAAAGGAAAAGTAGAAATCTGCCTAATAGATTGAAAATGTCGAAGACGAATAGTCCTCACGGAAAATAGGATATGGGCTTCACAATAAGCCAATCCTTCCCAAAAATCGATTCCGAAGCCTAAGTAAAAATCGGCTCGGACAGAAAAATCACATAAAATAATTTCAACATCAATAAAAAGAAAATTGAGTGTTGCGGATCTACCATCCGGATTCGCAATTCTCAAGGAAGACATCAATCCCAAAATTGTTTAAAGGGAAAGAATCAACAAGTCCTTTGGATATAAAATAGTGAGATGGAATCCATATCAAAAAGAACACGAACAAGAAAATCACAAAGCAAATGTCATGAAGGATTGAATGAGAAATACCTTGACCAAGAGACGTGTTGCTAGGGGCTTGCACAATATTTAGCTTGCTCATGTCCTTGTTCAAAAGTTTGGGACATGCAGATAAAAGATGACCCGAGTCCTTGCGATAGCGACAATAAAGGGGTTTCGGGCACTTAATTACATAATGGTCCATGGAACCACAATTGTAGCATTGTTTACGACTTGGGGTATGAGTCTTGTCTACCGAAGTTTCTTGTTCCACCTTCTTCTTGCTTTGAAGTATGGGGCAGGCAGAAATATGATGACATGTATTTTTGCAATAACGACAAAAGAGTGATTCCGAACACTCCTTTGCATAGTGGTCCTTAAAATTACAATTGTAGCATCCTCCATGATCAGGGATTGGAGTCTTTACTTCCAAAGTAGTTTGCTTCACTTTCTTATTGGGATTAGGGCTTTTGAACATAATATGCCTCTTCTTGGAAATCGCCATATCACAAACACTTCCTTTACCAACCTCTCCATGAAGAAGAGTAACATCCATAAGCTGATTGAAAGAAACATCAAGTTTCAAAGGTAGAACCATTTCGGGGTTCTTACTCAAAGCATAGATAAACTCTTGATTCTTTACAAGATCCAAAAGTTGTTGGGCAGACATGAATGCGCCATCCAGAGAAGGGCTACTGGATTGACCAGCGCTAGTACTGCTAGAACTAACCATTTCTCTTCCTTTAGAAAAGAAAGAAGGAGAAAAGTTATTCTCAAAATAAATATCAAGCAATCTTGATAGATAAAACAAGGAATCATAAATGAAAATAGGATAGGACGGTACGAAGACCCGAATAAAATCCTAAAGCACGACTCCTAAGATGGACTTAGAACGATGATCCTTGTTAAATTATTCTACATTGTTCTGAAGTTTGGCTCTGATACCAAGCTGTGACGCCCCACCTCTATACCCACGCTAGCCAAGAACATTACAGTGTAATGCTGTCAACTAGCACGGAGAATAAGGTTGTTGAGAAGCGACCATCCGTGTAGTTGCTTTGTGCGAGCATCGATATGCCAGATAGCATTACATGCATTTCTTTGTCAAGAGGAAATCCGGCATACCGACACAAACTCAAAACTACTACACGGTGGCTATAATACCTTCAGAAACAAATATAGAAATAAACATAACATAAATCAGTCTTAGACAATTCATATCACAAAGGCGGAAATAGATACGAATATATAACTAACACATGAAAGTGTATATCAGAGTAGTGGTCAAAAAGATCCACAATAATACAAAAGAATAGCAACATGTGCTATACAAAACATTACAACTATGAGTCCATATCTCAAGTGTATACAACAAAATAAACTACTAATCTAAGTAGTTAGCCAAAAGTCGGAGAGATCAATCCCAAGTGAGAAGTCAAGCTGAAGCACCTGTAACATCTCGGTCTGACCCGAGTATTATTTAATAAGAAAATAATAAACGGATCAGTCTAACTATAAATATCAGATGAAACGATACGAAATAAGAGATATGACTAAACACATAATAATCACAACGCCAAGCTGTGATATATATAAGTAATTGAAAATCAACAAGAGATTAATCAATATCACAGAATCTACATAAGAATCAAAGAAATGCCATACTCCTTATTTCGTTCACCAAACCATAAATACTGACGATTATATCAATGCCAATCACAAAAGTCAACGACACACGAATTCACCAATGCACAAATATTGATAAAACTTATCAATGGAAATCACGAAAATAGGTAAGGCATAAATTCCAGAATTCAACACACGAAATCCAGAAGTCACAAGAAAAGGGGGGGAGGCCTATCACACGAACGGGAGCATTAAAGCTCTATGTATCACACGAACGAGAAGCTACCTCATGGTAGCTAGCCATTAATTTTTGACACACGAATGAGAAGCTATCTCATGGTAGCTAGCCATTAATTTTTGACACACGAACGAGAAGCTATCTCATGGTAGCTAGCCATTAATTTTTGACACACCCCCGAAGGCCATGGGGAGCTACCCCAAAAAGAAATGAGACGAAGCTCAATAAAATGAGTTACTGTCCTCCACGTGGACAAAGAGACATCGCACAATTGCTAGTCTAAATCACAAAAATGATCGCCATGATCATCAAGAAGTGTCAATTACAGCAAGCTAGTAAATATATGAGCTTAGCATCATGTCCCATAACCACTAGCTTAACTTAAATATTTACGAACAAATTGTAGATTTCCACTAGAAAATAGTCACAAGAGATTCAATCGACCAAGTCCAAGAATTAACTGACGAAGTAAACGCAAGCGTTTCATACCACTTGTTTTACTAAGCCGTTTAATTAGATTTCTCATACGAGTGAGGTAAAGGTTTGTATATACTAATAGATTGGAAAACGGTTTTATAAACGAATTTGGTATTAAAATAGAATTGAAATCATTTGAGGAAAGAGTTTTGATATTTACTACTAGTATTGAAACCTTTATATTTTTAAAGTGAAAAATCACAGAAGCGATTGTAGAAACAATCAATCATAAAAATTCACATTCGAAGACGTGGATAAAGTCCAAAGAAATCGATACCGAATCCATCGAAATGGATATTCTCAAAAATCCAGATATAAAAGACATCAAAGTCGATAATAAATGAAAATCAACAAATGGGATAATCACGAATCGATTAAATTTGGAAACCGAGCAAAAACACGCACAAATAGGCACAATTAGGCAAATAGGTGTAGGTCAGTCGACTGACTAAAAGGTCCAGTCGACTGGACCACAGGCATGAAAAATAATTTCCTGCAGTCAGTCGACTGACCTAAAAATTCAGTCGACTGGATGCAGGGAAAACAGAGGACCCGAGCCTCTATTAGTTGCCTTCGGAATGCTTATGTGCTATAGCCAGTCGACTGACCCAAAGGTCCAGTCGACTGACTGGCACCAAGGCTGTTTTATTAGCCTATGAAATGAAGATGCAATCTTCATCAAAATGCAATCGAGCGAGCACGTCACTAGGGGTTTATGCAAATCGACTACCCCGCCCTATAAGCTCTTCGATGCATCACCAAAAACAAGTTCAAACAACAAAGCTATGATTTTTGAAGATTTGAACTCAAAGCACTAAAATTTTGAATGTTCACAAAACCTATCCAAATCAAAATCAAATACACATGAATATGTGTTAGGAATTTATTCCTAACAATCGAAGATAATCATAGACATAGACGTCGGATAAAAATCTCACCTTTGAACCCAAACGATTGAAGAAGATGCTTGAAAGCAAAGGAGAATCAACCAGTCTTCAAATGCAACCCAAGAAGCTTGATTCTAAGCTTTAAAAGAAGAACATTCCCAAAGTTAGGTTTAGAAATTTCTGAAATTGATAAGAGATTGAGTTGGAGAAGAAGAAGAGAAGCTTACCAATGGGTTCTTCTATTAGTTTGGAGCTAAAACTTGATTTGCAAAAGAAAACTAGGGTTTTGGAGTTTTAATTTCCCATCTCCCCCACCATTGATGCTTTAAAACTGAAAAGAGGAAAATTGAGGGTGAATGGGGAGGAGTGGCTCAGATTTGAGTATAAGTTAAACATAGGGCTGAGCCCAAACCCAAACCCAAAGTGAAAAAGTAGCAAAAATCAACTTTCTCCAAACATATCGAAGCCTATACTCAAAAAGGTCGCAAACGGCATTTTAAACTCAATGGGAGTGGTCCCGAGTCCTAATTCGACCGTATGCAAAAAGTAGCTTTTCAGACTAAATTCCGAGTATCGATAAAATATTTAAATAAAATATTAAATATAAAATCGACAAATATGCGGGTTGTTACATTTATGCAATTGATTACCCGTTTATTTAACACATTAAATAAACAAGCAACCTATATTAATTTCCACCTATTTGCTTTTAATTGCATTTATAAGTTATTTACTTATCAATCCGGATTTATAATTTCATATACGCTAATTTTATTTCATGGCATTAATATACGCCTATTTACATCTTAGTTTGAATAAATATTACGTTTCTAAATGTGTACTTCTATCAATCTAACAAATTAATTACGGTTTTAAAACTAATTAATGAATTTTCCTTAATTCCATTCTTATACCAGTTTATTACTTTGCATACATTACATAATTATTCATCAATTAGCATAATTTGAACTTATTTCCTAATTCACCAATTACTACCTAAAAATAAATTTATGTTTCTATTAAATTTACATTCACACTTCCATTACTATATTAATTACCATTAAAGTAACGTTTCTTATCAACAACATACATTATAATTACTTACAGAATATTGATTTTTCAATGACCATTTATTATAATTTAAATTCATTAATTTAATTCAATGCTTACATTTTGTTTTCATATATTCAATTTGTAGGTAAGTATACATCTACATTATTTCCATTAGTTTGAATCTCATTCAATTTATTGATAATTACTTTAGTTAACATTAATGTAATATTAGATTAAAAATTTTGTAACTGATTTCCAATTTAAAATCAACCAGCTACAAAATAGGTAACATACAAAAGTCGTTACCGTTAATCCTTTGGTCGCATTAATAAGCTTTTATTACTTACAGATCAATGTTGCCATTTATCTTCGTACTACACATTTCATTCACTTATGTTCAAATTATAGCCAAACGTAACATTTAGATTTATTTTCATTAATTGGTATTCCATTCAATTCATAAATTTATTAACTGGATTAGTATTATTTACCTTGCATTCTAGTTATTATTTCATAAATATGATTTCCAATCATTTCTTTAATTTATACTAACATTTAACAGTTTATTACTTACCTTTATTAATCATTGCTAAACTTTGTTCTTAACATTTATTCCAGTATAAATTATAAAAAATTAATTCCTTTCTAAATTAAATTACAAAAATTTTAATTAAAAATAACTAATTTATTTATTAAAATTTACGGGTCGTTACAATGGAAGTCGGATCCACGTTCATACCTCAAAGAAACATCGCTACTATCATACTTTATTTTGGACTCTCCACCGCGTGCACGGTTGTTAAAGTGATTTCGGAGTTGGAAGAGAGTATGACAACTTCCGATTCCGGTCTCTTTAATAACTAAACGTTATTATAACACCGCGATCATTTCAAAATAGTTTCTACTTCAGACCAGAATATAATATCCAAAACCATATAAATACGATATCATTTCCATTTCAAAACCCAAATCAATACGGTATCTTTTTTATAAAAACCCAAATCAATTTAGCTTCATTTTTATTTCAAATATATCCTATTCCAAAATTTTAGCACTTTAAAAGTTGTAACATTTCAAAATCAAAACACTTGAAATATACACTTTCAATTAATAGTAACTTGAAACTCATAACCTTGAAACATAACTTCCATCACTTAAATGGTTTAAATATTAGAATACTTTATATAATAAAATGGCTTCTTAGATATCACAAATAAATTTCAATATAGCTCGAATTTCCAAATTTAAAATTTAACCAAATCCCAAATCATACATTTCAATACGATTCAGTTTCCAAATAAACTATTCTAATTTATATCGATTTCAAAACTAAGTTTGGTAATTACGATTCAACAATTCACCTTTCTATTATTTAGTTTGAAATAATTTACGTAATAAATTCATTATCATCTAAATAAAATTCAATTTACAAATAACTTAAATATTTCCTTTAATTTATTTATACTAGAAATATTCATTTAATTCACCCTAAACCCAAAATCAAGTTATAAAAATCGTACCTTTTAAGGTTTCAAATTTAATAAATTTTACATCAACATACTGAGTTTAATTTTTAAATAAGCTCAATTTCAAATAAATTTCCAATTTACTTTCCAACCTTAATTTATTAAAATCATTATAACCTCTATATTAAAGTATGATTTAAATACTTAACCATATTTTATTTAATAAAATCAAACTGCATTATTAAACTTATTTTTACTAAACAAATTTATAAATAGCTTAAACTGAAGAATTTAATTATATATAAAATAATATTTATATATTATCAAAGAAATCAATATTTATTAAACCGTATATTTCTATCCAAAACCATAGAAATCGTCTTCAAAATATTTATATATAGACCAACGGTGTTTGCATATAATTTTCTATCATATGGTCAAGTGATACAGATATTTATCATTTCAATCCGTAATTTAAAATAAAAAGCGGTTATAAATCATTTCAAATCGCAATCTCGAATGAAATAAAATGCATAACAACTTGCAGTTTATAACAATATAAAATACATCATCCATTCATCAAATATCAATCATCAACCATTTATCACAGTCATCATCCAGTTCAATCAATAAGATCAATATATAATAGAAAATAAATAACAAGCATTTACTGGCAGTTTATATTCAATAATAAATTAAATAACTATTTAACTGGCAGTTTATATGTACTAACAACTTGAATAACAATTTAATTCAATAAATTCAATTTAACTGAGGTGATGAATAAAAATATGCCAACCATCCTTAGATAAATTTCTAATCACGTCAAAAATTAATTTAACACACGTAAGAAAATTTAAAAGTTGTGAGTGGGTTAAAACACTCACCTTTTGAATTTAAATTGAATTTAAACCCAAAATTCAGACAATCTCAAAATTCGTCCAAACGAGCGTCAAAATGTCCGAAATTTTGCTAGAATCGCAGCGGAGAAAACCGTGCATGGAAAGGACCTCGTACGTAAAAGTTACACGCGTTAGATTATTTGAAAACAAAATTTAAATTAAAACAAAAATAAACAACTCAACCCCCTAAACAAAGCCACGTCAACGTCAACCCAGAAGCACGCGAAACCCTACTTCGTCCTCTCGAACACTGAAGCCGCCGCCTGCTCGTCATGCCGTCGCCGCTACGCCCTAAAACTCGATCGCACGCGCGCCTATCTCTGGCCGACCTCACCGAGACTTGTGGCTCCCCTCCCCACGACCACGGGCTCGCCAATCGACGAAACAAACAACAGCCGCCACGAGAAGCAAAACCCTAATCGAATTTTCACGCGCAATCCAACTGTTAACTCGCCAAAATAAGCACATCGATGGACTGTGCTCATCAATCTCTACGCAGCAGTAACATCCAATAGACGATCAGGCGAAGTTGATTACGGTACGATGAACGGTCATGCTTTTTTCTTTAATTTCTGGATGAACAGAGATTCAGATTGGAAAACGAATCACAGATCTAAGATGCGCTCGTCGAGAGATTTCGGATGATATAAAATATGATATAGTTTGAAGAGTTTGAAATTTTGATTTGATTTTGAATTGCAATTAGAATTGGAAGTGAGAATTTTTTTTGTCTGCCATTGAGGAGGAGAGACGGCTGAATTATACGTACTGAAATGAGGAATAAGAAATAGGCTAGGGTTTATAACAAGGTATATATAGACAAAGCTGAAATAGAATAGATGGACACGGTTGATTTACGCGTTGAATGATAAAATGGCCCGAAAAGTCCGTTTCGACTTCAGAACGAAAATAAGTCAACCCATATATCGAAATGGATGTTTTAAAATATTTTAAAATCAATGGAATACGTTTCAGGTCCAAATTCCATCTTATGAAGAAGTTATGCTAAAATCAAGTTATTTCAAATTGATTTCAATTGATTTTAATTAAATTGATTTCAAGGCGTTTCGAGTCCATACGGTTAAACGACAAGTCCGATCGCTATGAAACTTAAAATCCTACAATAATTCGCCATTACGGTTCCGATGAAACTGGTTTCGCCGAAATCTGAGTCAGTGGCCAAAATGGCTATTTTTACATTAACTAAATAAATTAATAATTAAATCAATTTTTCAATTTCAATTCGGTAATTGACAAATTTCATAATTTTTGATTCCATACTCATTTACAATGATTTAAACAAATTTAAATGTCAAATTAGAGTTGATAAATTAATCAATTTCAGTGTTAACCTCAGTTTCATTAATTCAAAAATTATAAATTTAATTTCCAATAATTCTATTTAATTTACTTTTCATTCTATTATTCAATTCATTGTTGTCAAAAGGATGAGATTAACATTGGATTCATAATCTGTTACATTAATATTCTCACATTCCATCTTAATTTCAATTAACGTAATAATTAGATATTTAATTTCAATTATTTACAATTAAATCCAATCATTATAGTTCAAATCCCATTAAATTGATAAGTCTTCATTTTCATTTTTTAATTTAACAAATTGTCCTATTGTGGATAATATTAACATTATTTTCAAATATTGCCCTAGTTAACATTAACGTAATAATTTATTAGATTTATTGCAATATTTACCCAATTTAATTTAACAGGCTAAATAAATAGGTAAAATAAAATATTTGTTACCATTTACTTTCAATCATACTTATAAGTTATTATTACCAAACAATTATTACAATTGCTTACATAACACAAATTTCATTCAATCATCATTAACCATATATTATCTCATCATTAAATTAAATATTTTTATTTTTTCAAATATTAAATAACAAAATTTAATTAAATTTAAAATTTAAATTATCGAAAATTTACGGGTCCTTACACTCTTCCCCACTCAAAACTTTTCATCCCTAAAAAGGAAAAAGAAGGGAAAAGAAGGATTAAGAAATCAATATATCTTATTCAAAATACTAACTTTATAAACAAACAAATTTACAAAATTAATTAATTTAAATAAAATATACTAATTTATAGCTATTAAATCTTTTTATACTAAATTAATAAAGTTTGGAAAAGATTTTAAAAAAATTTCTAAGTCTGAAATTTACGGAAAATTTTGGTAGAGTCTCCTTTGTACAGAGAGGCTCGAAAGAAAATATAATATCAAATATAACAATATTTATCACAATATCACAAAATAATATATCCCAACACGGGACGAACAATATAATTACGCTATAAACCGTAATTTGAAAACGTACCTATTTGTCGGGCAATTAACGCTTATTTTATGAAACCAAAAACAGTAGCAATTGATTCTGTAATAACCCGGTATTTGCATCAATTAATAATTGACATTTTGACGATTAATATTCTTGCAAATTTCCATTTGAAGTTTCTTTTTAAATTTTGAATTAAAATTCTTTTATAAATTGTTGAAAAGTTTGATGGGCCTTAATTCTCGACCCACGATTCTTTTTTTTTATTCTTTTTTTTATTTAAACCGGTTCCCCCCTCTTCCCCCTTTTCATTCGAAACCCTACAATATAATCGAACGAAGAAAATAAAGGGCGGCCTCTCTCGTTCTTCCTCAAATTCGCACGGCTTCCCCCATCTTCCACTGCGTCCCCTTTGATTCAGGAACGAGGGTCGCGTTCGCCATCGCTTTTGGCCAAGGTGAGTGGTCCTCCGCTCACATCTAATTCAAGTCGTTTTAATGGTTTCTGGCTCGTTTAAATTCGTGATTTTGGTTGCTTGATTAATTGATTCCCACGGTTTAAAAATTGGTCTGTTGTGATGATGAGTTTCGGGTTCACTTGTTTCGAATTTCTGGCAATTGATTTTTTTTTTGTAAATTTCGACATTTGCTCGACCTAATACTGTTAACGTAACGACCCTGAAATTCAGACCCAGTTTAAAATTTTTAAAATTGATTATTTAGTGTAGAATTTCGTATTTTCACAAACAAATTCCGATGCTATTCAAACTTCATATTTGAAATGCGTCTAATTAAACATAGCAACTGGTAAATTTTCGTCCGGAAATATGAAGTTTATTTCGCGCGTAAACTTACTTCAAATTTAAATCAGTTGTAATCGATGGAAATAAACCGTTTTCGAAACCAAAATATTTTTACATAGAAAAATTCTAAATCATCTTTTGAGCAAGTTGTCAGTTTGTCGTTTTTCCAAATTCGGACATCTTTGACTCCGTCGTTCTTATTTTTCGGTGAATTTTATGCATTTTCCGTAGTAGAAAATTTCGAATTTTTATAATTCGATCGTATCACCAATATCTTCATACCGTTGTGATCGCCTCGTCGCGCTAATCTTCGTTGTATATTCGGTGGTGTATTTCGGTGTCCGCTGCGCGGCTAAATGTTCGAAACAGTTATCTGTATTGGTACCGTTTATTCTTTTGGTTCTGTCTTTTCATTTGTCCTGGAGAAAATGAGTAGACGTTTGCTTTTAATATAATTACTCAATTCAACGGTAGGCTGTCATTATCCCCTAGGATGTCTCACTTGCCATGGTTTGATATTCACATTGGCTCTTTTTCCAATCCGTATACTCTCTGCTATACGTTACCTATTTTAAATTATATCTGTTAAAGTTTATATTTCTTTCTTCTGTAACTTGCCCATCCTTTCACTTTTCCATGCTTGTCCCTTCCCCTCCCTTATTTTCCTCCACCTGGAGCTTCGGTTGGTTTGCCTTCATTTTTCTATTTACTTTCTTCTTCTTGAGATTTCCTCCTCCTCTCCTATCTTAAAAAAAAAAGAGAGTCTAACTGCTGCAAAACCTCACCTCCCCTCCGCCTCTCTCCCCTCCAAAGCCACCGCCTCCAGCCCGTGCATCCCCACTGCCATCTGCAGCCCACACGGCCACTTCCCCCACACACTCGGCCTCCACATGCACCACTAACGGCCCGACCTCCGCCCTACTAGCCCCATGCTCCACCACTCCACTACTGGCCTCCGCCCCACTGTCCACTCGACCACCCACTGCCCCACCATGCAGCTCCGCCCCACAAGCCGCCACCTCCCCCTCGCCTCCGCCCATGCCGCATGCGCACCAGCCCACAACCGCCCCTCACCTTCCACACGGCCCGCCCCTATCCACTGCTTCCCTCCACTGCCCACTGCAGCCTCCGCCCACGCAACCACACGCAGCAGCCTGCGTTCATCACCTGTAACCCGACTTCCAACCTCTCCCACTCGGCGACCAAGCACTTCACCTCGCCACATGAACCGACCCGACCGCACCATCTCCACCGATCACAACATCCACCTTTTTCGCTTCCACAGCCGAACCCGCTTCGAGCATCGCTGGCCGAGTCTCTCACCGCAACCTGACAGATGTGTCTTCCTCCTTTGTTGCATTTTGAAAGTGAGTACATATATCTACTTATATATATGTTAATTAGTTTATTTATAAAGTATAAAGTCTGCATATATTTCTATTAACTTGCGTATGTTTAGTCTGGGCAAAAAGAAGCTCAATGCATGCATACATATTTATTTTGGGTTGGTATACTGTAATGTTGAAGTTATGGTTTATACTTGGTATATTTTGAAACAACAAAGCTTTTTAAAGGTTGCAACGTAAGTATATTTATGTTATTACAGTATATAACACATATAAGTTATATTAGTTTATTATAAAGTATGAAAGTTATAAGTTATTTATTTTACAGTAAGTATCTGTAGTTACGTATGTTCTATATATATGGATTTTTGCAAATCATTGTTGTATTAAAAGTGTTCCCAGTATAACTATAAAGTGAGTTGCATTTGTTTTATAAATATCATGCGTTTTATGTAGTTTCTGTATATATGTATAAGTACGTTGTTTGCATACATTGATATATATATATATATATATATATATATATATATATATATATATATAGCATGCGTTTTATGTAGTTCATATTTATATGTATATATGAATGTGTATATGAAAGTATTTAAACATTTGTGCGTATTGTTTCACATATATATTGGTAATAAATGAAGTCTGCATGCAATAGTTTATAGTCTAATCTGTATATTTGATTTAACCATGCTGTTGTGTTATATACATGTAAGTGTACAGTATACATACTATTTGATTTCTGTAAGCGTGCGTTTTTCTTAAAAAAAAAAAAATTTATAAAACAAATATAAATATAAAATGTTTTTGAAATATTTTACACTGCTGCAAACACGACCTGAGTTCATGTTTGACGCATCGTATCTCACTCATGTTTTATCGGAATGGGTTGATTCTATTTTTAAAAAGGAGATTAAGTTACGTAGTTTATACATGTCAAATTCCAGCAAAATCCGACATCGTTTGATTTGTGGTCGAGGATCTGGAAGTTAGACCCAGGCAGATATTCTTTTGTACTTGGAATTATTTTACACTGCTGCAAACACGACCTGAGTTCATATTTGACGCATCGTATCTCACTCATGTTTTATCGGAATGTGTTGTTTCTATTTTTAAAAAGGAGTTTGAGTTACCTAGTTTATACATGTCAAATTCCAGCAAAATCCGACATCGTTTGATTTGTGGTCGAGGATCTGGAAGTTAGACCCAGGCAGATATTCTTTTGTACTTAGAATTTATTTTACACTGCTGCAAACACGACCTGAGTTCATGTTTGACGCATCGTATCTTCTCCGTCTTACGTCGGAATCTAGTGATTCTTTGCAGTTTTGAAATACAAGTTTTGATCTTTATTCATACCAAATTTCAGACCATTTCGATATCGTTAGCACATAGAATTATATTGTTAAACCTTGACGTAGGACTTGTTTTGTAATTGTTGCTATGTTGAATGTTTTGATTTGATTTCGGCAATTCCTATTTAACAGTTTTGCTCGTCGATTCGTGCCAATCTTACTTTGCTCTGAGATTCATGCTTGGATTTGTAACTCAATTTCAGTGTCCGTATCAGTGTGCGTATCCGTGCCATCTCCTATTTTCTCTAGCCTTGAAAGGTGAGCAATCACTCACGATTAATATTCTTTTATTTATTAGATTTGATTTCAATTGAAACGACAATTGAAATATGCTGCTGTTAGTTATTTACACTGTTAGATATGCTATTACCTGTATCTGTTCACCTATGACATCAGACACCATTATCTGTTAATTATTTATGTGATAATAATACCGTTTGGTTGATAATTGGTTGATTGATTGTTGTTTGAATTGGACGTTAATTATTATTGTTAAGTGATAACTAGTTTCTAGTTTAATGTGATGTAGTATAGTTAACAAATTAAAACGGATATATATGACGGACCTTGATTTATTAACTTGACCCCACCACATGTTAAAGTTTGATTAGTTAAGTTTGACCCTTAATTTTTGTAGGATTTGATAAATTATGCTTTGAACCTTTGAACGTAGTTTGTATTAATTGTTGAAGTATTAAACTGAAATTGAAATTGAACGACAATGAAAACCGTAATGTAATAATCTTTAATCTACATGAAATGATAGTGTAGATTCTAGAGATAATTATATTAATTCGCACAAACAACAATGCGAATTAATATGATTATTTCGGGATTATTTGAATTGATTATTGAATTGTTATCGATTGTTGTTATTGCTTGTTTATTTACTTTGACACCATCCCTGTTATCACACTGCAAGTTCCCTTTGCTATGCTTTGATTTTTGAATTGGAATTGGAATCGGGTTGAAATGATAAATACCCAAAATGAACATGACTTAGGATAGAGAATTAAATAAACCGATTGGTCAATAATTTGATTTGAAATAAAATAAAGATTTTATTTGAATAATAAAGTTTTGGAATAAAATCGAAACGTAAATTTTGATAAAAGGAAAACGTTAATACTGAAAATCTGAAACAAGATATTAATGTAATGACTGATGAAAGGACGTTGTTTGAATTTATTAATAATTAAATTTGGAAATTATTAAGTTTGAAATTATTAATAATTAAGACTGAAATTATTTAATAAGATTGAATTATTTGGAAATGGAATAAAAATTGAATTCTTTGACAAGAGGAATTGAACTTTGAATAAGTAAATTGGAACTTCGTAAATAATTGAAATTGGGATTCTTTGTTAATTAAGTTTTGGAAATTATTTAAGTAAGTGAATAAATGAAATTGAATTTCTTTGACAAGAAAAAAATGCGTTTCATTGAAATAAATGTAAGAATTGTAATTTCAGGAATTTGATTTGACAAATTTAATTTAATTAAATTTGTAAGTTTGATATAATGAAGTTAACTTAAGTGATTGTTTTAATGACTTGGAAATTAAAAAGAATGGTTTTGGATGTTGAATTAACTTAAAGAATATTGAATAAAATCGATAAATAAGTTTAAATTGATTTGAATGTTGAATTTAATCATTTAAATGATTTTCGGAATAAAACTTATATATGAACTTGAATCAATATTTGAATCGTTTAAATAAAATTGAAATTGAACTGTAAGACTTTGAAATGGTAATTTGGGAGTTTTGGAACGTAGATTTTGGAAATTGATTTTTGAAAGACAAATGAAATAATGGTTTACGAATTCTAATTGAAATTGAAATTGATTGTTTTGAAATATATTAAACGACCAATCGGTGTAATTATACGTAGTTATTAAAGAGACCGGGATCGGATATGGACATACTCTCTGTCGATACCGAATACCACTTTAATAACTATTATACGTGGAGTGTTGATCCAGAATGAAGTGGATGGTTTGGTGAACGCGTTGACTGAAGAAAGAGAACGATATTGGATGACCCCTGACATGACTAAAACAGGAGCCGCGCCGGGCCATTGAGGTTCGCCACCTCTAGCGGACACACTTCTTCGATACCATATCTATTACTTTTGTGATTCGATTTGGGTGCAACCCTCGATTTGGGAGTGTTGTTTCGCGGTGTTGAGGTAGCTGCTGGCTATGCTCAACATCAGTCCGGATCACGCAACTACTAGTATCCTAGTTGGTATCGCCTCATGTACCTTGTCATACTGATTATCCTATTCGCGACCACTACGTTTTGATTTGTACCTTGAGCATATGGATTGCCCTCTGGTGACTTCCGGTTTTGGGGAAACTACGGTCTTGTATATGCTTTTGGGAATATAAAATGTGTTAAGGGGAATTATGGTAACGCCTTAACGCTATTTTGATATTTTATATTACTAATAGACATTATCTACTTAGCGTACATTACTATCTAGTAGATAGTTTAGCGGATCCTTAGAGGATGGTTATTCCAAACATCCTTTGAGTTACTTGTATTTCGATTGCTATTTCACTTGAGTTGGATTTATTGATATAAGAATATTAATCCTGACTCGAGTGTCTTGTGTTTTGCTTTACGCTCGGGTCAGACTGAGTGTACCAGTATTCGAGGCTCACCATTGGAGTTGGAGCTTTGCTTGAAGATCCAGCCATCTATTCTACTTTCAGTATTCGATGATTCCAGTGATGTATTCTGATTTGTATTTGATGTATCGTATTACTCTTTTGTTGTAAACTCTGATGTATCTTATATATTTATATAGTAGCTTCATGAACTACTATCTCTTTTATTTCCGCTGCATATTATTACTCTGTGTCTGTGATTCTGTGACTATTTATTTACTGTATATCTCAGTTTTACCAAATTTAAATTAACAATTCGGTATTTTGAATTATTCAAGTCCGACATGTGCGGATGCGAATAGTCCAAAATAGCGGGCCGTTACAGTTAAGCTACGTTCGTACCTACCACCATCGTTGCATTGATATTGCTGTGGCCATTTCTGTGTTCATCTCTGTAGCATTTTCGACTTGTCTTAGTGTTCTGGACTTTGTATGCATTCGTGTTGATTTTCTTCTGATCTCTGGTCTTTGATTTGTTCACTGACATGAGTTCGAACCTCTTACACACTGTTGGTTCATGTTGCACCATTTTGTTGCAAGTATTCGTGCGCTTTATCAACTACTGGAAGCCCTGTCTAGTTCAACCACATGTCTGCACTCAGATGTAGTTGTATATTCTTGTACATTTGGTTACCTTCTCGGACATTTCGGTGGTAGCTGCTGTTATAGGCTATACTTGACTATTTTTGTATTCGTCCCCGAGTAGTTTTGATTTTCATGGACATTTGTTCATGATACATTTGATATTTTCCCTTTGAGCATTCTGATCTGTGAAGTATTTTGATCATTATAGGTTGACTCGAGTCGTCAATTGATATTGATCTTCATAACTGTATATATATACAGTTTTGAGCTTGGGCATTGATGTTGGTTTTTTTTTTTTTGTTGTTTGATGCCTTCTTGAAATTGCAGACTTGGGTTTGATGCATCTGTGCTCTTTCATGATAATTTCATGTTGTCGCTAAACTTGATATGTGCAGTTCATTATTGATGCTCCATTTCCTATTTTACTTGTATCAGCTTTTGGTTGAGCTTGAGTCATGTTCTTGTGCTCGAGCTCTTTGCACTCTGATGCTTGTTGTGTATATTTGTGACATTCATGTTGTCACTTAGCCACCTTACTGTCATGTTGTATATGGGCTTACTGCCTGTTCATCATAGTATGAGGTCGCTGCCCTTGTATTTAGATACTTGCAGTTGCATTGCTTTGTTCAGTTTGTACCTGTAGTCTCTGTGCTTCATTGTTCCACAATTGGCATTGTCTTGTATTTTGTTATTCGTGATGCCTGGCTACGTTGCCTTATCATAGGTGCACTGTCCAGCTTCAGGTTGTAACATTGATTTATATGAGTCGTTTTGGGGCTTGGTTTTGTACTGTCTGCATTTTGACCCGATTAAGCTAGTTCATATTGAACTGGTCCATTTTTTTTGTGTTTCACCATGCAGTCATGTTCATTTGAAACCCTGTCGCATTTGGGTTGTGGCTGCATTAAGTTGTTTTCCGGTGTGATACTTGTGGTGACTGCAGTCTTGTGGCAGTATTGCCCTTGTATCCATTAGTGACTGCAGTTTCGTTTTGTTATATGCAGTCTCGCCTTGATAGTTTGTGTTGCATTGATGCAATTGGACTTGTTTTTTTCAAATTTCACCTGTGTTGAATCCGGCTTTAACGCTCGAGTTGGACCTCGTGCTCGCGTTGCGATTTTATTGGAATTTCATTCGTGTTGAACCTGATTTTGGGTTTGACCTGATGCTCGTTTTTAAGCTTTTCATTGAGATTTTGTGTACATTATCACTGTAGTGGCACGGCAGTGCACGCAAGCGTGAACTGCAGCCACACGGTATTCAATGGGTACATCATCACTATAGTGGCAAGGCAGTGCACGCAAGCGTGAACTGCAGCCACACGGTATGGCGTGTATGATATTCTATTTGTTTTGACTTATGGATCTTTTTGCGTATTCCATATTCCGTAGTGGCGAGGCAGTGCACGCGTGCGTGTACTGCAGCCCTACTTGAATTAATATTTTAATTGATGTTTCAATGGTTTGAACTGTTTTGTTCATTTCAATTCAATATTCTGAATTGCATTCTGATTTGGTTTAACTACTGTCGCCTATTCATTATTTAATTATTATTGCTTCTGTGCACTAATAACTGAGTTTGAATTAGACTGACCCGAGTATTATTTTCTTTTGAATCTAATACTCGGGTCAGACCGAGTATTTCAGGTTGTAGATATTCTGCTTTGGGTTGCTGCTAGAGCTATGAAGTTCTTTCATATCTTTTGGAGTAGTCGTCGTCATTTGTAGTAGTATGTAAAATTGTATAGGAAGATATGTATTCATGTATATTATATACGTTAATGTACTTGTATATGTAACTTCCTTAGTCGACTGTTGTAGTTGTATCATATGTACCGTGTGAATGTATTGTAACTGACATCAGTTATTATATATATATGAGACTTTCTGTTTCATCTGTGTTCCGCATTTATATTATCTGTGTTGTTATTTTATATTTACTGTTCTAAACTATTACGAACCATCGTAGTTCGTTTTATACTGGTATTGGGGTATGTCGATGGGAGAAAATAAAATCAGAGATGAAAAATTACGAATACTTATATATATATCACTCCTATCGAGATAACCAGTACTAGTGTAAGGCCAACTATTGATGGCCGCTCCTCAACAGCCTTATTCTCCGGGCTAGTTGACAGCATTACACCGTAGTGTTCTTGGCTAGCGCGGGTATAGAGGTGGGGCGTCACAGCTTGGTATCAGAGCCTGGGGTTTAGAACAAATATAAAACATAACTTAGATAGTACATGTGTTACAACTATTTGTCGATGTTTTATTTCACATCTTTGTCTTAAGATCATCTTTGATTGTTAGGAATGAATTCCTAACGCTTATTCGTGAGCATTGCTGCTATTCTCTATCGCACTTTCTCACTTGAGTTTACACTTCTAAGTATCAGTGTATATATGCTCTACCAAGTTGCATATTGATGCAACTAGTACCCACTTCGATTTGAACTCGCATTGTTTATTCGAACTGCTATCTATAGGCATTCTTATCTCTGATTCGTGTACTTAATGCAGTCTCCATACAATTGGGTTTTGGGTATCAATCTATGAGACAAATTGCATTCCAATTGTCGACTCTGTCTGTTTATCCATGGTTTTTGGCTTTCATGTGCCTCTCTCTGATGGTTTTAAAATTTCTTTGGTATAAAAGAAATTGTCTTGGACTTTGCCTTGTAGATATCGACGTTGACTTGACTTTTACTTTTACTAAAGTCATTCAAGCATTTATACTCGTTCTGCTTTGTTTTTCCAATTGTTGATCGGTTCTTCTTTTCCGGTTAGTTGTTATCACCTTTGTCGACTTTGATAACTTCTATTTCAGGAATTTTGGGTATTCCTACTTTGATGGATTTGGAATCGAATTCTTTATATTTTATTCACGTCTTCGAATGTGAATCTTGGTGAATTGATTTGGTTTTCGAATTTAATCGATTCTTGATTATTTCCCGATTTGTTGCTATCATTTATTAGCAACTTTGATGACCTTTTCTTCAGGATTTTTGTGAACATACCTTTCGATGAATTCGGTATCGATTTCTTTGGATTCTATTCACGTCTTCGTATGTGAATTCTTGTGATTGATTGTTTCTACAATCATTTTTGTGATTTGTCACTTTAAAAATATAAAGGTTTCAATACTAGTAGTAAATATCAAAACTCTTTTATCAAAATGTTTTCAACTCTATTTTCAATACCAAACTCGTTTTTGAAACCGTTTTCCAATCTATTAGTATATACAAATCTTTATTTCACTCGTATGAGAAATCTAATTAAACGGCTTAGTAAAACAAGTGGTATGAAACGCTTGCGTTTACTTCGTCGGTTAATTGTTGGACTTGTTCGATTGAACCTCTAGTGACAAATTTTATTAGTGAAGATTTACAGTTTGTTCGTAAATATTTAAGTTAAGTAAGTGGTTATGGGACATGATGCTAAACTTTTACATTTACTGACTTAGTGTAATTGACACTTCTCGTTGATCATGACGATCATTTTTACGGTTAGACTAGGCCTCATCGGTGTGATTTCGTCTCACACATATCTCTTGGGCTTTGAGGATTGTCTAGACACCACTTGTGTGATTTCATTCACACATACTTTTCTTTTGATTGTGAGGTTAGACTAGACACCACTTGTGTGATTCCACTCACACATACCTCTTTTGATTTTTTTTGGTTAGTCTGGACCTCAATCTGTGTGATTTCGACTCACACATGTGGGGTAGCGCCCCACGGTCTTCGGGCCATTCGTGTGTCAAAATTAATGGCTTGCAACCATGAGATAGCGTCTCGTTATGCGTTGCACGTGTTGATGATTTTTCATGCTCGCGGGTAGGTGAGATTCCGTGCTCCCGTTCTCGCTTTGCGTTGCACGTGTTGATGATTTTTCATGCTCGCGTGTAGGTGAGATTCCGTGCTCCCGTTCTCGCTTTGCGTTGCCCGTGTTGGTGATTTTCATGCTCACGTGTAGGTGAGATTCTGTGCTCCCGTTCTCGCTTTGCATTGCACGTGTTGGTGAGTTTTCATGCTCGCATGTAGGTGAGTTTTCGTGCTCCCGTTCTCGTTATGCGTTACATGTGTTGATGAATTTTCATGCTCGCGTGTTGGTGAGTTTCCATACTCTCCTTTGAGTTTTCATACTCTGTTCGAGTTTTCATACTCCGTTCGAGTTTTCATACTCCGTTTGAGTTTTCATACTCTGTTCGAGTTTTCATACTCCGTTTGAGTTTTCATACTCTGTTCGAGTTTTCATACTCCGTTTGAGTTTTCATACTCCGTTTGAGTTTTCATACTCTGTTCGAGTTTTCATACTCCGTTTGAGTTTTCATACTCCGTTTGAGTTTCCATACTCTCCTTCGAGTTTTCATACTCCGTTCGAGTTTTCATACTCGCGTTCGAGTTTTCATACTCCGGTTCGAGTTTTCATACTCGCGTTCGAGTTCTCATACTCTTAGCTTGTGTTTTCTGGATTTCTTGTGAGGATTTCTAGAATTTGTGCTTCACCAATTTTCGTGATTTCTATTGATAAGTTTTATCAATTCTTGTGCATTGGTGAATTCGTGTGTTATTGACTTGTTATGAATACAAGTTTAGGGTATGATACCCCTTTCTATCTTTGAGAAGATTCTTATGACACTTTGGATGAATGAAAATCCACTTATCGAAGTTGCTACTGATGTCGCTGTTTTAATCACGTGTTTTAAAAGTTGTTTCAAAATATAAATCAAAATTGTTTTCAAAAAATTTTACGATTTGCGCTTTCAAAAGAATGAGAAAGCGAATTAAACGTTTCAGTAAAATCGAGGACTATGACCCCTTTCTTTTGCTGATTCGCTTAATTCCGGACTTGTTCGTTTGAGAATGTAAATTGTAATTCTATAAATAAAATGGTTTTCAAAATTTTTACACTTTACGCTTTCAAAAGAATGAGGAAGCGATGTAAACGTTTCAGAAAAATCGAGGACTATGACCCCTTTCTTTTACTGATTCGCTTAATTCCGGACTTGTCCGTTTGAGAACGTAAAATGTTATTTATTTAAAATACACAATTTAACACTTTCAAGGAAACGATGAAGTGAATTAAACGATTTAGTAAAACTCGTGGTTATGAGTCATGTGCGCTTGCTATTTCGGTTAATTTCGGACTCGTTAATTGAAAAATTTGTAATTTGAAATTTGATTACCGTTGTGGTAATTTCTGATTATCGTTTTGATAATTGGATGTTTATGATTTCTGATTTATCGTTTTTGATAATCAGATATTTATTGTTTCTGATTATCGCTTGTGATAATCAGATATTTGAGATCTAATTATCGTTTGTGATAATTAGATATTTGTGATTTGATTATCAATTATGATAATTAAATAATCGTTGATTCGTGATTTCTGATTTATCGTTTTTGATAATCAGATATTTATTGTTTCTAATTATCTATTAATAATTAGATATTTGAGATTTAATTGTCGTTTGTGATAATTAAATATTTGTGATTTAAGATTGATTTTCGATTTTGATAATCGAATACTTGTTGATTTGATTATCGTTTTGATAATCGAAAATTTGTAATTTGAGATTTCTGAATTATCTATTGATAATTAGATTTTGTTGATAATTTGTGAATTTCCTTTATGAAATTAAAAGATTTCTTTGGCGTTTATATTGTACTACGCCAGTGTACCGGCTCAATTTTCTACTATTCATGACGTTTTCTACGTCTTCCAATTACGGAAATGCCTTAGGAATTTCCGATTTCTATTTTTGAGCCCGGTATTATTGAAGAAATTGAAGTTTCACCAGATTTGACGTTGAGCAACATTCTATTCACATCAATGTTTCGGGGGTTCGGCACCTTCGAAATAAAGATGTTTCTCTTGTGGAGATTCTCAATGGTTCTCAAATTCTATGGATTTCTCTTAGGAATCCAGAGAATTCATCGAGCAAACACGTTCAGGCTTTCTCTTTCAAGCTCTATATGGTGAACTTTCTATTTTCAAATTTCTTCATCTTGTGATGATGTTCCTTATGGTTGTTACCATTTGTCCATTTATTCCTTATGATTGCGAGGACGCAATTTCTTTAACGAGGGGAGTCTGTAATAACCCGGTATTTGCATCAATTAATAATTGACATTTTGACGATTAATATTCTTGCAAATTTCCATTTGAAGTTTCTTTTTAAATTTTGAATTAAAATTCTTTTATAAATTGTTGAAAAGTTTGATGGGCCTTAATTCTCGGCCCACGATTCTTTTTTTTTTATTTTTTTTTTTATTTAAACCGGTTCCCCCCTCTTCCCCCTTTTCATTCGAAACCCTACAATATAATCGAACGAAGAAAATAAAAGGCGGCCTCTCTCGTTCTTCCTCAAATTCGCACGGCTTCCCCCATCTTCCACTGCGTCCCCTTTGATTCAGGAACGAGGGTCGCGTTCGCCATCGCTTTTGGCCAAGGTGAGTGGTCCTCCGCTCACATCTAATTCAAGTCGTTTTAATGGTTTCTGGCTCGTTTAAATTCGTGATTTTGGTTGCTTGATTAATTGATTCCCACGGTTTAAAAATTGGTCTGTTGTGATGATGAGTTTCGGGTTCACTTGTTTCGAATTTCTGGCAATTGATTTTTTTTTTGTAAATTTCGACATTTGCTCGACCTAATACTGTTAAGCTACGTTCGTACCTACCACCATCGTTGCATTGATATTGCTGTGGCCATTTCTGTGTTCATCTCTGTAGCATTTTCGACTTGTCTTAGTGTTCTGGACTTTGTATGCATTCGTGTTGATTTTCTTCTGATCTCTGTCTTTGATTTATGCACTGACATGAGTTCGAACCTCTTACACACTGTTGGTTCATGTTGCACCATTTTGTTGCAAGTATTCGTGCGCTTTATCAACTACTGGAAGCCCTGTCTAGTTCAACCACATGTCTGCACTCAGATGTAGTTGTATATTCTTGTACATTTGGTTACCTTCTCGGACATTTCGGTGGTAGCTGCTGTTATAGGCTATACTTGACTATTTTTGTATTCGTCCCCGAGTAGTTTTGATTTTCATGGACATTTGTTCATGATACATTTGATATTTTCCCTTTGAGCATTCTGATCTGTGAAGTATTTTGATCATTATAGGTTGACTCGAGTCGTCAATTGATATTGATCTTCATAACTGTATATATATACAGTTTTGAGCTTGGGCATTGATGTTGGTTTTTTTTTTTGTTGTTTGATGCCTTCTTGAAATTGCAGACTTGGGTTTGATGCATCTGTGCTCTTTCATGATAATTTCATGTTGTCGCTAAACTTGATATGTGCAGTTCATTATTGATGCTCCATTTCCTATTTTACTTGTATCAGCTTTTGGTTGAGCTTGAGTCATGTTCTTGTGCTCGAGCTCTTTGCACTCTGATGCTTGTTGTGTATATTTGTCACATTCATGTTGTCACTTAGCCACCTTACTGTCATGTTGTATATGGGCTTACTGCCTGTTCATCATAGTATGAGGTCGCTGCCCTTGTATTTAGATACTTGCAGTTGCATTGCTTTGTTCAGTTTGTACCTGTAGTCTCTGTGCTTCATTGTTCCACAATTGGCATTGTCTTGTATTTTGTTATTCGTGATGCCTGGCTACGTTGCCTTATCATAGGTGCACTGTCCAGCTTCAGGTTGTAACATTGATTTATATGAGTCGTTTTGGGGCCTTGTTTTGTACTGTCTGCATTTTGACCCGATTAAGCTAGTTCATATTGAACTGGTCCATTTTTTTTGTGTTTCACCATGCAGTCATGTTCATTTGAAACCCTGTCGCATTTGGGTTGTGGCTGCATTAAGTTGTTTTCCGGTGTGATACTTGTGGTGACTGCAGTCTTGTGGCAGTATTGCCCTTGTATCCATTAGTGACTGCAGTTTCGTTTTGTTATATGCAGTCTCACCTTGATAGTTTGTGTTGCATTGATGCAATTGGACTTGTTTTTTTCAAATTTCACCTGTGTTGAATCCGGCTTTAACGCTCGAGTTGGACCTCGTGCTCGCGTTGCGATTTTATTGGAATTTCATTCGTGTTGAACCTGATTTTGGGTTTGACCTGATGCTCGTTTTTAAGCTTTTCATTGAGATTTTGTGTACATTATCACTGTAGTGGCACGGCAGTGCACGCAAGCGTGAACTGCAGCCACACGGTATTCAATGGGTACATCATCACTATAGTGGCAAGGCAGTGCACGCAAGCGTGAACTGCAGCCACACGGTATGGCGTGTATGATATTCTATTTGTTTTGACTTATGGATCTTTTTGCGTATTCCATATTCCGTAGTGGCGAGGCAGTGCACGCGTGCGTGTACTGCAGCCCTACTTGAATTAATATTTTAATTGATGTTTCAATGGTTTGAACTGTTTTGTTCATTTCAATTCAATATTCTGAATTGCATTCTGATTTGGTTTAACTACTGTCGCCTATTCATTATTTAATTATTATTGCTTCTGTGCACTAATAACTGAGTTTGAATTAGACTGACCCGAGTATTATTTTCTTTTGAACCTAATACTCGGGTCAGACCGAGTATTTCAGGTTGTAGATATTCTGCTTTGGGTTGCTGCTAGAGCTATGAAGTTCTTTCATATCTTTTGGAGTAGTCGTCGTCATTTGTAGTAGTATGTAAAATTGTATAGGAAGATATGTATTCATGTATATTATATACGTTAATGTACTTGTATATGTAACTTCCTTAGTCGACTGTTGTAGTTGTATCATATGTACCGTGTGAATGTATTGTAACTGACATCAGTTATTATATATATATGAGACTTTATGTTTCATCTGTGTTCCGCATTTATATTATCTGTGTTGTTATTTTATATTTACTGTTCTAAACTATTACGAACCATCGTAGTTCGTTTTATACTGGTATTGGGGTATGTCGATGGGAGAAAATAAAATCAGAGATGAAAAATTACGAATACTTATATATATATCACTCCTATCGAGATAACCAGTACTAGTGTAAGGCCAACTATTGATGGCCGCTCCTCAACAGCCTTATTCTCCGGGCTAGTTGACAGCATTACACCGTAGTGTTCTTGGCTAGCGCGGGTATAGAGGTGGGGCGTCACAGATTCCATAACCTGTATTTCACTAATATAATCCAAAAAGAGTTAATAATTATATAAAATGAAATATTTAAAGTTGTTTAAATCAATAGCAAACAAATCAATATAACCACAATCAATATCGACCAACAGCATACACATCAAATACAAATCAACTGTTTAAGCAAGACAAACAATTGGTCTGTTCGGGTTAAGACACTTTAAATCACATAGAATGACAAATAACTATGAAGTATTCCACTTACTCAACAGTCTTGATAAACTCAATAGATTATTCATACAGCCAAGCAAATTTAAAGTATCCTTGTCCAAACAACCATAACCAAACAAACAACAATTCCAACAATAAATCAAGTTAATTTTTTCAATTTCATTTCATGACCTTTGTTGTTTGATTTCATTTTCATTCATATAGTGATTTATCCTTTTTATTTTACATTATTTCTTGCAAATTTTCATTTATTACTTACAAATATTCGTTTTCATTTATTTATAGTATTCATGTTTAATTCAATTTATTTGCATATTAATTCATTTACTTAAGTTTATAATCTTGTACTTACAACGCTTACTTCCTACTTAATTTCCTTTATTCATTTATTTATAATACTTACCTTTAATTTATTTAATTTGTAGCCTTTCAATTATACTTAAGTTTATAACCACTACAACATCCAATTCTTATTTATTAAAGAATTTCATTGAATATTTTCATTATTTCAAATTTTACTTGTAAAATTTCCCATTACATTTTCTTTTAACATTTTAACTCTTTATAGTTGGTAAGTTATATGTATGTTAAAGAATGTAATTGAAAATTATACAAGTTTATCTCATTTCTTTTAATCTAAATTTAATGTTCAATAATTATATCCTTTATTTTATAAGTTACAATTTCAACTTTTCGAAAATTTCATTTATAACCTATCATTTAATTTCTTATTCTCGTTTAGAGGTTCCAATTATTAATTAGTTACATTCCATTTCACTACAAAAATAAAACCATTGATTAACAGAAACTAAAGAACTAAATATCGGGTTAAGTTTCAAATCATTTTAAAATAATAGATAAATGCATACACTTACAATTTATATATCCAATTATATTTAAAACCATTTGAAATTTATATTTATCTATCAAAATAAATCTATAGTAAAACTACTACAGTGGCCTTCCCACTTTGAAACTCGAAAATAATTGTCGATGAAGCATGCACTCATCACCAAAATTATTTTCCAACGACATAAAGGGGAGTATATAACTTATTTCTTTCCATAATTTCTTTGAAACAATTCTTTCAAATTATATTGAAATATTTATATCAGAAAATACTTCTAATAATAATATAATTATATTCCAAAATCATTTGAAAGAAATTTTCAAAACCCCGAGACTTAGGTTCTAAATTCCCAAATTTCATTTATTTTATTTTCAATCACATTTCAACTATTATTTATAAATTTCATTACCTAACAACCTATATTTTGCAACAAAATATATATATCATTTATAAAAATTTATTTTATATACAAAATATAATAGGAAAAATTATTTCATTCATTTATATTCAAAACAAATATTGCGTCGATCTGTCCTATTAAGTGTTTAGAAATCCCTATTGATGTCATAGCGTCCTATGCACCAACTAGAATTTATAAATACAAAACGGAATGGATTAACACAATATTTGTGATGTCCCCGAAATTTAGGCAATAATTATTTAATAATTTCTTTAATAATTATTTTAAAATGTGAAATATTGATTTAATAAATTAATTTAAACTGAAATTCTCTTTTGAAAATTTATAATTATTTAATTTGTTAAATGATATTGTTTTCAAAGGTTAAAAATATTTAGGTAATAAATTTATCTTTCTAACTGATTTAAAAATATTTATTTATAATGTATAAATGTTTATACATTGTAAATAGAGGATTTGGTTTTAATTTTAATTTATAATTAAATAAAGGATAATTTCTAATTTATATATAATTGTATAAATTGTAAATTGATTTAATTTGATTTAAATTGTAAACTTTTCAAAAGTTTCTTTTAAAAATCTTTCTTATAATTTCCATAGATGTAAGTGAGCATTTATTTTGTTTATAAAAATAAATATAGTTTAAATTTTGTTTTAAAATAAAAGTTTATTTTATTTTGTTTATTTTAAAAATTGTTTTTCTTGAATAAGATAAACTCAACATCTTTCTTCTTTTAAAAATCTTTTCTTTTGAAATTTTGTTTTATAAAGAATATTATTTTGAAAAATAATTAAATAAACATTTAAAATGTATAGTTTTATAAAGAAGTTCATAGTATGTATTTATTTAAAGGCTAGTGTTAATAAACATTTGTAACTTGCTCAAAATAAATTAGATATGTTTTAAGATAATTCAAATACATTTATAAGTCAGAAATTGCTTTTAATAATTGAATTGCATATGTGTTAGCTTTTTAAAACATAAGAGACACTTGTAAAACATTTAACATAATAAGTACAAGTGGCATTTGTTTTAAATCTCATTGTTTAAATTATTGATAGGAGAAATATAGCAAATGCATTTGAAAAAAAAAACACATTCTCTTCAAAATCTGAAAACCAGATTTGTTAAAAATTTCTGCAATCTAAAACCAATCTTCAAACCAACAAATAAATTTCTCAAAACAAAATGCATGTTAAATCTTCAATCAAATCTGCACTCAACTTCAAATTTCTACAAAACATACATCTTCAAATCTGCAAACCAATCTTTAAATTTTCTCAAATCTGCAATCATTTTCTTCATTAATTCAACTGCAAATCTGTGCATTTGAGAATGGGGTCTGCATGCATCATCAACAACAACAGAAAGCAACAAGAAATTTCAGTGATCTGCTATAAAATACAAGCCAGGATCAACATGCATTTCAATATGCAGTCTCTGGAATATGAATTTGCACTTAAGCTTGTGCTCTGCATCTTCATAAATAAAGCGAGTAAGCATCTTTTGTTTTAAAAACAGTTTCTTTAAAAATCAAAATCAAGAATAACTTACAGAACCTAAGTTTTAACACACAGATGTCAAACTTGTTTAGGCAAAATTTGTGTTGTTCTCTGTTTTAAGAAAATGATGAATTGAGCAACTTCATCATGCAAGAAGCCTGTGATCTCTGCGCATATAAATTAGTAGAAAAAAAGTATGTTGTGATGGTTGTCAGTTGATGACTGTTATATGTGAATATATATGAATATGTATTTATGTAGCTGAAGATCTAGTTTGCTTGTATAATTAAGATATCCTTAAGTAGAAAATTCTAGATCACTTGACTGGTTTCAGCTAGAAACTTTTGTGTAAGCAGAAATATGTTTGTTGGTATAATTTAGATTTATAAATTTTTAGTTAGTTTAATAAATCTGTAGCCTTTGTAAACTAAAATCAGTCATCATTAGAATAAAACAAATATCAAACATCATAATTATTAGAACAAGTGTATGAATTAGAATACATGTTTGAATTAGGAATTTTAAAAACTAATATTACAGTTTTAAATAAACTGTTAGGGGAAAAGCATTTCTGTTTTAAACAGAAATAGGAATTTTAGGAGTATCTGTTAGGTTAGTGGAATTTTAGGGGTTAGAATGATTCCTGTAGGTAGAATGTTGATGTGAAATGAGGGAAAGTGGTGATGGATGATCAGAAGGGGAGGAGGTGATATTGGGTTTCCCTGGTTTTCAAAACCCTTGTCATCAGGGTTGCAGTTCTTGGTTCTTCACATAACTCTGTTGCATCGAGTAAGAGGGGAATTTGGGAGATTTCAGAGGGGATGTAGGTGGGTCATTAGCCAGAGTCTCATCAGCGATGGTGGTCGGAATGGGTCGTCAGAGTGGATGACAGGTTTGGGTAGTTTTAGTGCTGTGAAGTTTTCAGGTTTGGTTGAATCTTTGATTTCAGTTTCAAGCTTCTATTGGGATACCTGGGGGTTGTGATCAGATGAGGAGTTGGTTAGAGACTTGGTGGAGTTGGTCAAGGTGGTTGGAGTTCGTCAGAGTGCCGGTGCATATGCACCGTGCACCTAAATTCTCTGATATTCATTTTTGGGTGTGCAGGGTTTTAACTCGAGTCAATGCTCGGGTATTTTTGTTTCTGTCTCGAAGAAAAGGGTTTAAAAACTCGAAGTAAAATTATGGGGTACTCGAGTAAGTTGGTTGCAGAGTTAAACCAGAGAGTATTTTGCAGTTTTGAATTTTAATAAAATTCATATTTTAAAATTTCAACTTGATTCAAGTATAAATTAAAACTGAATTCAAATGAAATTTTGAGTTCAAGGTTTTAAAGGTGAAGTCTTAAATTTAAACAAGATTCAAATTTAGTTTTGAGTCAAGATTTTAAAAATAGTTTCAGGTTATCTTTTAAAACCCGATTTTTGATTTAAAACTGTTTATTTGAATTTTAAAAGTATGAACAGATTTAAATGCTTTCAAGTAAGATTTAAATTTGTTTGTAATCAAGTTAAAACTGTTCAAGTTTCTTTGGAAATCAGTTTTGGTTTCAAAACAGTTTTGTAAAAAAATTTAAATCATGAACAGTTTCAAAAGTTTAAAAGTAGATTTGAAATAATTAAATTTGATTTCAAATAAATTTTAAAACTTGAAAGAATTTAGTTTCCATTAGTATTGAATTAAAATATGAAGTGTTAATTCAAATTTGAAATTGAAATAATCAATCAAGTTACAAAACTTAATTTATTTTAATCAAGTAAGTTATGTAAATCTTTCTTTTATATTTAAGTAATGAATGTTGTTTAAACATTCATCTTTATTTTAAGGTTTATAATTATTTTTGTAATTAATGTTTAAATAATTAAACATTTGAATCTTTAAATAAATTGGAATTTGAATTTAATTTTTAGAAATGTATTGTTTTAATACATTTTGAATTTAAATGAGTCATTTGATAAGTAATCTAAATTATTTTGAAAATATTTAAAAAAAATTAAGGATTTTACTTAATTATTTGATTTTTAAATAATGATTTAGATTAATATTAAGTAGAAAGGATTTATTGATAATTAATCTAACTCAAATTTTCTTAAGTATGTAATTATGGAAATGTTGTTAATTAATAATTGGTGATAATTATCTAGGGATAATTTAGTAATTAATTAATGTAATTAATTTTGATAATTAACTAGGTTAATTAATTGAATATAATTAATTGTTGAAGTAATTAAGGATTTAATTACTTATTGTAACTAATTTTAATATTGTGATTCAATTAAGTTAATTAATTTAGTTTAATTAATTTAAATAAATCATTTGATGATTTAAGTGTAATTACTTAATGTAATTAATAGAGCAGGATTACTTAGAGAAGTAATAATGATAATTATTGGAATGTAATTAGTAATTTGGATAATTACTTTTGTAATTAATTAAGGAATTAATTAATGATTAATTATTGGATAATTAATTTGTTAATGAGTAATTAAAGATAGTTAATTACTTAATTTAATATTAATCAAGGTGATTAATAATTAGAATAATTTATAAATGTAAATAAATTTTAATTCATTTAAATATTAAAGATCATTAATTATTAATGATGTAACTGAGGATTGTTTGATTAAGTTAAATTGAAATAAGTGATTAATTAGTTGTAATTAATTAACAATAAATATAATTAATTATAATTAATTAATAAATGAGTAATTAAATGTTAATTACTTATGATTAAGGTTAATTAATTTATGAAATTAATTAAAGACTAATTACTCATTGTAATTAGTGAATGATTAATCAAAGTTGTTTAATCAATTTAAATACCTAGTGATTAATTAATTAGCTGGGTTAATTAATTAATGGATGTTAAGCAGGATTTAAATGAGTAATTAAATTAATTTAAATTAATTTGAGATGGTTGTAATTAATTTAATTCATTTTAAATTATTTATAGTTGATGGTTAATAAATCATTGCTTGTGGATGTTATTGATTGAGTGTTGTGATCTCAGTAATGAGATGAGCCGTATCTGTATGATATGAATGCTTGGTTTAGGTATGATGGTTTGTGATGGATTATTTGGTTGAGATGATTATCTGTTTATGGAAGATACAGATTGTATGTTTATGTTATGAATATGATTATCTATTGTGATATATAGTTTATTTATCTGTGTGAATTAGATAATAATGAAATAAGTTAATTGTTTAAAACCCTTAAGTACAACTTGGACATTAAGATGGCGTTTGGTTTCGGTGAGACCGGGATCGGGTTTCCATATTTGGATATCCGAAAACCACATCGATTCCAATTAAACGTTATGTCGTTAATCCAAGTGGAGCAAGTGAAGACTCGAGGTGTAAGGGCTATACGTCAGTATAATTCTGTGGGTGATTCCGTAATGAGTTTGACGGAATAGTACTTATAGGTTCGAGATGGTGATTTAGAGTGCAAGGGTTATCGTCGTTAACTCTGAGGGTGATTCCAATACGAGTGTAACGAGATAATGCCTTTGGTTTGGTTCGAACCCGGAACGAACTTGTATAGATTGAATGCTTTCAGAACATCATCAGGTGGACGATGAGCATTCTAAGATTTTATATGTCCT
Source organism: Allium cepa (assembly GCA_030765085.1). NCBI lineage: Eukaryota > Viridiplantae > Streptophyta > Magnoliopsida > Asparagales > Amaryllidaceae > Allium > Allium cepa. The sequence goes on from CM060935.1 coordinate 281,593,353, forward strand.
ATAAAGGTAATCGTAACCTCAAGCCTCATCAACCGAGAATGGCTAAAATAGGGGAGGTGCAGCAAGGCTTCGTGGGTAGCACCCACTTGAGAGCAAGATTTTCCCCTGTCTAGAGGTCCCTTTTTATTCGGCTGTGTGGGCAGTTGGAATCGCGCGCCAACTGCGGGGTTGTCTTGTTCGGAACTATTCAGTAAGGAATGGTTCCGGCCTTGTGTTGCAGGGGAGTGGGAGTACTCCTCGGTACGTTGATCTAGGCCACGTACTGTGACGGGCGGTACCCCAGTAGCCCTGCCATTGATGGAATCCATAATCCAATAAGTACCTGTACGGTCTTAATTGTGCCCAACTATGTTGGAACATGGATGTAAGCATTCTAGCTATTTCTGTATTTTATTTTGAAAACCCTAGGCACTATTATAATATCACTGGATTTCCTATCAAATGTTTTGGTTAGCGTAAGGTAAAAACTTTTCCATGTTTATGTGTGGGAAGTCTTACGTGATACCTTTTGTTTTCAAAGGATTTTCTAAAGTTAAGCAACTTTTATCCCTGTTTACTCACACCAGACCCCACTACAAGAAAATAGGGTTTATATAGCATTATATGATAGCCTTGTAATTAAAGTGCTATATAAAACGATTTAAGTTAAAAAAAATAACTACAAAATGAGCTATGGAAACAACACGCCGCTATATTACCCTACCATTTTTAACAAAAGCGGGGAAAAGAACAAGGCGCGCGGCATCTTTTCTAACTTAGTAAAAAAAAAGCCGCGTAAAATCCAATTCCCTCCGTTTCACTTTCCTCTTCCCTTTCCCTGTCGACCAAAATTCTCAAGTATTACGACATCGATTTCGCTTCAGCAACTATTACGACATCGATTTCGCTTCAGCCGGTTGGATTCACATCATTTCCGCGTCATTCCTCTGGCAACTGTCGTTGATTCCGCATCGATTAACGCCAATACCCAAGGTTTGTTCTTCGGAGAAACTCTATGTACAGTAATGCTTTCTCTTCTTTGTATAAGCGAGTTTGATTTGAGAGCGATGCGTGCTCTTGCACGTGCAATGTGCGGTGAGCTTCTTGTTGTTTCTGAGTTTGTGGTTTGGTTTTTGCTATGCTTTTCTTTCACTCTTCTTGCTACTAGTTCGGTTTTTCCGTAGTAAGGTTTTTCCTTTTGATGGAGTCTGGAGTTTTTGGAACATTGAATGATTTTGTGTTTGGTTTAGGGAATTTAGAGGTGATTTCTTTTGTGAATTTACTTGCTTGTAGAATTTCATTTACTGTTTCTTCTAGTATTCTTGCTGGTATTGACATTTTGATGGAGTCTGGAGTTTTGGAACATTTACTGGTTTCATTTACTGAATTTCATTTACTGGTTTTTCCTTTTGATGGAGTCTGGAGTTTTTGGAACATTGAATGATTTTGTGTTTGGTTTTGTGAATTTAGAGAAGATTTCTTTTGTGAATTTACTTGCTTGTAGAATTTCATTTACTGTTTCTTCTAGTATTCTTGCTAGTAAAACGTGATGTTATTGCAATTTTACAATAAATATATACTTTAAGTTTATGATATGTCGCTACAAATTTGAAGAAAACTTCATAGACAACATCACATCATTCTTTAAGTCGTCTCGTTTTAGTTTCCCAGTAGTAGTTAAGGGCGACGGCTTTTTCCATGGTATGAAAATCTTTGGTATCTTAAACCTGTTATTCATCAGACAAAATTGGGTCAATCAATACAAATCAAAGAAACATAATCCAGTATTAAGAATAAATGAGGTAACAAGTAATTACGGAAATTCACACGCACAAACAATCTATATGATTTTATGTCAATACCATAAATTATGAGATTGGAATGAAAAGTTTATCTATTTACCTGCTTAGTTTTTGTTGCTGACAATATTTTTGGAGTACCTCAGTCGATAAATCATTTACTTCTGTAGCATTCGAGGAATTTATGTCAAACCATTTGCAGCTGTCTCGAATTGTAGAATTTCATTTACTGTTGCTGGACTACTAGTTGTAGACTTAAGTTTAAACCTGGCAAGCTCATCAGTATAAGTTTATCGCATCTCACATTGACATAGGGCTATATCATTGAATCATCTTTCTAGTATGATTGTATCCAGCAAAACACAACTAACTAAATATTGTTTTAAGTTTTAGAAATTTGCTTGCTTAAGTAGTATCGCATCTCAAGATGGATAAGGATTGGGTGCATCTACACAGGTAAACTACCAGTGACTGTGAGCAAAGATATGTTTTGATTTTGAAAAAATATATGTATTTTTTGTTAATTTTGCAATTGCAGAACTAGTAGTGAGTACGAACAAGGGGCTTGGAATTTTGTGAATTTTGCAAAGAAAATTTTAGAAAATATGGAAAAAATGTTATGCCCTTGCTTGGATTGTCGAAACCTCACTCACCAATTTGGAGTCACCATTGTCGAGCATTTGATTATAAGGGGAATGGATCCTAAATATAAAAGAGGTAGATGGTACAATCACGGCGAGCAAATAGACACAGGGAAAAAAATTAAGTTGGATGGTGCATATGATTTATTCAAAGGCATTTTCTACGAAGATGAAGATTTCATCAATCATTCTTTTTTTACTAATGATAACGATGAGGATAATGTGCAGAGACGAGAAGATGATTTATTAAAAAATTTAGAAGATGCGGAAACCCCATTATATCCTGATTGTCCAGATCAAACAAAGTTATCTGCCATTATTGCCTTATATAACTTTAAATGTGAGACTGGGTTATCTGATAATGGTTTTGATAAGCTTCTAATCGTGCAGCAGTCGTTGTTACCAAAGGATAATGTACTTCCTAAAACCATATATGAAGTGAAGAAATTTCTTAAAATTTTCGATATGGGTTTTGAGAAAATTCATGCCTGTGAGAATGATTGTTGTCTTTTTAGAAAAGAGTATAAAGATTTGGATAGTTGTCCAAAATGTGGATTTTCGAGATGGAAGACTAATCAACGTACAGGAGAGGTTATGCAAGGGATCCCGGTAAAAGTATTGCGATATTTTCCAATAGTTCCAAGATTTAGAAGAATGTTTAGATCGCAAACAATGGCAGAAGATTTAAGATGGCATTTTAATAACAAAAGTAACGATGGAAAAATGCGCCATCCGGTGGATTCTATAACGTGGAATGTAGTGGATGAGAAATGGGAATCATTTTCAATGGATCCACGTAATCTCAGACTTGGTCTTGCTACTGATGGTTTTAATCCATTTTCTATGTTAAATTCTAAATATAGTTGTTGGCCAATAATGCTTGTAACATATAATCTCTCGCCTTTGTTGTGTATGAAGAAGGAGAATATTATGTTAACATTGCTAATTCCTGGTCCGAAGCAAACGGGGAACGATATTGATGTTTATTTGGCGCCATTGGTAGAAGATTTGCATCATTTGTGGAATAATGGAGTTGAAGTTTTTGATGCATTTACTAAAACAGCTTTTAATCTGAAAGCAGTTTTGTTATGGACGATAAATGATTTTCCAGCTTATGGAAATCTCGCCGGATGTTGCGTAAAAGGTAAAAAAGCATGTCCATCATGCGGCGTGAATACTCACCATCGGTGGTGGAATCATAGCCGGAAGACTGTTTATATGGGTCATAGAAGATTCTTACATCCTTCTAATCAAATGAGAAAACAAAAGGTTTGGTTTAATAATACTGTAGAGAATGGAAGCAGGCCTAGAATTTTAACTGGAAGGAACATCTCTAATATTTTAAAAGAATTTCCAAATAATTTTGGAAAAGAAATTAAAGATGAAAAAAACAATAAAAAAGGGAAGAAAAGCAAGCAAAATAAAAAGAGACAAATGAAGAAAAGGAAGAGTTGCCATAATAGAGAAACCGAAGCTAATGATCCTATGTAAATGGAGCTATCAAGATGGAAAAAAAGATCAATATTCTTCGATATGCCATATTGGGAGGTTAGTGTGAAGTTTTATTATTTTACACTTGATTAACATTAAAATATTATATCGTTGAAGTATTACACTCTTGGTTTTTCAGGAGCTTCCCTTACGTCATAACTTAGACGTGATGCATGTAGAGAAAAATGTCGGTGAAAGCATTTTGGGCACGATACTGCATGATAAAAAGTCAAAAGATGGAATTAACTTGAGAAAAGATCTAGAGGATTTGGGAATTCGACACGGACTTTATGCACAACCTCGCGGAAAAAAAACATATCTTCCGCCGGCTCCATATACATTATCAAATTATGAGAAAAAAAACCTTCTGCAATAGGTTGTATGATTTCAAGGGACCTGATGGTTATTGTTAAAATTTGAAAAATTGCATTTCATTGGAGGATTACAATGTTAGTGGTTTAAAATGTCACGATTACCACGTTCTAATGCAACAGTTGTTGCCAGCTGCAATAGGAGGACTATTGCCAAGGAAACCAAGGGAAGCAATAGTTCGTTTATGTTCATTCTTTAATAAAATATGTCAACGCGTGCTTGATAGAGAAAATCTGCAACAACTTGATGATGAGATTATTATAATATTATGAGAACTTGAAAGATATTTTCCTCCCTCTTTTTTTGATATAATGATACATTTGACAATTCATCTTGGAAGAGAATCACGGTTGTGTGGGCCGGTTCATTTTCGTTGGATGTATCCTTTTGAAAGATATATGAAAACACATAAAGATTATGTAAGAAATCCCGCACGACCTGAGGGGTGTATTGCTGAATCCTATCTTGCTGAAGAATGTATGAGATATTTTGGTTATTTTTTGAAAAAAACAGGACATATAGAAGAGAAAGGTGTTCGAAATGAGGACTACGAAAATTCTGTAATACCTGAAGGACGTCCAATTTCTGCGTCTAAGACAGTTATATTATCTTCTAATGAGAAAAAAATGCTCATTTGGCCGTGTTAAGGAATATGGCAATGGTTGAACCATTTTTAGAGTAAGTGAATTTTATAGTATGTCTATATTGTTTTGATGTACTTAATTGCAAGTATAAGTCGACACAACTTTTTCTTTTTCAGTTTGCATTTGAAGGAGTTGCAAGATTCAGACAAACGTATAGGAAGAAGCGCAACCTTACTTTGGAAAAAACATACAGATAACTTTGCCGATTGGATTAAAAAGAAGGTTGGTTAAATTTTATAATAAACTAACATTGGTTTCAGAACATTGTGACATATATATTAAATATTTTTTACAGATACCTATTAGCTCAGAAGATCATGATAAATTGTTAAAATGGATTGCATACGGTCCAAAGAATGACGTCTTGTCCTATAAGGGATATATCATCAATGGACAACGTTTTCACACAAAAGACATTGACAGAGAAACTCAAAATAGTGGGGTTACTTATGATGCCACTACCATGTGTAGAGCTAGTGCAAAAGATATATCTCAAGTGGTTGACGTAGTTACTTACTATGGGATATTGACCGATATATTTTTGTTAGATTATCATGTGTTTATGTTCCCATTTTTAAATGTCATTGGGCAAATGTCGGAAACGGTGTAAAGGTTGAAGATGGATCCACTCTTGTAAATTTACATCAAAATCAAGCTTCATTTTCAAAAGATCCATATATTCTTGCATCTCAAGCAAAACAAGTTGTTTATTTAAAAGACAATGATGACTCTAATTGGTATGTGGTAATGAAGACACCACCAAGAGGCTTTCATGAGTTAGAGACAAATGAATCGGTTGATGAAGTTAACTATGTTGGGGAAGATTACAGAGAAATCGATATGGATGTTGATGATTCTAATGACGATGTTAGCTATGTTAGAGAGGATTGCGAAGGCATGTTTGAGTAGTTAAAATAAGGTTTGTTAATTCATTTATAGGATCAGTAATAATTAACACAAGATGCCATTCGCTAATATGCATATGTTAGATCTTAACCATCTGAATCATAATAGATAAATATACAGAAGTAACGGCACATTTGAATAATATATCAGGATTAATTATGCTATATCATAATCCAAAAATTAATAGACATTAAATGCATTAATTAGTATATTTTGAAAAGGGAAATTGAATATTAGATTATATAATGTAACCTCTCCAATAATTGTGCTTTGTGATTTTCAGTTGTCTATTGTGGAAATTTGTAGCATGCTTGCCTATTTTTTCAAGTGATTCGATCCATTCAGTACTCTAATTTTTTTCCCCTTTTTCACTTTTATAGTCTGTCGATGTTTGCTGACAGAATAATTCTAGTGCTACTGCAGAAGTTAATGCGATGTGACATAAATAGCGAACCATATGGAACAAAGACTGTTAGTGTGATGACTGATAATCTTGCATGACTTGTATTTTTTGGGTTTTTTGGTGTTATGCCTCTATTAAAAGCAGACGAGGCTTTGTGGCTGTTAACTCATCATCCACTAGTTTAAATCCTATTACCATTAAAAATAAATCATAATGGATCAGTAACCTATGTAATTAGTGGGCATTTTATGTTTTCATAGTCATCAATCTATGTTTGACGTGTGCTCAAAAATTAAAAATAGGTTATTCTCACTAAAGTTTGAACCAGGTTAAAAAATTGTTGGATTAAATGTGACATTACATCCGATAGATATATAGTTAGAGTTACAGTCTATAACAAATATCCATAACAAATTAAGTTAGGTTGAGTTAGGTTTATATGAGTTGAGTTGTCTAATATCGATTGAGTGCAGCTCTAAGATTGAGTGCAGCCCTAAGCACTATTACTCTCTGTAAATATTATATATACAGTATGTTGCTTCTAATACTATTACATCAACTTAACTCTTTATTTATTTTTATTTGCAGAATAATGGCAAAGAGGAAGAGAGGAAACGTCAAACAAAAAGAAACTGAGGTACCAAAAGCTGCGTTAAATCGGTCTACAGTCAGGGAAGAGCTTATCGACCGTAGCCATTTGAATGTGATGGAAGATGAAACAGTAGCTAAAGCACTTGAGGACAATGTGCAAGCACCTGAAGACAATGCAATGCAAACTGGCGAAAATTATGAAGCTTCATTGGAAGATGATGGACCGGTTCATGAAAATGCAAATCCAAGCGAGAAAAGAACTATTAGAGGTCCAACAAAAATGAAAAGGCTTCCTTCAGATGCTATGAGTAGAGTTGAAGTAGAATTTAATTCGACGGCAGAGCCAATAGGACCTGTATCAGTTTGTTTATCTTCATATTTAGGACCGCTAGTCCGAGGGGTTGTTCCGTTTACACTTGATGATTGGAGGCTACTCGATGATGATAGAAAAATTGTTTTGTGGGAATCCATTAAGGTATGAGACAATGATTTTTTAAATTTTATCTTACACTTGACTGTTTTTTTTTTACTAATCTTTTGTACACTTGACTGTTTTGTGGGAATACCATATGACTTCTAATACTGTCAATAGTAACAAGTTCTACTATATTTCTTGGACTATAAACTCAATTGGAAAAATAAATCGAAACAGTTTGAATTCATGAGTCATAATTCATGAATACTGAATATTTGTACTTTGAACAATTAAAATAGACAAAGAAGAAATTATTTTGCTGAATATTTTTAATGTTTCGATGTATTGTCTTGCTGATGTCCATGTGTTTGTGTGTTACCTGAATTATTTTGCTGTGACCAAAAAAGTTGCAATTTGTATGTACATAACTATCTTGCTTTCATTTTTCATAAATCACAGCAGTAGGCACTTTACAATCGGTTTAAGCAATTTATTATATTTACAATAATGAATATATTTACAATCAGTTTATGCAATCAGTTTATATTTACAATCAGTTTATGCAATACTGAATATTTTCATACTGATATTAGGCTAGATTTAAATTAGACGAAGACTAGCAAAAAGTGTCTATATTTCGTCAAATGGGAACTATTTGGAGGGCCTCGAAAAGCAGATTCGTTAGGGAGTTAGGAAAAGCAAAAACCAAAGAAGAAATGCTTCAGTTAAAACCAGACAACATCGATAGTATGAAGGAGTGGAGAGATTTTGTTAAGTTGAAAACAAGTCCAGCCTTTAAGGTAAAAAATATATTTAATCATTAATCAGATCCTTATTATTGATTAACAATAATCATATTTTATTGTAGACACAAAGTGAGAAATACAAAGCCATAAGACGGAAGCAATTCCCACACACATGCAGCCGCAAAGGAATGGCTCGATTAACTGAAGAAATGGTGAGAAATTATTTTGGATTCAAAATTATACGACTTAGACTTCTTCGTTCTTTCATTTTTTATCAATGTTAAAGATATCTCACTAATAAATTAGTCTTCGTTTTAATGTAGAAAGAGCAGAGTGAAGATCCATCTTCCATTTCTAGAGCTCGAGTTTGGATTAAATCTCGCACTCGAAAAAACGGTGAACCGGTGAATACAACTGCTGCAGATGTTATTGTAAGGCCTTTTGATACTTATTGATATATTTTGGAACCTACACGAATAGTTTGGAACCTACATGAATAGTATATACTTAACAATATCTTTTATTGTGTTCACATGGAAACTGCTAAATAATATGAAATTAGATTTTTTGCACGTGAGGTTTCGGTTATGTTATTAATATAGTTCCTTTAGACAAGCTGACAGCTCATTGTGGTAAATTTTGCACACTTTAAATTGAGAAAAACTGAGTGAATAAAAGAAGAACTTATTAGTGGAACCGATGTGTACATGCCAGTGTGTAGACACTGCTATGTCTATGGCCATATAGTTATAGCAGAAGCAATGCCAATATTGAAATCTGAAAAGAATTGCTTGAATTCACCCTGGGATTGCTAGTACATGAATCAATAAAAATTTCTTACATGGGCAATGCAATTTGAGTGTTCATTGTATGAGTATTCATCGTGTATTATGTGAATGCAGAAAGCTAGTATTTTTATAATTTTTGGCTAGCTTTTAGTTTTCATTTTTTAGATGAAAAGCAACTTTCTTCCATTTCAAGCTTAAAATATTCTTACTGCCGAGCCTCTTTAATTCAAGAAGTGAAAGGGCATCCGCTTTTGATGGTTGATTTACATGATTGTGATTATGTATGTTTTTCTGTAAAACATGCATTTTTGTTCGAAATACATGCTTGTGATTGATGTACACTAGACAAATTTATTATGTTCACATCAAATTATTCGGGCAGAAGCCTTATTTTCATCAAGTATTATATGAATAGATAAAACTAGTTTTTATCTTTATTTAACAGGATATGAACTGCCTTAAAATCTTATGGTCATTGTAATGGCAAGGCTTGATTAAGTTGTTGCTAGAGTTCATGAGTTCCAAGATTCAAAGTCCACCCTTTTACATAAAACTGTTTCTGTCCTCATCTGTTCCACTTTGTAAATCATCTTTCATCAAATTAATGCAATATAAATTGATCGTAGCTTTTATTTTTTGTTATATTTTAATTTTTTGGAACTTAACTAGATTATAGTATATACTAGTGTCCAATACTTCAGATGCAGCATCAACTTGACCTTTTTCTGGTTGTATTCTACCAAAAATGAACTAATAACAACAATCTGAGAGCAAAAACAACTCATGGATCACTTTAAGCATCGTAATGCGGATGCAGGCTTTTAATGTTGACATTGTAACTTGGTCGGCAGACCACACATGTTCTTGTTCCCTGGAAGTTAAAATTCATCATTTTGAATAAAGAATAAAATAATATAAAAAATGATAGTTCTATATATATTTTTAGTTGCTTTTGCTTCATGCAATTACTTGTGAGGGCAGAATGCATCGTTCACTGGTACTTGTTAATAATAAGCAAAAAAAACTGGTATGAAATTCCTCACATATAATTAGTGTAGTAATACCAAGTAATAGTTGACTGAGAATATAGGCTATTAGCATTTTAAGAAGCATTATCGAACCTCAAAAAACTTTTTACAAAGGAAGTCATTATATATGTCAGTAAGGCTATTAGTATAAACTGACACTCGTATTACAGGAGAAGATAAAAAGTTGTGAAAGTGAATCACAATCTAGCTCACCAAGTAACGATGCTCTTGCACAAGTGCTAGGACAAGACAAACCTGGGCGACTAAGAGCAATGGGAAGAGGAATGACTCTCACCAAGTTTATTTTATCAAGGGCTAATGATAAGAAACTAACTGAATGCCAGAATACAATTATGGAATTAAAGCAGATGATTCACATGCTAGTGAAGAATCAGGTATATTCTTTTTATTTGTTTTAACTTGGTGAGAGTTATCTTTTCAGTAAGTCATGTTATCTTTTCAACTAAGAAATATACACTTGAATCTATACTTATATATATACCGCTAACAATAATGAGAACAATTTAGCATATGGAGATTTCAAAGTACATGTCAGTTTTGTCAAGTAACAAAAAAATGATGATATGTGTTTAACTCCAAGCAGCATGCTTGCCCCCGAATTATGGTTTTTATTATAATTTAGTGATAAAATGCTAACTTATTTATTGGTTTACCAGGGTAAAGAAAATCGAATTGTTGAAGGCACATCTAAAATGGTAACATTGAATTACATTGCAACATTTTGTTTTTTATATATAATTCAATGATTACTTGGTTTTTAATTAATCGTAGGGTATTTTAGAGAAAATACATGAAAAATGTGATTTATTGGATTGTAATGGGTGTGATGAAATAGTTGCTGAAGGAAGAGTCTTATCAAGTGATTTGAATGAGCTTGTACATCAAATTCCTTTAGGACCAAATGCTATGAAAATTTTGATAGAATTTCCAAGGATAACAGATGCTTATTTGTGGAGGACTGCAGCTACTATGACACGTGTTGGAGAAGCTAAGGAAATGATAGTAGCATGGCCAGCTGATAGAGTAGTTGTACGCACGATTTAACAAGAGAAAGAAGACAATGTGGTAACATTTTAATTTAATTTCTTCTTATTTTTCTCTAGTTTTAGTGGTAGCTGTACCTTAGCAAATGAGACTGGAAATATAGAGTAGAGCTTGACATGGCATATATGAGTATGAATATATATTTTTGTAGAGTGGAAGCGAAGATAACAAATGCAAGCTTTTTGATTGGTTGGGAAGTGAAGAATTAGTTGCGGAAGGACGAATATGTCATAGTGATCCAAAATAACTTGTTAATGGCATTCCTCTTGGACCATCCGCCAAGCTAGTGTTGATAGACAATCCCAAAAAAGTGAAGGCATTTTTATGGAAGCCAACTGCTAATATGAGATATGTCGAAGAAGCGGTTGGTAGCAAAGTAGCTTGGCCAGAATCAAAAGTAGTCATTGATAAAGCAAACACCGAAGCATCTTTCAGTCCTTCGACAAACCGTGTATCAACTCCTATGGTAATATATTATTTATTGTTCAAATAAATAGTTCAAGTTTGTTCGTGAGGCAATATGTTTCAAATACTTCATATAATTTATAGTTGAAAAAAATTATTTATGTTACTTGGTAGGTTGCAAATTCTGCATCGAATAAATGTAAGTTGATTGATGTTTTTGGAACGGGAAATATTGTTGCCGAGGGACGCGTAGCTCCAACTGATCCAAACATTACGGTCCATTTTGTTCCATTGGGAGAGGGTGCAGCTAGAGTTTGGATTTATGTTGCAAAAGTTCCAACCGCACGTTTGTGGAGACCTACTACCGAGTTTGAATGCATTGAAGATGTCGTTGGCTCTACAATAGCTTGGCCTACGACGAATCTTGTAACGGAATCAACTTATAGTAAGCATATTTTATTACTGTTTAATTAGGTTGAAAATGAATGCATACTTGGTTATCAAATTCATGGTTCATATGAAATTTTAGTATACAAACAGCAATACCGACAGGCATTGGGGTATGGCTGTGATTTGCACAGCATTTTGGTTATTTGGTGACAAAGTTTGTATTGGCAGAGGAAGGTGCAGTAGCAGGCAAGTGGTTGTTCGGTGATGGAAGTGGCATTTTTTGATGCACAGAAATGCATAGGGGTGGTAGTATGGATGGATGTGTGACTGTTTTGGTGGTGATTTTGTGGAGAGGTAAGTGACAGGAAGGTGTAGTGCAGTGGATGGAAGGGAAACTTGATGTTGGTATTTGATTGAGGGAAGCTTGAAAAGATGCGAAGTTGTTGTTGGATGTAGCAGAAGATGAAGTTTGTCAGTAAGTGTGGGATGGAGGTGCAGGCAGTAATGGAGTGATGTGCACAGAGAAGTAGCTCTATAGGCAGTGGCAGTGTAGAATTTGAAGTAGTGAATGTTGTGGAAGGATTGTTAGGTGGTAAGGCAAGTAGCAGTAGGGAGTCTTGTGTTTTTGCATTGTGATGGGTCTGCAAGTTGTGATGGAGCTGTTTGACGGAGATGAATGGATGGTTTTAGGGTGATGAAGGGAAGTATATTGGTTAGTGGTAGTGGTGTGCAGGGGAAGTAGTAAGATGACAGTTTGTTTTGTTGGCAGAAGTTTTGCAGGGGTATGTGAAAAGTTTGATAAGTGTAATTGTGATAATTATGATGGTGTTGTAACTGTGGTCAGTGAGGTGTGATGATGTTTGGTTGACAGTGGTTGTTTGAGAGGTGAATTTGTAGGCTAGTGGTGGTCAGACAGGTACGTGGCAGGGAAGTAATGATGCACAGTGCACAGATAAGTGCACAATGGAAGATGGTTTGGTATGTCTGAATGTAGCAAGTATTGGATTGTTATTTTGGTGGGTTCAGGTGGGGAAAGTGGAGCGAGGTAGTGCAGAAGTCAGGTTATGTTGACATAAGTGAGATGAGGTTGCATATGTAGGATAATGTGCGTTTGAAGATGAAAATATGGCTTGTTGTCGTATGAAATGGTGGCAGATGGTCAGTAAGGGTTAGGTGATGTATTTGTAGAGTTTTTTGAAGTATGTAGTTTTGCGGCGGCTGTGGGTATGTTTGTTTAGAGGTGGGAGGTTTTTTTGAAATGGTCTCGGTTGAAACAAATGGCAAGGGGATGGTCGGAGAAGAGGTTGATAGGAAATTGTATGGTATGAAGTGTTGAATTGAAGTGCATAGATGGTTTTGGCAGTGATGGTTGAAGGAATTTGATAGTTGCAATGTTGAGAGAATTGTTTTATTGGCTGGATGGGGAACTTTGTGGGAAAGGAATGCAGTGATGAGTATGATGTGCAGCAATGAACGTGTGGAAGTCGGAGTTGAAAAGAGGCAGATATGGGGTAGGCAATTGTGTAGTGTATTGATGTTTTGATGGATTGGATGTTGTTTTTTTTGAACAGGGAATAATATGTGCACACAAAACACAGTGTCGAGTGGCAACAGCACAGTAGTGAACAGTTTGAAGTGTGAGTTTGTATGTTGATGGGTTTGTATGTATGTAGTGATGCTTGTGTTGTTGGTTTTGAACTGCAACAACAAATAAAGCAGTTTTGACGTGTGACTGAATGTGGAGCTGATATAGGGTGCTGTCGCAGTTTAAGGTAGGGATGAAGTTGAAGAATGTTGTGATTGAAGATGAATATGAGATGTGAAGTAAATTGAAGATGTGAAGTGAAAGTAGAGGTTGAAGATGTGGAGTGACTATGGGCAACAATCGAGAAGTTTATAGAGGTATGGTGATGGAGTGCTAACGGTGAACTCTAGATTGATGGGGGCAGTGAGGTTTTCTTTGGAAATGCATAGGTTAGGGAGCAAGCAGGTTGTAGACGATGGGTATGTGATGATGTGCACAAGTGGTCAGGGAGGTGTGCACAAGCTTAGAGAAGGCACAGTGAGATGGTGGTTGTTGTAGTGGTCAGGGAGGTGTGCACAAGTGGTCAGTGAAGTGTGTTTGTTGTATTGGTGATGTTGTATCTAAAAATTTGATTCAACGGCAATGGGCACAAGGATAATTTTGAGATTGTTGTTCTTGGTATCATTGTTATTGTTTGCTAGATTTTTATTCCCTCTATATAAGTTTTTGAAGCATGATAGTAGAATACTAGTATATATGAACAATACCATCAAATGTTTATTTTAATTTTTCTTCATTGCAGGAAGTGGTTTGATGCAGGAACGCTAGCTGCTTCAAATTTTTTGCGTTGGTGCTTCAAATTACTAGTGATTACACTTTGCAGCTTTGATGTGCATGAGCTGACAAGCGGAAGACCAAGGGATATTGCTTTTTCATGTAATGTTTTGTTTTGAAATTATGTACTCTAAACTTATTTATTCATTATCAACTATGTAAGATCATATATATTTTGTCATTTGCAATCAAATATGCTTTGGTAGTATATTATTTTGCTATTACATTTTTGGCTTTTGATTTTTGGTTTTAGAAATGTAGTTTTGTATTCTGATTACTACTGAAATGAGCAATTCAAATAAGATGAAAGATAGCTTTTGTAGGATGCTATAGAAAGTACATCATAATAATAAAATTAATAGCGCAAAAAAGGTGCTACGAAAACCGAAAGTAAAACGCTATAGAAACAAATAAAAGCGCTATAGGAAATAATATAATAGCACAGGAAAAGAGCTATAATAATGGCAAACGCTATGGAAAATAAATTTTATAGCGTTTAATCCATGTTATGACAAATATGTAACACTATAAATTAAAAATTGAGATTTTTAGTAGTTAAATAAAATTGCATGAAAAAACGCTATGAAAGTCGATATAGATAAAACGCTATCAAAAGGATTCAATAGTGCTGAATAAGTGCTATAAAATATTCTTTTCAATAGCGTATAACATCGTGCTATCAGATCTGTCAGGGCTATTATAACATGTCGTTATATAGCGTCATCAATAACGCTATGAAAATCTATAATAGTGTTTTTCGTGCGCTGTTAAAAGGTAAATCTGTTGTAGTGCCCCTGTCTGACCTGAGTGTTTATTTTCTGTTTTATTAAACTCTTGGGTACTCATATTACGTATGAGTAGTCAAGTGTTTCAGGATTGCTTTGACGAGTTCTGGAGGAGATAATGGAGCAGGAGGCTTCAGCGTGTAGATATATTTAGTGGTTCCGCTTTGTTTGAGTTGAGTCTATTTCTCTGATGTACTTGAATTGTAATTGCTAGACAGATGTTTATAACTGTCTAGTTTGTGTTGTATTAGCTGTATTACTCTGATGTATATGATACTACGTAATGTTGTATGTGATATATTATAATTTATTCGATTCCGTTGTGAGATTCTGATGTTGTTTGTTCTTTCTTTTCTTTCTTTTCTCTTTTCTATCCCTTTCTTTCTTCTTAGCGATGCGACTTCCTAGAGTGTGGAAGTTGGGTCGTTACATTGTGGTATCAGAGCTCTAGGTTGAGTGAATACCTAGGCTCATTAGTGGTGTTTTTTGGGAGAGCGTATTTGTAATTTAAATATAGATATTATTTATTTCTACCTATTTGATTTGGGTACCTGTTCAGGTTTTCCAATATAAGTAATAAAGATAGATAGGGTAGTGGTGTGTGTAACACAACTACCAATGGTTAGAGTTCGAGTGTTTGAGGTTGGAAGTGGTCTGCTAGGGCAGTATTGGGTATCTTGAGTAGTTTTGCAGTTTGGTGAGAAAGATTTCACTAATCTCTGAAGGAAATCTTTTTAAGATTCGGAGTTTATTTTGGATTGTAAGCTTGGTTGCACTCATGTGAGTTGTTTTTCTTGAGTTTGGATCAGTTGGGAGTTCTGAAGCCTGCATTGGTATTTGGTAACCTTAGGAAGGAGTTCTGTCTATATTTGAGTTTGAGACTCAGTTTGGCAGAGTGTTTTGAGCTTGGTTTGGGAGCGAGTTTCCTAAGAGATATCTGTCTATTTGGAAGGCTCTATTGTGAAGAGGCTGGTGTAGCTTTGAGGTTCGATGAGCTTTTGGATAAGGAAGTTTTTGGCAGTAGTAGCAGCAGTGGGTGACCTGTTCTTCGATGGTTCAGAAATCTCTGTGATTCTTCTGTCAGAAGTCCGGGCAGATGGTGGAGCTTGTCCATTTCTTCTGGAAGCTCAGTTAGGTGTGATGTTAGTGGTTAAGGGGTGGACCACTAGTTTCTTCTTTTGAAGGCTTTAGCTGTTCTGATTGTTGAAGTGAGAACGATTTCTTGGAATCTGAACTGAGTGGAATCGCAAAAGTGACTTGCGATGGTTCGGAAGTTCTCTGAGTGATCTTTGTTTGGATTGAAGCATCTTTAGAGGATGTTTGAGTTATCGAAGTGGTATTTTCTGGATATCTTCAAAGGAGTTGAGATTTGCATCCGTATCAAGAGATTGAGTTCTGTATCGACTTGATTCTTGGAGCTTTACCGGTGATTCAGCATTGTAGGAGATTCTTTGAGTGTGGTCTGTTTAAGTTGGAAGGATTTATCGGATCTGTTTTCTGGTTGAATTTTTGCTGTGTGTTGTGACCGAATCGGATAGGTCACTGAGATTTATGGAATTTGATGAACAATATTCCGGGATAAGTTGATCAAGTTTATACTTGTGTTCATCAACAGCATTCTTAAATCAGAGTTGCGCAGTGGAAGCATGGTGGCAGCTATTCCAGAATAGGAGCACCCGATTCTTTGGGAATTTGAGTTTCATTTTGGATCTGGAGAGATTTCTACAGGAAATTCATTTTGGATCTGGAGACTTGATTGTTTTGTATCTGTTTGTTTTCCAGATAGAGTAGTTTGTTTGAAGTCTTCTGGTATCTGTAGTAGAGTTTGAGTGGTGGATTTTGATTGACCTAGAAGTTGAGGCAGCCCAGGATCGTCAGGAGAGATTTGTGGATATGAGTATTGGATCTTTCTGTTTTCTCTTGAGAGTTAAGTGTTTGATCTACAGGATTGAATTTCCAGTTTGGATGGCTGGAATTTGTTTTGTTTTTCACGTATCTCTGAGGGAGTACGTGTATGGTTTATCCCGGTTTTAGAATCAATAATTCTGAGAGATTTGGGAGTTGATCAGGACTTATCTGTAGTCCTGTATTCTGTTTTGATTTGTAGATCTAGATGTATAGGAGCTCTAGATCTGAGTGGCGTAGCTAATTAATTTAGATTCTGTAGGGCGAGTGTCCCGGTATTTGTACTTGGGAAACTCTAGGAAAATCTATCCAGAATTTTGTCTGGATAATTAGAATTGTTTGTTTGAATTGATTGCTATGGTTGCTAGTATTTGTTAGCTCTTTTAAATTTAAAATCTGTATGAGATTATTAAATTACCTTTGCTTTTAAATTTCGGGGACGAAATTCTTTGAAGGGGGGAGGAATGTGATGTCTCGGAAATTTAGGCAATAATTATTTAATAATTTCTTTAATAATTATTTTAAAATGTGAAATATTAATTTAATAAATTAATTTAAACTGAAATTCTCTTTTGAAAATTTATAATTATTTAGTTCGTTAAATGATATTGTTTTCAAAGGTTAAAAATATTTAAGTAATGAATTTATCTTTCTAACTGATTTAAAAATATTTATTTATAATGTATAAATGTTTATACATTGTAAATAGAGGATTTGGTTTTAATTTTAATTTATAATTAAATAAAGGATATTTTCTAATTAATATATAATTGTATAAATTGTAAATTGATTTAATTTGATTTAAATTGTAAACTTTTCAAATGTTTGTTTTAAAAATCTTTCTTATAATTTCCATAGATGTAAGTGAGCATTTATTTTGTTTATAAAAATAAATATAGTTCAAATTTTGTTTTAAAATAAAAGTTTATTATATTTTGTTTATTTTAAAAATTGTTTTTCTTGAATAAGATAAACTCAACATCTTTCTTCTTTTAAAAATCTTTTCTGTTGAAATTTTGTTTTATAAAGAATATTATTTTGAAAAATAATTAAACAAACATTTAAAATGTATAGTTTTATAAAGAAGTTCATAGTATATATGTATTTATTTAAAGGCTATTGTTAATAAACATTTGTAACTTGCTCAAAATAAATTAGATATGTTTTAAGATAATTCAAATACATTTATAAGTTAGAAATTGCTTTTAATAATTGAATTGCATATGTGTTAGCTTTTTAAAACATAAGAGACACTTGTAAAACATTTAACATAATAAGTACAAGTGGCATTTGTTTTAAATCTCATTGTTTAAATTATTGATAGGAGAAATATAGCAAATGCATTTGAAAAAAAAACACATTCTCTTCAAAATCTGAAAACCAGATTTGTTAAAAATTTCTGCAATCTAAAACCAATCTTCAAACCGGAAAATAAATTTCTCAAAACAAAATGCATGTTAAATCTTCAATCAAATCTGCACTCAACTTCAAATTTCTGCAAAAACATATGTCTTCAAATCTGCAAACCAATCTTCAAATTTTCTCAAATCTGCAATCATTTTCTTCATTAATTCAACTGCAAATCTGTGCATTTGAGAATGGGTCCTGCATGCATCATCAACAACAACAGAAAGCAACAAGCAATTTCCGTGATCAACTATAAAATACAAGCTAGGATCAACATGCATTTCAATATGCAGTCTCTGGAATATGAATCTGCACTTAAGCTTGTGCTCTGCATCTTCATAAATAAAGTGAGTAAGCATCTTTTATTTTAAAAACAGTTTCTTTAAAAATCAAAATCAAGCATAACTTATAGAACCTAAGTTTTAACACACAGATGTCAAACTTGTTTAGGCAAAATTTGTGTTGTTCTCTGTTTTAAGAAAATGATGAATTGAGTAACTTCATCATGCAAGAAGCCTATGATCTCTGTGCATATAAATTAGTAGGAAAAAAAAAGTATGTTGTGATGGTTGTCAGTTGATGACTGTTATATGTGAATATATATGAATATGTATTTATGTAACTGCAGATCTAGTTTGCTCGTATAATTAAGATATCCTTAAGTAGAAAATTCTTGATCACTTGAATGGTTTCAGCTAGAAACTTTTGTGTAAGCAAAAATATGTTTGTTGGTATAATTTAGATTTATAAATTTAAGTTAGTTTAATAAATCTGTAGCCTCTGTAAACTAAAATCAGTCATTATTAGAATAAAACAAATATCAAACATCATAATTATTAGAACAAGTGTATGAATTAGAATACATGTTTGTATTAGGAATTTTAAAAACTAATATTACAGTTTTAAATAAACTGTTAGGGGAAAAGCATTTCTGTTTTAAACAGAAATAGGAATTTTAGGAGTATCTGTTAGGTTAGTGGAATTTTAGGGGTTAGAATGATTCCTGTAGGTAGAATGTTGATGTGAAATGAGGGAAAGTGGTGATGGATGATCAGAAGGGGAGGAGGTGATATTGGGTTTCCCTGGTTTTCAAAACCCTTGTCATCAGGGTTGCAGTTCTTGGTTCTTCACATAACTCTGTTGCATCGAGTAAGAGGGGAATTTGGGAGATTTCAGAGGGGATGTAGGTGGGTCATTAGCCAGAGTCTCATCAGCGATGGTGGTCGGAATGGGTCGTCAGAGTGGATGACAGGTTTGGGTAGTTTTAGTGCTGTGAAGTTTTCAGGTTTGGTTGAATCTTTGATTTCAGTTTCAAGCTTCTATTGGGATACCTGGGGGTTGTGATCAGATGAGGAGTTGGTTAGAGACTTGGTGGAGTTGGTCAAGGTGGTTGGAGTTCGTCAGAGTGCCGGTGCATATTCACCGTGCACCTAAATTCTCTGATATTCATTTTTGGGTGTGCAGGGTTTTAACTCGAGTCAATGCTCGGGTATTTTTGTTTCTGTCTCGAAGAAAAGGGTTTAAAAACTCGAAGTAAAATTATGGGGTACTTGAGAAAGTTGGTTGCAGAGTTAAACCAGAGAGTATTTTGCAGTTTTGAATTTTAATAAAGTTCATATTTTAAAATTTCAACTTGATTCAAGTATAAATTAAAACTGAATTCAAATGAAGTTTTGAGTTCAAGTTTTTAAAGGTGAAGTCTTAAATTTAAACAAGATTCAAATTTAGTTTTGAGTCAAGATTTTAAAAATAGTTTCAGGTTATCTTTTAAAACCCGATTTTTGATTTAAAACTGTTTATTTGAATTTTAAAAGTATGAACAGATTTAAATGCTTTCAAGTAAGATTTAAATTTCTTTGTAATCAAGTTAAAACTGTTCAAGTTTCTTTGGAAATCAGTTTTGGTTTCAAAACAGTTTTGTAAAGTTTTTTAAATCATGAACAGTTTCAAAAGTTTAAAAGTAGATTTGAAATAATTAAATTTGATTTCAAATAAGTTTTAAAACTTGAAAATTTTAGTTTCCATTAGTATTGTATTAAAATATGAAGTGTTAATTCAAATTTGAAATTGAAATAATCAATCAAGTTACAAAACTTAATTTATTTTAATCAAGTAAGTTATGTAAATCTTTCTTTTATATTTAAGTAATGAATGTTGTTTAAACATTCATTTTTATTTTAAGGTTTATAATTTTTTTTGGAATTAATTTTTAAATAATTAAACATTTGAATCTTTAAATAAATTGGAATTTGAATTTAATTTTTAGAAATGTATTGTTTTAATACATTTTGAATTTAAATGAGTAATTTGATAAGTAATCTAAATTATTTTGAAAATATTTAAAAAAAATTAAGGATTTTACTTAATTATTTGATTTTTAAAAATGATTTAGATTAATATTAAGTAGAAAGGATTTATTGATAATTAATCTAACTCAAATTTTCTTAAGTATGTAATTATGGAAATGTTGTTAATTAATAATTGGTGATAATTATCTAGGGATAATTTAGTAATTAATTAATGTAATTAATTTTGATAATTAACTAGATTAATTAATTGAATATAATTAATTGTTAAAGTAATTAAGGATTTAATTACTTATTGTAATTAATTTTAATATTGTGATTTAATTAAGTTAATTAATTTAGTTTAATTAATTTAAATAAATCATTTGATGATTTAAGTGTAATTACTTAATGTAATTAATGGAGCAGGATTACTTAGAGAAGTAATAATGATAATTACTGGATGTAATTAGTAATTTGGATAATTAGTTTTGTAATTAATTAAGGAATTAATTAATGATTAATTATTGGATAATTAATTTGTTAATGAGTAATTAAAGATAGTTAATTACTTAATTTAATATTAATCAAGGTGATTAATAATTAGAATAATTTATAAATGTAAATAAATTTTAATTCATTTAAATATTAAAGATCATTAATTATTAATGATGTAATTAAGGATTGTTTGATTAAGTTAAATTAAAATAAGTGATTAATTAGTTGTAATTAATTAAGAATAAATATAATTAATTATAATTAATTAATAAATGAGTAATTAAATGTTAATTACTTATGATTAAGGTTAATTAATTTATGAAATTAATTAAAGACTAATTACTCAATGTAATTAGTGAATGATTAATCAAAGTTGTTTAATCAAGTTAAATACTTAGTGATTAATTAATTAACTGGGTTAATTAATTAATGGATGTTAAGCAGGATTTAAATGAGTAATTAAATTAATTTAAATTAATTTGAGATGGTTCTAATTAATTTAATTCATTTTAAATTAATTATAGTTGATGGTTAATAAATCATTGCTTGTGGATGTTGTTGATTGAATGTTGTGATCTCAGTAATGAGATGAGCCGTATCTGTATGATATGAATGCTTGGTTTAGGTATGATGGTTTGTGACGGATTATTCGGTTGAGATGATTATCTGTTTATGGATGATACAGATTGTCTGTTTATGTTATGAATATGATTATCTATTGTGATATATAGTTTATATATCTGTGTGAATTAGATAATAATGAAATAAATTAATTGTTTAAAACCCTTAAGTACAACTTGGACATTAAGATGGCGTTTGGTTTCGGTGAGACCGGGATCGGGTTTCTATATTTGGATATCCGAAAACCACATCGATTCCAATTATACGTTAGGTCGTTAATCCAAGTGGAGCAAGTGAAGACTCGAGGTGTAAGGGCTATACGTCAGTATAACTCTGTGGGTGATTCCGTAATGAGTTTGACGGAATAGTACTTATAGGTTCGAGATGGTGATTTAGAGTGCAAGGGTTATCGTCGTTAACTCTGAGGGTGATTCCAATACGAGTGTAACGAGATAATGCCTTCGGTTTTGTTCGAACCCAGAACGAACTTGTATGGATTGAATGCTTTCAGAACATCGTCAGGTGGACGATGAGCATTCTAAGATTTGATATGTCCTATAAAGGTAATCGTAACCTCAAGCCTCATCAACCGGGAATGGCTAAAACAGGGGAGGTGCAGCAAGGCTTCGTGGGTAGCACCCACTTGAGAGAAAGATTTTCCCCTGTCTAGAGGTCCCTTTTTATTCGGCTGTGTGGGCAGTTGGAATCGCGCGCCAACTGCGGGGTTGTCTTGTTCGCAACTATTCAGTAAGGAATGGGTCCGGTCTTGTGTTGCAAGGGAGTGGGAGTACTCCTCGGTACGTTGATCTTGGCCACGTACTGTGAAGGAGGGTACCCCAGTAGCCCTGCCATTGATGGAATCCATAATCCAATAAGTGCCTGTACGGTTTTGATTATGCCCAACTATGTTGGAACGTGAGATGTAAGCATTCCAGCTATTTCTGTATTTTATTTTGAAAACCCTAGGCACTATTATAATATCACTGGATTTCCTATCAAATGTTTTGGTTAGCGTAAGGTAAAAACTTTTCCATGTTTATGTGTGGGAAGTCTTACGTGCTACCTTTTGTTTTCAAAGGATTTTCTAAAGTTAAGCAACTTTTATCCCTGTTTACTCACACCAGACCCATGTCTGACCCGAGTGTTTATTTTCTGTTTTATTAAACTCTTGGGTACTCATATTACGTATGAGTAGTCAAGTGTTTCAGGATTGCTTTGACGAGTTCTGGAGGAGATAATGGAGCAGGAGGCTTCAGCGTGTAGATATATTTAGTGGTTTCGCTGTGTTTGAGTTGAGTCTGTTTCTCTAATGTACTTGAATTGTAATTGCTAGACAGATGTTTATAACTGTCTAGTTTGTGTTGTATTAGCTGTATTACTCTGATGTATGTGATACTATGTAATGTTTTATGTGATATATTATAATTTATTCGATTCCGCTGTGAGATTATGATGTTGCCTGTTCTTTCTTTTCTTTCTTTTCTCTTTTCTATCCCTTTCTTTCTTCTTAGCGATGCGACTTCCTGGAGTGTGGAAGTTGGGTCATTACAATATTAAAACCTTTTTATAACACTAACAAATACACTCTCTCATATATATACACTCAACGACTCATCATAGGGTATTATTACCCTTTTAGTAAAGAGTTAGACCCCACAAAGCTAAAGTTTATCGCTAAACCAAAGCTCTGATACCACGATGTAACATCCCGCTTTTTTGGACGCTTTAAATCGACGATAAACCACACACGTCAGACTTAAACCATACAAAAAGGCGGACTGATATGGGGTAAATAAGAAAAGCAGAGAAAGAAATAAAACAAAAAAGAATCTCATAGCGGAACGATAAAATATAATAATCAAATAACAGTTCATGAAGCTGTTTTACAAAAACATTGATTATACTTATACAATACATATCAGAGTTACACATATCAGAGAATAATAAATAACAATGCAGCGGAATAATGTGATGCAGTGGAATATAATAAATAATAGTATTACAAATCTTCGTCTTCGTCCTCCAGAGGTAAAATCTTGAAATCTTGAAATGCTCAGACTGACCCGAGCGAATTGAAAAGACAAAACACTCGAGTCAGAACTAAAAGATCTTATGTGAGTTAAATCAATGGTAAAATATGAGTGGAACGGCGTCAGAGATGTTTACGGGATTTGACATCTCCTCTCCAGTGTCAACGTGAGTGAAGTAACTTAAGAGATGCTTGGTATTCACATCTCCTAAGGATCCGTTAAACTATTTACTATGTAGTAATAATTTGCTATTATAATAATGTTTAATAGTAAAATAAATTTACTTTTAAATAGCGTTAAGGGGTTACCCATATAGCTCTTAACACGTAATAGTGTCAATGGTCTATATAGTACCATAATACCTCCTAGCTGGGAGGCTACCAGAGGATACTCCGTAGGTACGACATAAATCAAACTCGTACAAGGCGCACTAGGGTAGATGACACAGAACAACTAGGCAATGCCAGGGTAGATATACCAATTACACTTCCGGGCCGGTGGTAATGCATAACCGCAGCTATCGCCCACCTCGAGCCACACCCCCAAATAAAAAAATCAAAAGTGGCCACCGAATCAATCCAAAAATCAAAGTATAATGTCGAAGGGATGTGTCCGATCAAAGGTGCTACCTCATTAGCCCGTCAATCGCTCCTGTTTTGACAACCTTAGGCCCAACTCATGGGAGTCGGGTCCACGTTCATACCTCAAAGAAATGTCGCCACCATCCTACTTCATTCTGAAATCTCCACCGCGTAAACGGTTGTTAAAGTGGTTTTCGGAGTTGGCAGAGAGTATGACAACTTCCGATCTCGGTCTCTTTAACAACCAAGCGTTATTATAACACCGCGGTCATTTCAAAATAGTTTATACTTCAAAACCCGAATATAATATCCATTTCAAAACCATATAAATACAATATCATTTCCATTTCAAAACCTAAATCAATGCGGTATTGTTTTTAACCTTTTCCAAAAATTTAGCACTTTAAAAGTTATAAAATTTAGAAATCAAAACACTTGAAATATACACTTTCAACTTATAGTACCTTGAAACACATAACTTGAAACATAACTTCCATCACTTAAGTGGTTTAAATATCAGAATACTTTATATAATAAAATGGCTTCTTAGATATCACAAATCAATTTCAAAACAGCTCGAATTTCTAAATTTTAAATTTAACCAAATTCCAAATCATGCATTTCAATACGATTCAGTTTCCAAATAAACTATTCCAATTTATATCGATTTCAAAACTAAGTTTGGTAATTACGATTCAATAAGTCACCTTTCAATTATTTAGTTTGAAATAATGAACATAATAAATCCATTATCATCTAAATAAAACTCAATTTACAAATAACTTAAATATTTCCTTTAATTTATTTATACTAGAGATATTCATTTAATTCACCCTAAACCCAAAATCAAGTTATTAAAATCATACCTTTTAAAATTTCAAATTTAATAAATTTTACATCAACTTACTGAGTTTAATTTTTAAATAAGCTCAATTTCAAATAAATTTCCATTTTACCTTCCAACCTTAATTTATTTAAATCATTATAACCTCTATATTAAAGTATGATTTAAATACTTAACCATATTTTATTTTAAAAAAATCAAACTCCATTATTAAACTTACAAATTTATACATAGCTTAAATTGAAGAATTTAACTATATATAAAATAATATTTATACAATATCAAAAAAATCAATATTTATTAAACCGTATATTTCTATCCAAAACCATAGAAATCATTTTCAAAATATTTATATATAGACTGACGGTGTTTGTATATATTTTTCTATCCTATGGTCAAGTGATACGGAAATTTATCATTTCAATCCGTAATTTGAAATAAAAATACGGTTATACATCATTTCAAACCGTAGTCCCGAATGAAATAAAATGCATTAAAACTTGCAGATTATAACAAATAAAATACAACATCCATTTATCAAATTTTAATCATCAACCATTTATCACAGTCATCATCCAATTCAATCAATATAATCAATATATAACAGAAAATAAATAACAGGCATTTACTGACAGTTTATGTTCAATAATAAATTAAATAACTATTTAACTGGCAGCTTATATGCAATAATAACTTGAATAACAATTTAATTCAATAAATTCAATTTAACTGAGATGATGAATAAAAATATGCCAACTAGTCATAAATAAATTTCTAATCACATTAAAAATTAATTTAACACACATAAGAAATTTTAAAAGTTGTGAGTGGGTTAAAATACTCACCTTTTGAATATAAATTGAATTTAAATCCAATTTAAACCCAAAATTCAAACAAGCTCAGAATTCGTCCAAACAAACGTCAAAATGTCCAAAATTATGCTAGGATCGCAGCGGAGAAATTGCACGTGAAACGGACCTCGTATGTAAAAGTTATACGTGTTAGATCATTTAAAAATAAAATTTAAATTAAAAAAAATAAACAAATCAACCCCAAACAAAGCCACGTCAACATCGACCCAAAAGCACGCAAAACCTTACTTCTTCCTCACGAACACTGAAGCCGCCGTCTGCTCGTCATGTCGTCGCTGCTACGCCCTAAAACTCGATCACACGCGCGCCTATCTCTGTCCGACCTTACAGAGACTCGCGGCCCCCTTCCCCACGACCATGTAGCTCGCCAATCGATGAAGCAAACAGCAGCCGCCACGAGAGGCGACACCCTAATCGAATTTTCATGCGTAATCCAATTGTCAACTCGCCAAATTAGTACACCGATGGACTATGCTCGTCAATCTCTACACAGCAGTAACATCCAATTGACGATCAGGCGAAGTTGATTACAGCACGATGAACGACCATGCTTTGTTTTTTAATTTATGGACGAACAGAGATTCATATTGGAAAATGAATCACAAGTCTAAGATGCGCTCGTCGAGAGCTTTCCGACGATATAAAATATGATATAGTTTGAAAAGTTTGAAATTTTGATTTGGTTTTGAATTGCAATTGGAATTGGAAGTGAGAATTTGTTTATCTACCATTGAGGAGGAGAGACAGCTGAATTGTACATACAGAAACGAGGAATAAGAAATAGGCTAGGGTTTATAATAAGATATATATAGACAAAGCTGAAATAGAAAAGATGGACACGATTGATTCGCGCATTGAACAATAAAATGGCCCGAAAAGCCCGTTCTGACTCCGTAACGAAAATAAGTCAACCCATGTATCAAAATAGATGTTTTAAAATATTATAAAATCAAAGGTACAGGTTTCAGGTCCAAATTCCATCGTATGAAGAAGTTATGCTAAAATCAAGTTATTTCAAATTGATTTCAATTGATTTTAATTAAATTGATTTCAAGGCGTTTCGAGTCGGTACAATCAAACGACAAGTCCGGTCGCTACAAAAACTTAAAATCCTACAAAAATTCACCATTACGGATCCAATGAAACTAGTTTCATTGAAATCCGAGTCAGTGGCTAAAATGGCTATTTTTACATTAATTAGATAAATTAATAATTAATTAATTAAATCAAATTTTCAATTTCAATTCGAAAATAGACAAATTTCATCATTTTTGATTCCTTACTCATTTACAATGATTTAAACAAATTTAAATGTCAAATTAGAGTTGATAAATTTATTAATTTCAGTGTTAACCTTAATTTTATTAATTCAAAAATTATAAATTTAATTTCCAATAATTCTATTTAATTTACTTTTCATTCTATTATTCAATTCATTATTATCAAACGGACGAATATATCATTGGATTCATAATCTATTACATTAATATTCTCACATTCCATCTTAATTTCAATTGAGTAATATTTATATATTTAATTTCATTTATTTGCAATTAAATCCAATCATTATAGTTCAAATCCCATTAAATTGATAAGTCTTCATTTCCATTTTTTTGAGTTCAACAAATTGTCCTATTATGGATAATATTAACATTATTTTCAAATATTACCATAGTTAACATTAACGTAATAATTTATTTAGATTTATTGCAATTTTTAATAAATGTAATTTAACAGGCTAAATAAATAGGTAACATAAAATATTTGTTACCATTTACTTTCAATCACACTTATAAGTTATTATTCTTAAACAATTGTTATAATTGTTTACATAACACAAATTTCATTCAATCATCATTAACAATATATTATCTCATTATTAAATTACAAAGTTTTATTTTTTTCAGATACTAAATAAAAAAATTAAATTAAATTAAAATTTTAAATTATCGAAAATTTATGGGTCGTTACAATGGAGAATGTTGAAATTCCTTTGTATCCTGGTTGTGCAAGCTGCACAAAGTTGTCAACTACAATACTTCTTTATAAGCACAATGTTCGAAATAGTGTATCTGATAGAGCGTTTACGAAAATTCTTAAACTTCTCCAAGATATGTTGCCTATGGAAAAAAGTCTTCCAATTAGACATATGAAACAAAGAAGCTGCTTAAATCATTTGATCTAGGATATAGGAAAATACATGCATGCTTAAATGATTGTTGTCTATTTGGAAAATAGTTTAGACATAGTGATTTTTGCCCTAAATGTGGCAAGCCTCGTTGAAAAAGAACAAGAGAAAGGAAGACGAAAAGCAAGCCATAATACCTAGGTCTTGAGATACTTTCCAATAATTCCAAGATTTAAAGAATGTTCACATCTCCGAAAACATCAGAACAATAAAGATGGTGTAACAACCCGCATATTTTACGATTGAGTATTTAAATATTTCATCGTTAGTCGAATTTTAGTCCGAAAAGCTACTTTTTGCAAACGGTCGAATTAGGACTCGAGACCACACCCATTGAGTTCAAAATGACGTTTGCGATCTTTTTGAGTATAAACTTTGATATGTTTGGAGTTAGTGGAATTTTGCCACTTTTTCACTTGGGGATTTGGTTTTGTTTCAGCCCAGTTAGACCCAAGCTTCACCCCTCTTCTCTTCATTACTTCATTTCTGTTTCCTAATAACCAAGCTTTAGCGACAATGGAGGGAGGAATGGAAAATTAAAGCTCCAAGCCCTAGTTTCCATTTGCAAATTAAGTTCTAACTCCAAATTCTCAGAAGAAGCTTTGGTAAGCCCTTTCTTCTTCTTCTTCTCCAACTCATTGTCATATCAATTTCAGAAAATTCCTAAAACTAACTTAGGAAATGATTCTCTTTTAAGCTTAAATTCAAGCTCCTTGAGTTGGGATTGAAGAGTGGTTGACCCTTCTTTGTTTTCAAGCTTCTCCTTCCTTTGTTTTGTAAAAAGGTGAGATTTTTATCTCACGTCTAAGTCTATGATTATATTTGATTATTAGGTATGAATTCCTAACACTTATTCATGTGCATTTGATTTTGGTTTGAATTGATTTGATGTATATTCTAATTTTTGGTGTTTTGAAATCAAAATCTATGAAAATCCTTTTATGGATATCTCAACAAGTTTTGGTGACACATCGAAGAGCCTATAAGGCCGGGTTGTCGATTGGCATAAATACCTAGCGCCATAGCTCGTTCGGTTGCGAATTGGTTGGGTTTGCACATCATTTGCATAGGCAGAAAAACTGCCTTAGCCCCAGTCAGTCGACTGGACTTTGAAGTCAGTCGACTGGCTGTAGCTAATATGCATTCCGAAGGCTGTCTGCAGAGCTTTGTGGGCTCTCTATTCTAGAGTCAGTCGACTATTCTCAGTGAACCAGTCGACTGACCAGTATCCCGCGGATTTTCCGGGACCGAGTTCAGTCGACTGAACTCAGTGAGCCAGTCGACTGACCTGCTCCTATATGCCTATTCTACCTATTTTTGCCTATTTCTGCTTGGATTCCAATTTTTATCGATTCCTTTGTGATTCCTAGTTGTTGCTATCAATTATTCGACTTTGATGACTTCTATTTTGGAATTTTTGCAAATATCCATTTTGATGGATTATATATCGATTTATTGGAATTAATTCACGTCTTCGAATGTGAATTTTAGTGATTGATTGTTCTACAATTATTTTTGTGATATGTCACTTTAAAATATATAAAGGTTTCTTACTAGTAGTAAATATCAAAACTCTTTCTTCAAAATGATTTGAACACTATTTTATTACAAAGCTCGTTCTCTCAAACCGTTTTCCCAATCTATTAGTATATACAAACCTTTACCTCACCCGTATGAGAAATCTAATTAAAAGGATTAATAAAACGAGTGGTATGAAACGCTTGCGTTTACTTCGTCGGTTAATTCTTGGGCTTGTTCGATTGAATCTCTTGTGACAAGTTTGTAGTGGAGATTTACAACTTGTTTGTAAATATTTAAGTTAAGGTAGTGGTTATGGGACATGAAACTAAACTCATATGTTTACTAGCTTTGTGTAGTTGACACTATCTTGATGATGATTGACGATCATTTTTGTGATTTAGACTAGCACTATGCTATGTTTCTTTGTCCATGTAGGGGACGGTACCTCGCTTTATTGAGTTTCGTCTCATTTTTGTTATAGGCTAATGACCTATTTATTTCTTGGAGTTTTGACTCAATTTGTGTGGGCTAGCGACCCACGTTTTTTTATGAAATTCAGTTCTTCGGGCGTACCGTTGTACTACATCGTTGTTCCGAATTTTATGAGTTTCAGGTTCCTCGGGCGTACCGTTGTACTACGTCGTTGCACCGGCTCTATGGTTAGCGACCATGGGATAGCGTCCCGTTGTTTGATACACGTGTTCTTAAGTTTTCATGCTCCCGTTCTGTGATAGGCCTCTCCCCCTTTTTGTGATTTCTGGATCTCTATTGATGATTTCTAGAATTTATGTTTCACCAATTTTATGATTGGCATTTATATGTTGTCAATATTTTCGGCTTGGTGAATGAAATAAGGAGTATGACATTCCTTTTTATCTTTGAGAAGATTCTTGTGATATTGATTAATCTCTTGATGATTTTCAATTACATACTTATCGTAGTATGGCATTATGGTTACTATACTTTTTTGTCATATCTCCTATTCTGTATCATTTCATCTGATATTTATAGCTAGACTGATCCGTTTATTATTTTCTTATTAAATAATACTCGGGTCAGACCGAGATGTTACAGGTGCTTCTGCTTAACTCCTCACCAAGGATTATTTTTCTAACTTTTGGCTAACTACTTAGATTAGTAGTTGATTTTGTTGTATACATTTGAGATATAGACTCCTTGATGTATACATATTCTTTTGTCTAGCACTTGTAACTATTCTTTTGTGATATTGTGGATCTTTTTTGACCACTACTCTGATACACACATTTATGTGTAATATTCATATCTGTTTCCGCCTTTGTGACATGGATCTCTGTGACTGATTTGTGTTATGTTTATTTCTACATTTGTTTTCGAAGAATATATATAGCCACTGTGTAGTAGCTTTGAGTTTGTATCGGTATGTCGGTTTCCCTCTTGAAATCAAAATTCATTTTATTCTGTCTGACATATCGGTGCTCGCACAAAGCCATTACATGGATGGTCGCTCCTCAACAGCCTTATTCTCCACGCTAGTTGACAAAATTACTTCGGGGTGTCCTTGGCTAGTGTGGGTATAGAGGTGGGGCATCAAGCTTGGTATCAGAGCCAAACTTCGGAACAATGTAGAATAATTTAACAAGGATCATCGTCCTAAGTCCATCTTAGGAGTCGTGCCTTTAGGATTTAATTCGTGTCTTCGTACCTCCCTATCCTATTTTCTTTTGTGATTCCTTATTTTATCAATCATTATTGTTTGATATTCATTTTGTGAATAACCTTTTTCTTCTTCTTCTTTCTTTCTTAATGAAGAGAAATGGTTAGACCTGGCCGTCCCAGCGCCGGTCAATCTAGTGCTACTCCCCAGGATGGAGTATTTATGTCTGCCCAGCAGCTTCTTGATCTAGTAAAGAATGCTCAAGCAGCCAGTTTTAATCCGGAGTCTACTCACCCTAAGTCTGGGTTTGCATGTTTGTGCAACGATTATACCAATTTGGGTGGGAAGCCATTCAAAGGTTCTGAAACCATTATTGAAGTCCAGGCTTGGCTAAGAACATGCAATCGAGTCTTTTCTCGCATGAATCTTATTGATTTTCACCGAGTCCAGTTGGCCTCTAGTATGCTCCAAGAAAGAGCATGAGACTGGTACGAGCTTCTGATTTCTGAAATAAATGAAGCGGATCTTACTTGAGAGAAATTCCGAGAACGATTCGAATCAAAGTTTGTGCTAGAAGCTGAGAGGGTGACATTGGCTCGTCGTTTCATTGACCTTGTTCAAGGTGAATCCTCTGTGGTAGATTATGTCGCATCATTCGAGTCACTTTCTAAATACGGAGTTGAATACATAAACACCCCATTGAAGAAGAATCAGAGATTTGTCTATGGCTTGAACAAAAATCCCAAGAAGTCATTACTTCTAAAGTTTGAAGTGAAAGAGGCTATGCGGTAGGATCGTGTAATATGGAATAACGGAATAGTCTAGGTAGATAAAGTAAGTAAAAGCATGGTAGACACCAGGATTTTATACTGGCTCGGACCTCTAGTCCTACGTCCAGTCCCTAAGCTTCACTTAGGAATTCTACTAACTAAAACCCTCTCTTAACCCAGAGGAATAAGTTTACAACTTACCTAAACAACCAAACGAGATTTCTTGCCTCAACTACCGAATAGGACTTCAACTCAATTACTAAAAAACAATATTCGACTTGTTGTGTTCTTGTCAACACTAATGAGTCTAATGTAGTACAATGTTCCTATAATCTTATCCTCGAGAGTATGAAATGTGTTTGTGAAGATTTAGGAAATGTGAATTGCTATGAATCAAATGAGTGTTATAAACAAACAGAGATTCAAGCAATAGATCAGTGATTGCTTTTAAAACTTTTAGAGAATATAAAATATGTTCAAGAAAATAGTGAGATTAAAGCATAGGAAAATTGGTGATTTTGCAAATGATAGAAACATGTTTTTATATATGTAGAAGAGGTGTAACTATTTGCAAAAGGTGCAGGCAAGAGATGCATCCATTTCCATTGGACAATGGCTGCAACTCTTGGGAAGAAGAAGGTGTCTCTTTAGGAAAAATTCGCAGGTTCAAATTCAGTCGACTGAGCAGGTTTTCAGTCGACTGGAAATGTAAAGAAGAATTTTTCAGGTATAGATTCAATCGACTGAGCAGGGTGTTTCACTTGATTGGAACTGTGCATGTTTGTATATGTGTAACAGGGTCAGTCGACTGAAATGTCATGCTCAGTCGACTGAACTGATAATTTATGCACAGTGAACACCTAACTAAAATATGAAGTTTATGAAACGTGTCTTAGTGTTTGTGCAAGTTTCTTGTGGATAGATTTTAACAATAAATCTAAACTAAGACCTATATTTAATTCATACTCATGTTATCATCGGTCTTCATCGTTCTTCCTATAGCTTTACACATATCACTTCCTTTTTTTTGAAGCACATTGTCATTGATCAAAATATAGCGTATCAACATTCTCCCCCTTTTTGATTGATGACAATACGGATGTGTGTAGAGATGTAATTATTTCCTCCCCTTGAATATATGCACTGTATTTCCTACAAAACAAGTTTAGTAACATAGATTTCTCCCCCTTTGTCATCGACAAAATGGAAGTAATAATTTGTAGAAGTATATAATTGTCAAATAAAGAAACCACAATCCAAAATCCATTTTCTTTTCTTGAGTGGGACCTGCAAAAAATATTAATAAATATATTGGTACCCACCTTTTAATAGGGTCCTAAGAGTTAGATCTTAGGAAACCAAACCCAAGTGGGTTTAGTATCCCTTTTATAAAGATAATTACTATTTTTGTGAACTGTTTCTATAAAAGAATTTATATATTTGTTTCGAATTAAATTATTGTTTGTTTTCGGAACCCATATTTTGATTTCCTTTTTCTTTTTAGTGTGTCTTAGTATGTTTTTTTTCAATACTATACTATGATTTGAATTATTTTCCTTCTTATAATTAGCATTTTTCTTTGGAAGAATTTTTGATTCCCTTTTAAAACCTAATCCATTTTTATTTGAAGAGGATTGAGAATTTTCGAGAATTTTAGATAAATTTTCTCTTCCCTTATTAAAATTAGAAATATTTTTAGTAATGTTATCTAATTTAATTTGAAGACTAGTATTTTCTAATTCAACTTGTTTTAGTTTATTTTTTAAATTGTGATTTTCAGAAATAATTTCATCATTCTTTGTCTTTTCAATTTATTGGCTCAAAAGTAAAAGTTGACTATCTGAGTTTGAGAGAGATTCTTGAACCTTTTCAAGTTCTTCTTCCAATATATTTTTTCCGTCTTTTAACCTATCTCTTTCAAATTCAGCTTTGTTTTGATTTTCACGTGTCTCTTTAAGTTTCTTTTTGAGATTTTTTATAGTATTTAAAAATTCAGTGTTTACTTCTATTAAATCATCATAAGATAAATCACTAACCTCGGATTCTTGAGCCGTGAAGCACACATTTGCTTGTTCATTGTTGCTATCACTATCATTTCCGGATGAAGATGTATCTGAATCATCCCATGTTACAGAAAATGCCTTCTTTTTGAATTTATCCTTCTTGTTTTTTTTATTGAAGCTTTTTTGATTTTCCTTCTTTTGTTCTGGACAATCCTTGAGCATGTGCCCTTTCTTGTGACAATTGAAACGTTCTATATTCGAGGATGTTGGTTTGTTCGAGAAATTCTTATTGAATCCGTTTTTATTTCTTTTTCTATATCTTAAGAATTTCTTGAAATTTTTGGCTATAAATGCTAAATCCTCATCTTCAAACTCTGATTCTTCCTTTTCCGCATGAAAAACAACATTCTTTCTTGAGCTTGATCTTTCTTAGCTTGCATATTTACTTCATACGACATAAGATTTCCAATTAATTCCTCTAGTTTCATTGTAGATAGATCATTTGCTTCCTCGATTGCTAGTACTTTTCTCTCCCATTCATCAGTGAGTGAATTTAGAACTTCAGACACAATGTCAAACTCCGTGTATTTTTCTCCTAGTTCTATTAAGGCATGATGAATGTCTTGAAATCTCGAGTACATGTCATTGATGGATTCATTTTGTCGCATTCTAAAGTTTTGGAATTGGTTCTTCAGCATGGGTATCTTTGTTTGTTTGACCTTGTTTGTGCCTTCATGTATGACTCTAAGTGTTTCCCATATCTGATATGCAGTAGTACATATGCTAACATGGTTGAATTCATTTCTATCCAGGGCGCAAAATAGCATATTCATAGCTTTGGCATTTGTACTAGCTTCATTCTTTTGAATTTGTGTCCATATAGGATAATCGGTCGTGGGTACAACGAACTCTGCTTGAGTAGCATTCCAGGCTTCGAAACTTTTTGCTTGCATATAAATCCTCATCCTTGTAGCCCAATAGTTATAGTTTAGTCCATTGAATAGGGGGGTCTTTGGGTAGATTGTCCTTCCGTAAATGTAGAACTATAGGCAGATGTTGTGCTTGTACTTGCGTTATTTTCCATATTATCAATATGTCTAATAACAGTGTTATGGTTATAAGATGGCCTTGCTCTGATACCAATTGAAAGAGGCTATGCGGTAGGATCATGTAATATGGAATAACGGAATAGTCTAGGTAGATAAAGTAAGTAAAAGCAAGGTAGACACCAGGATTTTATACTGGTTCAGACCTCTAGTCCTACGTACAGTCCCTAAGTTTCACTTAGGAATTCTACTAGCTAAAACCCTCTCTTAACCCGGAGGAATAGGTTTACAACTTACCCGAACAACCGAACGGGATTTCTTGCCTCAACTACCGAAGAGGAGTTCAACTCAATTACTAAAAAAAATATTCGACTTGTTGTGTTCTTGTCAACACTAATGAGTCTAATGTAGTACAATGTTCCTATAATCTTATCCTCGAGAGTATGCAATGTGTTTGTGAAGATTTAGGAAATGTGAATTGCTATTAATCAAAAGAGTGTTATAAACAAAACAGAGATTCAAGCAATAGATTAGTGATTGCTTTGAAAACTTTTAGAGAATATAAAATATGTTCAAGAAAGTAGTGAGATTAAAGCATATCATGTTTTTATATGTGTAGAAGAGGTGTAACTATTTGCAAAAGGTGTAGGCAAGAGATGCATCCATTTCCATTGGAGAATGGCTACAACTCTTGGGAAGAAGAAGGTGTCTCTTCAGGAAAAATTCGCAAGTTCAAATTCAGTTGACTGAGCAGGGATTTCAGTAGACTGGAAATGTAAAGAATAATTTTTCAGGAATAAATTCAGTCGACTGAGCAGGGTGTTTCAGTTGACTAGAACTGTGCATGTTTGTATATGTGTAACAGGTTCAGTTGATTGAAATGTCCTGTTCATTCGACTGAACTGGTAATTTATGCACAATGAACACTTAACTAAAATATGAAGTTTATGAAACGTGTCTTAGTGTTTGTGCAAGTTTCTTAAGGATAGATTTTAACAATAAATCTAAACTAAGACCTATATTTAAATCATACTCATGCTATCCTCGGTCTTCATCATTCTTCCTTTAGCTTTGCACATATCTCTTCCTTTTTGTTGATGCACATTGTCATTGATTAAAATATAGCGTATCAACAAGAAGTTTCTTTTAATCAACTCGTTGATATCGCTCTTCGACTTGAAGAGGCGGATAGGGAGGGTGATGTTGAAGTTGTGGGTGCCAAACCAAACTTCAATAACAACAAGAAAAGGCCTAGTAAATTCAAGGTCCCTAATTTCAACAACAAAGGAAAACAAGAAACTTCTGTAGCAAAGACTCCTACCCCTAGTAGTGGACAATGCTACAATTGTGGTTCTAAAGACCATTATGCCAATAGATGTCCAAAACCTCTCTTTTGTCGCTATTGCAAAAGTTCGGGTCATCTTTTATCTTCATGTCCCAAACTTCAAGCCAAGAAGGAGGGAAAGTTAAATGTTGCACAAGCCACTAGCAAAACTTCTCGTGTCCAAGGTATTTTTCATTCTATCATTGATGGCATTATTTTGTTTCGTGATCAACCTATTCGAGTTCTTTTTGGTACAGGTGCATCCCATTCTTTTATATCAAAAGAACTTATTGATACTTTTTTCTTTAAGTGTTGTTGTTTTAATGACTTCGTTGAGAATTACGAATCCTTGTTGGTGGATCCATAAAAATTAGTTTGCTTTGTAAAGATTATTTTGTGTGATTTTTCTTTCCAAGCCGATTTGCATGTTATGCGTTATTTAGGCTTTGGAATGATTTTGGAAATGGATTGGCTTAACCGTTATGAAACTCACCTATGTCCTGAGCGGACTATTCATGTTTGACATCCTCAATCTATTAAGCAGATTTCTATCATTCTTAAAGATTCGGATTCTAATTTGGCAGCATCTTTATATTCTTTAAATCCTAAGGATGACGATAATGACGATGAGGAAGATGTCATTTCTCTTATTCACGTTGTTCGTGAATTTTCCGACATATTTGAGCCCGTTTTAGGACTACCACCTAAGCGAGAAATTGAGTTCAGAATTAATCTTATCCTGGAGCTCAACCTATCACTCGTCCTCCTTATCGCATGTCCAATAAGAAAAATGAGGAGATGCGCAAACAATTATTCGAATTGGAGACAAAGCAATTTATTCACTCTAGTTCCTCGCCTTGGGGAGCTTCGGCTATTTTTGTGAAGAAATCCGATGGTACACTTAGGCTTTGTGTTGACTACCACAAGCTTAATTATCTTACTATCAAAAATAAATATCCTTTACCTCGGATTGATGATCTATTTGATCAACTTATAGTGCTAGAGTCTTTTCACAATTGGACTTGGCAACCGGTTTTCATCATCTTCGTATTGCAGAGGATAACATTCCTTTAACATCGTTCCGAACTTGTTATGGATCTTATGAATGGCTTGTTATGCCATTTGATTTAACGAATGCTCCGGCTTATTTCGTTGACCTTATGAATTGAGTTTTCAAAGATTTCCTCGATCGATTTGTTCTCATCTTTATTGATGATATTCTTGTGTATTCAAAAACCGAGGAAGAGCATGAAAAGCATCTTCGGATTGTGTTGGAAACTCTTAGGAACAATCAGTTAAAAGAAATTTTTTCTAAATGCCACTTTTGGCAATCTCGTGTGAAGTTTCTCGGTCATATTATTTCTGAATCCGGGATTTCCGTGGATCCTTCAAAGATTGAAGCGATTCAAGATTGGAAGAGATCGGAGAGTGTGATGGAAATTCATAGTTTTCTCGGATTGGTTGGTTATTACCGTCGCTTTATCAAAGACTTTTCTAAACTTTTCGTGCCTCTTACTAGCTTGAAGAAGAAAGGTGTTAAATACATTTGGTCGGACAAATGTGAAGCTTCTTTCCAAAAATTGAAAGAACTCCTTTCTGATGCCCCTGTTCTTGTAATTCCCGAAGGAAACCAAGATTTTATTGTTTATACCGATGCTAGTCGCATTGGATTGGGTGCCATTGTTATGAAAAGAGAACATGTTATTGCTTATGCTTCTAGGAAATTGAAGCCAGCCGAGACTAGATATGCCACTCATGATTTAGAGCTCGCGGCTATTGTTTTCACCCTTAAAATTTGGCATCATTATCTTTTGGGAGAAAGGTTTATTCTTTACACCGATCATAAATCTTTGAAGTAAATATTTTCTCAAAAGGAACTTAATTTGCGCCAACAACGTTGGCTCGAATTTCTTGCATCTTATGATCTTGATATTCTTTATACTCCCGGAAAGGGAAATCGTGTTGCTGATGCACTTAGTCGTAAGCAACAAGCGGTTGTTTCCATGATGATATCCGAATGGAATGATCTCGAGATTTTATCCACTTGTGAGATTCGAGATCGTGTATCCGATTTATGTTCATCTCTTTTTTTATGTAGCCTTGAGGCTCATCCTTCTCTTTTAGACCGCATTCTTGAAGCTCAAAAGCTAGATCCCGAATTGGCACTTCATAGCCAAAGAGTGAGGGATAAACTTGATATTTAGGTTCTGAAAGACTTTGATATCGATTCTCATGGCGGTATTTGAAAATTTGGTAGACTTATCGTGCCAAATATTTGTGATCTTTGTAAAGACATTTTAAAAGATTCTCATCGTTCTAAATTTACCATTCATCCCGGTAGTAGTAAAATGTATGCGGATATGAAGCGACTTTATTATTGGGAGGGAATGAAATTTGATATCGCTATCTTTGTTAAGCGTTGCATGACTTGCCAACTCATTAAGGCCGAGCATCAAAGGCCCGGTGGGTTATTGCAACCTTTGGACATTCCAATTTGGAAGTGGGATCAAATTTCCATGGATTTTATAGATGGCCTTCCCGTTCTCGTTCGGGTCATAATAGCTTATGGGTGATAGTTGATAGACATACTAAATCCTCCCATTTTATTCCCATTCGGTCTAATCGGACCGATCCTCTCTTGGCCAAACTCCTTATTAAAGAAATTGTAAAATTGCATGGATTTCCTTCTTTTATTGTTAGTGATCGTGATCCATTGTTTACTCGTGTATTTTGGAAGAGTCTTCAAAAAGCTTTGGGAACGAAGCTTAATTTCAGCATCGCTTATCATCCTCAGTCCGATGGACAAATCGAGCGTGTAAATCAAACTCTTGAAGATCTTCTTCGTGCATATGTTTTTGATTTTGGTGGAAGTTGGGAAGATCATATTTCTCTTGTTGAGTTTTCCTATAATAATAGCTTCCAATCTAGTATTGGTATGGCACCTTTTGAGGCACTCTATGGAAGGCCCTGTCGATCTCCTTCTTGTTGGCTTGAGGCCGGTGGAAAGCTGGTTTTAGGTCTAGATTTTATTCGTGATTCCACAGAAAAGATCAATCTTATTCGTTACAGGATGAAAGAAGCCCAAAGTAGGCAAAAATCCTATGCCGATAATCGAAAGGAAATTAGAATTTTCTGTGGGAGATTATGTGTTTATTCCTGTTTCACGTATGAAGGGTGTTGTACGTTTCAGTCGATCGAGAAAGTTATCACCACGATATATTGGTCCATTTCCTATCACCGAACGTATTGGTTCCGTGGCTTATCGCATTTTATTACCGGCTCAGTTTTCTGTTATTCATGACGTGTTTCATGTTTCTCAATTACGGAAATGCATTCGAGATTCCGATTCTATTCTTGAGCCCGGTGTTGTGAAAGAAATTAAAGTTTCGCCTAATTTAACTTATGAGCAACATCCTATTCGTATTGTTGATTCGGAGGTCAAACGCCTTCGAAATAAAGATGTCCCACTTGTGAAGGTTCAATGGTCCTCAAATCCTAAGGATTGTTGTAACGACCCAGAATTTCTGTCATTTGAAATTCAGATGTTTAATTGATTTTAA
Organism: Allium cepa; assembly: GCA_030765085.1. Classification (NCBI taxonomy): domain Eukaryota; kingdom Viridiplantae; phylum Streptophyta; class Magnoliopsida; order Asparagales; family Amaryllidaceae; genus Allium; species Allium cepa. The sequence goes on from CM060935.1 coordinate 281,633,251, forward strand.
ATATTAACAAGTAAAATTTATAAGTCAAATGAATTATATTTCGAATATTTAGATTTAATTGGATAATTAAATCGATAATTTAATATTTGAAATAGCGTAAATATTTGGGAATTGGGTTTAATGTGAATAAAAATGATTTGTAAAGTTATATTAAATCACATTGGAGTTAGAACAATGTTTGTGAATTTTTAAAGTTGAACTAAAAGTTAATTTGCAGAAATTGAGTATTTTGATATTTAATTGACGAGTGAAAATAGTTATTTTTCAAACAGTCTCGGATTTCGATGAAACTAGTTTCATCGGATCCATAATGTTATACTATTGTAAGATTTCAAATTTCGTGTCAATCGGATTTACTATTTGTCCGGGGCAAGCCAAAACGCATAGAAATTGGTTTAATCGATTTAATTTAAAATTGATCGTTTATTTCCGTAACTCGCACATATCATCAAATTAATTTCCGAAACACATTCCATTGTGTCCGGAACGCAGGGTAAACCCTAGAAATGCTGGTCACCGCTCAAGATTTGGAGTTCGGAAATTTGGAGTGAATAGTGTTTTTCGTTGAAATTCTATAAAAGGAACCCATCCACCTTCACATTTTCAAACAAGAAAACCCTAACCCTAATTCTACCTTCAGCTGCCGGCTAAGCAATTTTAATGGCCAGAAAACACTCTTCTTCTTCCCTCGATTTCTTTTAATCCAAGCATCAATTCAAGAAACTTTCAACATGAAAAATGTAGAGCATCATGTGATCTTCGTATTCAACGGTTAAGATCGTAATTAATAAAGTAGATTGACGGCAATTCGAGCATGAAGGCACGACAGTTGCGTATGGTTTTCGATGCAAGTTGGGGGCCGAGCTCCACCATGCTTTGGCCGAGAGTAGTATGGGTGATGGGCTTCGAGATGAAGGTTGTTAATCAACTTCTCGACGCTTGTGGTGGCCGCGACATAGAGGAGTTGTACGTGAGCTAATGGGTTCATTTTTGCGTGAATAACCTGGACGCGCATGTGAGATGGGAGAAGGCAAGGCGTGGTCATGATCTGAAGTTGCAAATCCAACGGTCCAGATGTAAAGGTTGTAAAATATAAAAAGAAATTAGAAATTTTTATATTTAAAAAATCGTGTAAACTTTGAAATAGCATATCTTGTTCATACGAGGCCGGAATTGGACGAAACAAATTGCGCCAGGTTCGTTTTGTCTAACACTACGTAATGGAGCTGGTTTGGAGTCCTTTGGAGCTAGTGATAATTTCGGGTAAAATTAAACACTTTTTTAATTTTATTCGAAACAAACGCTACAACTGTTATCGAAAACTCAAGGTGAGAACTTCTCACTCAATCGAATTATTTCGATTTAAATTTTAAATAGTTAGATTTCAAATTGCTTGATTGTGTGATTGGATGATAGTTATTATCTGTTATATTGAAATAGACCCTATACGACGTATATTAAGCGGATGTTATTTATTAAACACATATACCGCGATAATTCCAACTTGAATGGAATTGGCATTATATATGTACTTGGAGTTGATTCCCCGCATTATATAGCGGATGAGACCCTACTGCGCCGCATAATAGCGGATAGTATTTTATAAATCCCATATACCGCGATATTTCACCTTGAAGCGGAATTGGTATTGTGCTAACATCTGTGGATGCAGAGAAACAGGTTGGAGGGATCTAACTTGATTCCTCAAACATTAGAATTTATTTCATATGTTGTGTGTTGGTTGATTTGTAATCCGTGTGATTATCTTTGTGATCGAAATCGTTAAAGGCTAAATTTTAGCCGAATATAAATTGGTATCATTAGATACCGAAAATAAGTAAAATCTGAACTTTCAGAATTTAAGTTGAAAATTTATAATTAAAATTATTTTTGAGAATCGTATAAATTTGAAGGAAGGAGCTTTTAAAAAGATAAAGTTTTATTTTTTATCTTGTTGAATAAAATTCCAAATATGGTAAAAGGGCTTAATAAACGGATTTTCGATAATATTATTCAAAGGTTGAAATTTATTCAAAATATGGATTTTAAAGAGTTGGAAAATAAAAGAATTTGTATTCTTTAAAAAAAAGAAATTATTTTGAAAAGAAATAAATTTAGGAATCCATTTAGGAATTGATTTTGGTAATTGAAAATAGATCTTTTGGAAATCCATTTGGAAATTTATTTGGTGTTTTGAAATGAATTTGGAATCAATTTGGAAATTAATTTGAGGTTTAGTATAAATAGATTTCAGTTTGAAATTTGAATGAAATTCACTTAGTGTTTAATTTCTTGGAAAATCAATATGGAATTTGATTTGGTGTTTTTGGAAATCAATTGAAAACTGATTTTGGTGTTGAAAGTGAATAATTGAAGTCGATTTGAAAAATGGTATAAAAAGTGAATATTTGGAAATGTAAATTCATAATGGAAATTAATAAGGTAAATTTGTTTTAAAAATAAACATTGATTTATTTTTAAAAGTATGGGAATAAATTTATGGATTTGGAACGTAAATTTAATAAATCGGTAAGGATTTATTTAATTGATTTGAATGAACCATTTTGAAATGAAAGTGTATCCTCCCTGGAAAGCCGAATAAAATTTCTGAATAGCTTTGAAAAAATATATTATTCGTATATATAAAATTCTAGTATTGGTTTTGAAAAGGATACTTTGAAGAAATTTACCTCTTAAATTATTTTAAATAATTTAAGTAAAGATTTATTAAACTGTTTATAGAAATGATTATTTCTAAGATTTAATCAGTAATTGTTTTAGAAAATAATTATTTAAATAGTTATACTCTATTTACTAATTTTATTTTGAAAAATTAGTTTGGGTTAAGTTTATATAATATAGGTATAATATTTTATAACTAATATTTTAAGTAAAGTGTTTAAAGAAAAATAGTTTTATTTAAAAGTGTTTTCCAGATATATTTTTGGATAAGAAATTTTCAATTATTTTAAAATATTTGAACTCGGCAGATTTCCAGTGAAAATGAATAACTATTTGTAGGTGTTTTCCACTTAAGGAAAATGATTTGAAATTTAATTTCAAAAGTTGTAAAGGTGAAAATTGATTTGAAATTTTTTTTCAAATGGTTGAAGTGTGGAAGTTATATCTTGTAGAGATATTTTTGAAAATAAATAATTTGGGAAATTATTTGAAATCGGGTGATGTTGTGAATATTGATTGATAGTTAAATAACCGACTATCAACATTGACCCTTAAAGGGCTATTTGTTGTGAATTGGTTGAAATTAAATGCTACACTTATTTTTAAATTATTGCGCTCGTTATTCGGACTACCCATTCCGAATAGTGATACCACGTAATGGATAGCATTGAAGAATGGTGTTGAAGACCGGGTATTTGTGAAAATGGTAGGACGACCTATCGATTGTCTCTGCACCATTAGCTACAGTATGGAGATTCCTTTGTGATGGGAAATTTGATCGGGATTGTGAATACCCGGATTGCAAGGGCTTCTTTTGAAGTGCCTTTGGTTCTGTTCAAACCCGGAACAGACTTGTATCGTTACGTGTCTGACATTACATTTTGAGATATAAAGCAGATTTCCTTCAAATACATTTCTGTTGGGGGCGGAGAATTTATTCTCTTAGCTTAACACCCTTCTCTAAGACGTACGAGCTCAGAGGTTATGTAGTTGAAGGTTACAACGATATATTCCCAATTTGGTAATATGGCATGCTGAGTGTCGTTGTGTAAGGATTATTTATCGATCATTTGTTGATCAAAGCGTGGCTTTGTGAAAAAGCGTAGCTTTATGGACGAGACTTCGTCAGACCTCACACCCCGGAAATGGTCGAAACAGGAATATGCGGCAAGATTATGAGGGTCGCTCCCTTTAGGGTATGCCATTTCCTTCTGGAAAAGGGTGGCGTCAGGTATGGTGCCCTGATGCTTAACCTATGTGGTTGCTCCAATCTCATTTTCTGTGTGGTTGTTGCTTGGTGATAGGGGGCCCTCGGATAAAGGTCCCAAAGGACCGGGGAGTGGCATACTTGAGTAGTAGTTACCTAGTTACAAAGGTAACCCGACCTTGTGCTAGCAGAGATCCGGTTAGGTTCGCGGGACGTCCCGCCAAAGGCGATCCCATGTGGTAGTAGGAAGTTGTGACGACCCGGCTTTTTACCACCTGAAAGTCGTATCGTCTTGAAGAAAGAAAGGGATAGAAAATAGAAAAGATAGAGAAGAAAGAAGAAACAACATCAGAATCTCAACAGCGGAATGAATAAATTATATTGATCACATAAGTATTTACATAATATACAATATCAATCAGAGTAATACAGATAATACATCACATACTAGACAGTTATAAACACCTGTCTAGTTATACACCTCAATATACGATACAGATAAACAACTCAGAGATACCAACACAGCGGAACACTATATATATAGTCTACAACGCAGAAGCCTCATGCTCCATTGCTCTTGCAGAATTCGTCAATGCTGACCTGAATCTCTTGCCTACTCGTAAAAATTTGAGTACCCGAGAGTTTAGAAAAAATAGAAATAAACTACGGGTCAGACATGGGTCTGGTATGAGTAACAGGTTAAAGTTGCTTAATTTTGAAAAGCCTATGGAAACAAAAGGTATCACGTAAGACTTCCCACACATAAAAACGGGTAAGTTTTTACCTTACGCTAACCATATCATATTTTCTAGGAAATTCAGTGATCTTATAATTGTGCCTAGGGTTTTCAAGTAAAATACAGAAATAGCTGAAATGCTTACATCTCACATTCCAACATAGTTGGGCACAACTAATACGTACGGCACTTATTGGAGATTGGATTCCATACAGTGGCAGGGTACTGGGGTACCGCCCATCACAGTACGTGGCCTAGATCAACGTACCGAGGAGCCACCCTAACTACCCTACAACACAAGGTTGGAACCATTCCTTACTGAACAGTCCCGAACAAGATAACCCCGCAGTTGTAGCTAGCAACCGCCCACACAGCCGAATAAAAAGGGACATCAAGACAGGGTTATATCTCATCCTGCTTGGGCATGACCCACCTAACCTTGCTGCACATCCCATGTTTTAGCCATTCTCGGTTGGTGAGGCAAGAGGCTACAATTACCTTTAATCAGAACACATCACTTAGAATGCTCATCGCCCACCTGACGATGTTCTGAAAGCATTCAATCCATACAAGTTCGTTCCGGGTTCGAACGAAACTGAAGGCATTATCTCGTTACACTCATTTTGGAATCATGCTCAGAGTTAACGATGACAACCCTTGCACTCTGAATCTCCATCTTCACTTCAGATTCACGACCTATCGTTAATTTGGATCGATGTGGTTTTCGGACTTCCAAATACGGAAAACTCGATCTCGGTCTCATCGAAATCCAAAACGCCATCTTTTAGGTCCAAGTTGTTTTAAAGTTTAAAACAATTCAATTCAATCATCCATATACACACAGATAGATAATTCACAATATCACAATAGATAATCAACATTATCATCATTAATATGTAACTCATATTATCACTACAAACAGATAATGCATATTATCATCATAACAGATAATCCATATTATCATCATACTTAAATCAAAGCATCCATATCACATAGCATCAATTATCTCATATCTGAGATCTTAAACCATTCAAGGTAAACAATCACATCAGTTATAATTAATTTAAAATGAATTAAATTAATTACTTGCATCTCTAATTAATTTAAAGTGAATTAAATTAATTACTTAACCATTATAAGTCTTGCTTATATAACTATTAATCAATTATCAATCAATTAATAAATTCATTTCACTTAATCCCACTTGATTAATTAACATTTAATTTTATTCAAGAAATTATCCTTCAATCATTTTCACAAATTAATCACCTTTAACCAAATATAGGAGTTAACCTTTAAATTACTAAAATTAATTACATTACTTCTTAATTAATTGTACTAATAAATCAATTCAATTATTAATTATTTTTAAATAAATCCATTACTTCATTAATTATAAAAATTAATGATCTCTAATTATATTTTCTATTTGAATTAACTACATTAAGTAATTAATCTTCAATTAAACTAAATTGTTAATCACCCTTGATTAACCCTATTCAGTAATTAATTACCCTTAATTACTCCATCAAATAAATTAATTACTCCCTAGTTAATTTTCTCTAACTAATCCCTTGATTAATTATACAAAGTAATTATATTCCAATTACTTTCACTATTAAATCATTCCTGGGTAATTACATCCAGTAATTATCATTAATTACTTTCCTAAGTAATTATACTTATCTCATCATCATATGATTATTTAAATTAATTAAACATAATTAATTAACTTAACAATTCATATTAAACTTAATTAATTACAACGAGTAATTAATTCCTTAATTGCTTCTATTAAGTAATTATACTCAAACAATTTACAATTGATTATCTTTAAATTAATTAATCTAATTAATCATTAATCAATTATATTCTTAGTTAATGACCTCATTATCCATTAATAATTCTTAAAATACTTTTCTAAAGTAATTAACTAAGATTTATTATTAATTACAAATAATTCTACCTTTAACAATTCATTAATTAATCCTTACTTAATTATTAAATTAATTAAGTGTTAAACTTGTAACTTATTAATTTTAATTATTTAAATTAATTAATCACTAATCATTAATTAGAAATTAAACCTTATTTACTTAATGGTTCTTAATTACCAATTTAATTATCCTAAATTTATTATCTTAAACCTTGATTATCTAATTTAAACTCATGATTACTAAATTAATCCAAATCATTAATTAATTGAATTAGTTAATTATTCATTTTAATTAACTTCATGATTACAAGTCAATGATCTTCATTTATTCAAGAATAACAACATTTTTCTTATCAATGATCAAATTATCATTAACAAGGTACTTAAGGGCAATTTACTTTCAAATTTACTTTTAAATTTCAAACTATTTAAACCTTTAAAAGTTGTTACAAATAATTTTAAATTTTAAAGTTTTATTATATTTAAAAACTGAGATCCAAACTTCATTTGAGCCCACTAGAAATTTGATTTTTAACTTAGTTTAATTATCTGTTTACATTTTAAAAAAAAACCCAGGTTTAGGTTTTAAAAACTTGCAGGTTTACAACCTATAAACAAAATCTACCCGAGCCGTCAACAAGTTGACTCGAGACCAACCCATATTTCTTCGAGTCCAACACTCGAATTACTCGAGTTAAACTCGAGCAACTTTTCTGCTCCACAACCCACCCAACATCACCAGACACAACACGACGTGCACGTCGCCCCCAGTCTCCTCCAATCATCAGTGATGATCGTTCCACATCCAAAACCACTCCACTACCCCAACTTGATCGACAGATTAGCTCCAACCCAACTCGAATTTGAATTCGAGTTTCAAACTAAACCTAGAAACAATAGGTGCATTCACCCTAACCCAAACCTGTCAACACCCAAATCACGAAGCTCCGACCACCAGAAGATCGGCTACTCCGGCCACGACTTCGCTTTCGCCCAACCTTCCATCTCTTAAAACCTTGAAGCACTCGATCAACAGAAGAGGCCGCGATGGATTCTTTACTGATCATTACTAAAACTAGGGTTCCAGAAAATATTTCACTGCCGCAACATCCTCGATGAAAAGCCACACCCTCCAGTATATTTCCCATCAACTATGATCACTCCTCCATCATCTGGAAGAACCTCGAGCACTCCGATCAACTTGATCACCAGAAAGTCACGAATTTTCATATTATGTTCAAACCAGAATTGCACCTTAACCCCTTTACTAAAATTTATAGTTTTTGCTTTAAAAATCATATTTTGATTTTAATATTCAATTTATAATGCTGGATTTACATTTTAAAAGGTTTGAGTTTTTGATTTATTTAACATGCCCAGATGTTTATTATATTTCCAGAGGCAACAAGCTTCATTTGTAGCTTACTTAAATTTTTAAACATTTATTCATGTTAAATCAAACATCTTTGATTTGTAAGTTGAATCCTAACAAAAACTAGATTAAGTGATAATGTGTTTAATTGGAAATTTGAGCCTGGAAAGGTTAACAGAATAGGGCAGAGTAAATATACACAGCATACACAAAAATAATATTCACATCAGGTTTCATTTATGCAATACATATCACCTTCACGTACTAGCAAGCAACCAACTTTTACTTTAAGTTTTTAAAAGTGAAGTTACTCACAGTATTTAAAAGATGGCAGAGCCTTTCTTGTTTGAAACCAGTTTTGAAGAATGAAGACAGAGCTTTGAAAACTGAAATCCTCTTGCTTTTGATTGTTGAAGTTGTTCAAGTTTGTTAAAAAGAAAGCTTACTTTTTCTTGCTTTTCTGGCTTGCTAAGTTTTGAGAACAAACCGAAATAAGAACATGTATATATAGAAAGATAAGTTTGTAAAGGGCGTAGGCTTTTACTGGTGCAAGCTTTTCTTTATTTTGTTTTATCAGGCAAGATATGTTATTTTGGAGGCTGAATTGAGTTATACATTTCGGCTGAAATGATTTTTTTATATATTTCTAGTAGACCAAAGGGTGTGCTCGAATTAAATGAAATGGTACTTATGTTTTCAGCTTATCTTATTTTTGTATGTAGATAGATCTTTTGCACTTTGTTTTATTCCTTTTTCACATTTTGTTCTTGCCTGCATCTTTTGCAGGCAACATTCCTACAAAGCCTGGTACAATTTTCTTTTATTTATATGTATAGGTCAGAGCATTTTTATTTTTTTGGAGGGTGCTGAGATGATTTTAAAACAAGTCGATTGACATTTTTTTTTGCAGTTAAATATGAAAGCATTAAATGCTTTGAGTACTTCATGCTTTTTTTTTTACTTTTCTTATTTTGTTTATAGATTTGCTTCTTGTCTTTGCATCACTACTTTACAGGCTTTACTCTTTTATTATTATTATTTTTATTACACAAACCTGGTTTGCTTTCATACTTAATGTTCATAGATATAAAGTTGTTTTATTTTACTTTGCTTAGATTTTCTTGCCTACATTTATCTTGCTTTGCTCTTTTCTTTTAGTTATTTTATTTTACTTTGTTATTTTTGCCTGCAACACTTTACATACAAATTATACTTACTTTGCATAACCAAGCTTCACATGTAAGATTCTTTTTATTTTATTCTTGCCTGGTTATGCTTTCCTACCTTATGTGCGTATATACTTTATGTATATAAATATAAAGTTTTTATAGTTGTTTGTTATAAATTTTAACCTAAGTATTTAATTCTATTTCTAACATGTGTGTGTGTTTATTTTTATTTTTATTTTTCTTTTATATTTTAAAATTACAAAATTATTTTCATACTTATGTTAATATCATACATTTGATTTATACTTAAGTTTAATATTTATAAAGTTTATTTTATTTTGAACATTTTTGAAAGATTTTATTTTAAATTTACAAATCATAGCTCTCCAAAATACATATAAGTTTGAAACAACAATTTCTATTAGAATCCATTTGTTAAGACATTACATTATTAATATTGCTTAAATTATTGAATTAAAGTAATTTATAAAAGAAATTATCTCTTTATTAATAAATTTACTTATTTTATCAACTATATTTAAAACAAAACAAACCCTTTTTATTTAAATTTAAACCTAAGCTAAATCATTTTAAACAATTAACTTTTATCCTGTGTATTTTAAAGACATATAGTTATTTATTCAATATTAAATTAAATCAAATTTCCAATTTACCAAAATATTAGAATTAGAAATCATGCCTTTATTTATTAAATTTAAAACTAGATTAACTATTTACAATATTTACAATAAAAAGAAGGCAAATTGATTAGCTTTTAAAAGATAAAACCACACATTTAAATATTTATCAAAGGACATTCAAATTTATCGTTAATAATATTGTCAAATCAATTTAATTTTAACACAGATTATTAATTTGATATTGCCAAAAATTCCGGGATATCACAGAAGTCCCTTAGCCTGACCATTTATTGGAAATCCAAAGAAACAATAGGAACCTTGTACGGTTTTAGTTGTATAACCTGCCATTTACTTATGGTGGCGCCCCACTGTTTAAATGGTAGCTATAGTAGGCATAGTTCGGAATGTCTATGCTGGCTAAGATTAATATTATACTTTCGAAATGTTTTCATCACTATGCACTAATAATAATATCAAAAATAATTTGTTTTGCGTAGTAAGCATCTTTGACTACTGCGTTTGCATTGTGTGTGTGCGGGGAGGCCTTATGGTAGTTTCATTTACCAAAAGCATTGCGGATATTCTTCATTTCTCTTGTTGTTGTTGTTTTAAAAGATAAATAACTGTTTTGAGTTCTCGCACCAGTCCCACGACAGACCTGGAGTTTATTGCTCTCTTCCTAAACTCTGGGTGCCCATAATTTTCCGCACGGGCAGCCTAGAGTCAGGTTATCAGGTCATTATGGATTCAGAAGTGCTATGGAGCTTAGGAGGCGAGCTGGATGGCGAGATGTATTACTTGCATATGATATTATCTTTTCACTGTAAATTCACTTGTAAGGACACGTTTGTATAACTGTCCATTGTTTTCTTGTGTTGTATTGTAATAACCCGGATTTCTGGGCATTTGTAATTGAAAATAATCGGGTTAATTTACAGAATATTGATTTAATAAATAATATGATGATAAATATTTATATTTGGATAAATATTTATTTGATATTCTTCTTGTATAATTATTTAAAATTTGCAAAATCATTAAATTAAATTTCCAAAACAATATCAAATTATAACATATAAATGTTAGATTTTAAATAACATGTAAGTAAATTAAGCTATTTAGCAAATAAAGTGACAAATGTAAGTTTATGTAAACATTTATTCATTTTGTAACTTAAGAAAGAAAGTTTTATTTACATTTAAATTAAATAAAAGTTTATTAAAATACAATGACAAGTGTAAACATGTTAATTACCTTAATATAACACATGTAAAGTAGTTGAATGCTCTTGTAATTCATGATAAATAAAATTAATAAATACAAAATAGACATATGAATTAGTAGAAAAACATTAATATACCTACAAAGTAATAAATGTAAACAAATTGTATCATACAAATTCACATAAAAACATATAAAACAAGAATTTACAAATGTATGCAAATTAATAGGTTTAAGGACAAGTGTAATTGGGTTACTTAATAATTTGACAAGTGTCATTATTCTTTTTAATAAACATAACACTTTTATTTTATTTGTTTTTCTTTCTTTCAAATTTTAATGGCAAAAACAGAAACTTTCTCAAATCTGAAATTTAGAACCAAAAAGTAAAATCTGTGAATTCAAATGCTCTTCTCAAAAGTAAAACCTGCATGTCAAAGGAAGGTGAAATCTGCAACTAAAACAAAGAATCAGCCTGCAAATGTTATTCAATCAAACTGAAACCGTTTTCAATCATAACAAAGTAAGAAATCCTGAAGGAAAATCTCCAGTTTCAAGTTTTAAGGAATCAAAGCAAATTCCAGTTTCATAAAGCTCCTCTGTTCTTCAATTATATGTGAGTAAATACTTTTGTTTAAAGCCTAAATAAGTAAATTATGCGCATATGATTTCTGGAATGATTCATGTTTTGCATGTATATATGTGCAAGTGTAGATCCTGTATGTTGTGTTGAACCATGCATGTCTGAGTTTCTCTGTTTTTTTTAAGTTACAGAGTTTAAATTAATAAAAAAAAATTAAACCTCCTTAACTAATCTCTAATAAGCTTTGTTTCCAAACAAGATCAGGTTGTTAAACATAGTATAAGGTTTATAAGCAATGTTTGAGTATTTTAGGAATGAAATTGGTTGGGATCTGGAAAAATATAGTAAAAAAAATTATGTTGCATGTTTTATCACTGAAAATAAACCTGATTAAAACTGTGAGTAAACTGCTACCTTTTAAAATGCTAAATCCTGTTTGCAAATTTATACTTGTGAGTAAGTGAGTTTGATCTATATTCGGTTTGGATTGCATGCAGTGTATCTTGAAGTGGTTACATGATTTTTTATCTGATCGAATGAGTTTGTGTATATAGATATTTGTGTGCATGTTTGAGATTCAGTATTTTTTCCTCTGTTCAAACGAGAGCAGTAACTTAAATTAAATTCAAACAATTTAAAAGTGGTTCAGGTAAATAAATGTTTAAAGTAAAACTTGATGGATGATAACCTAAGTGTTTGCTTGATAATTTTTGTAAATATGTATATAGTATTTATGTAAATGACTGCATATATTGCTCTGTTCTTCTTTTACAGTTTTTTTTAAACATGTCCCAAATCGAATATCTTCTTCCCTGATTTTTATTTTAGAGATTGATATATAAACAAAACATGTTTGAAATGATGAAATTTTCAATCTAGAAATATTTCCAAACAAGATTTCAAGATAGGTTTCTTTTATTTTTAAAAAAAATGAAAAAAAGAAGAAGAAGAATTGCAGAGAACATGAACATATCAAAATCTAGATGTAAATACATTGTGAATTCATTGATATAAACGGGTTTGATATCAGAAGTGATGATTTTTAAAAATAAAATCTTGATTTTTAGACTTCCATTTAAGGTGAAAATGTTTGTCGAACGTAAATTAGTTTTTCTTCGATTATTAGTGATCAATGAGGATATTATTCTCTGGATTGTGGTCGGAGGGAGATCGTGGGTAGGAGAGCTCGGCAAAATTAGTAGGAGAAATTTTGATTCACCATGGATGAGCAACGAAGGGGTTTTAGGGTTTAGTTCGAGTTTTGTGTCTGGGATGTTTATGGGTCGATCGCGATGTCATGCTTGCATCGGAAAGGACCGGAGGTAGGATAGAGGAAAGATGGAAGTATGGTGAGAGTTTGCACGGAGGTGCGTGAGCTCCGGTGATCTGAAGCGAGGGCGAGAGTGTATTTTCCGATCAATCATGGTTCCAGATGGGTGTTGATCTGCTCGATCTTGGTTGCTGCCGTCTTCGTTGGAATTGGGAGTTGGAAGCACTAGTGGGGGCCATCGCCGTCTTGTGGGTGACTTGGCTTAGGTCGGAGACAGTTGGTTCCGGTGGTGCACGTGCACGGTACACCAGTGATAGGGTATATGGTTCGCTGTAGCAAAAAGAATGAAGAGGGAGAAGAACGTTGAAGTAAAGGGTATCGGGATGGACAGGGGTTTTACTTGATACTTCCCCGAGTCATTTTGCAAGTTGATTGTATTAAAGGTAGGGGAGTACTCGAGTTCTGTTTGGGGAAGTATGAGGTCGTGCTCGAGTTTCTGATGAGAGACCTGATAACATGTTTGTTTGTTAATAAGCAAGATGGTAATTATCAAGTTCAAATGAATTTCAATATACAGGATTACAAAGACAAGAATGTCTTGATTTAAGATGTTTGAGTTCGAAATTTTATAGATTTCCATGTGTTTCAATGAATAAGTGTTGCAATTCAGTAAGTAATTTGAGATAAAAGTATTGAACTTCTAATCAATAAAAGGGCACAGGCGATTTTTTATATTAATTTTAAGAATTTAATTTAATAGAATTTAATAATAAATAAGGAATAGTAAGAAATTGAACAATAATTACTTAGTTGAAGTAGTTAAGGATTAATTACTTCATGTAATTAATCAAAGGATTTACTTAATTAACTAAGGAGTTAATTAAATAAGATAATAATTATCGGGTGGATTACTACTGTTTATGATTAATTAAGGTTAATTAATGAATGTGAGTAATTTAAGATTAATTATTAAATGTGATCAATTTGAAAAATAATTAATTAAAGAAGTAATTAGAGGATCATTAATTAATGATTGTAATTAAGGTTTAATTTATGTAATTAATTGAATAGTAATTGATCAAATATAAGTTATTATAGAATAATTAATTTATGTAATTAATTGAGTATTAATGTAATTAATTATATTTAATTAGTTAATGAAAGTAATTTAAAAGCTAATTACTGTAAATAGTTAAGAATAATTAATTTGTGTAATTAAGTAAAGGCTAATTACTTAATGTAATTAGAGAATAATTAATCAAGGATGATTAATTAAGATGAAAATTTGTGAATCATTAATTAATTGGATTATCATTAATTGATGATTAGTAAGCAAGATTAAGAAGTAAATGTAGTAATTAATTAATTCATTAGTGGTTAATTAAACTAAATTCAAATGGTGTGTTGATAAATCTTGCTTATGAATGATTGAATTATATAGTATGCTCAGATTAGTTGATATCTATGATTTGTGATATGTGATGCTATGTGATATGTTATACTGGTCTAAACAGTGACATCCTATGTTTAAGTTTGAGTTAAATTTCATTTGAATAACTTAGGTTAAAATGGCATGAGTTTCGAAGAGACCGGAGTCGGGTATTAGAGAATACCCGAAACCACTCCGGACCTTTATAAATTGATATGTGAAATTAGTAGGCTGAAATGGAATGATTTAATTGGACTGAACCATTTAATCTAAGATTTGGAGCTTAGGAATTGATGTGTAAAATAGGAGATGACTATAATAACTTGTGGAGTTGTAAATTGACATAAGTTGCCATGGGTTTATATAAATTATATGCTTTTGTATTCCAAATTAGATGGGTTTACTCACGCTGGTTTCCAGCCAGACCCGGGTGTTACTTTGATGTAATGCTCGGGTCAGACCGAGTATTACAGATTTTCAGGTAAGGACATTTTGGAGCTCAGGAGGCGAGTTGGAGAGCAGAATCGTATGATGAGTCTCTACTATGATATATTATGGTATCTGAAACAGATTGATTCATCAGTCCTGTGATTGTAAATTCATTGAAACTCTGATATATTAAAGTGTAATTTGATAAATACAGTTTCTTTGTATAATTATTTTATGTGATATTATATTTTATCCGCTGCGAATGTGAGATTGTGTGTTTCGTGACTGTTCTTCTATCTCTTTCTTCTTCTATCTTTTCTTCTTTTCACTAACTATCTAGAAATTTCGGGATCGAAATTTCCGGGTCGTTACATTTGGTATCAGAGCTGAAGGTTAAGCGAGAACCTTGGCTCTGGTGGGATTACTCATTAGGGATAGGGTAAGTGGTACCCTATAATGGGTTGAGTGTATATATATGAGAGAGCGTACTTGTTATTTTCTTATATGAAGGTTTTTAAATGATTTCAAAAGTAAATGAATCTTATATAAGAAATAGATTATCTATTATATTAAGGAACTTGTAATATTAATTAAATTAAAAGTAATAGTAAGAATTAAGTGGTAATAGAATTACCACCAAATTGAAATTAAATTAAAGACAAGTTTAAAATGGATTCAAACTGAAATTAAATCATGAATTTGGGAAAGGTTGCAGGATAAGGATAATCAATTAATTTATGTCATTAATTGAACTTTATTTAATGAGATTATTTAATGGATAGTAATTGGAAATGATAAATTAAGAAGAGGTTACTTAATGAAGTATCTAGAGATAAGCAATTTAAAGGATAAATACTTAATGAAGGTAATTAAGAGATAAATCAATTACCGAATGTGATTAATTGGAATTAATTAATGATGTAATTAATTTAAAGAAATAATAATAAAATATTATTTAAGGAAATTGAATAAAATGGTCTTATTTCAAACAAGGGTTGTTTGAAATTTTAAAAGAAATTGTTTTGAATTAAAAACCAAAGGTGGTTTAAAAGTAACCAGGTGTGTAAAGGAAATAAACTCTAAGGTTGAGTTTTAAATTTGGGATAAGATATGCTATCCAAAGTGATAAGTTTTTGAACTTATAAGTGGGAAAATATTTTGAAAATTTGAAATGGAGAATTCAAATTAGGGTAAGGTTAAACGGGATTGATTGAATTTAACTCGGAGGAAGTTAAAAAAAAAGTTTAAATGAACAACTTGAATTTGAAATTTTAGGGTGGAATCTGAATTTAATTTGGAAAGTTAAATGGTTAATTTGAATTGGGGTTTGTGTAATCTCAAAATGGGTTTGGGTTCTGAAAATTGGAGATTGATGGATGTTTTAAAATGAATTGTATAATATCATCCTATAGTTATTAATAATCTTCAAATTTTGAATTAAATTTGTTTAAATGAATGAGAAATGGAGTATGGTAATCCATTGTTGGGATAAAAGGGTAAATTGATTTAAAAGGAATTAAATCAACAATTGAAATATTAACTCGAATTTATATAATTCGAGATGGTTTAAATTTGAAATTAGTCCAAATTGATTTGAATAATTTGGAATTGTATTTAAAGTTGAATAGTTTTAAATTCAAATGGAATTTGAATTGAATTTGAGAGGAAAACAAGAATAATTCAACTTGATTTGGAAATGGAATTTGAAATTGGGATTAATTCAAACTGGAATTGAAATGGATAGGAATTGAAGTGGGTTCAATTGAATGGATATTAGTCCAAAGTAATTGGAATAACTTGGGATTGTAATTAAAGTTGAATATGTTTAAAATCAAATGGAATTTGATTTAAATTTTAAAAGGAATTGAGAATTAATTCAACTTGAATTGGGAATAAATCAATTTCAATGGAAATTGAAGTTATTTAAATTGGATTTGGGTCAATTTAAATGAAAGTGGAAATTTAAATTGAATTAATGAGAATAAAGATTGGGAAGTGAACAGTTTTGACTCTGAACTATTTTTTTAATATAAATTGTTTTAATATAAACCTATTTTCAAAGCTATTTATTATATATACAACTTTTCTTTTAACAAGCCAAACTATCTTATATTTGTTTACAATTATTTTTGAAACTGTTTAACAATTTTTTAACTGTTTTATAAACTAATTATTATATCTTAACTATTTTATAAACTAATTACTATTTTCAACTACTAATTACTATTTTATAGCTATTTTGCAATTATTTAAAATTTCTATGACTATTTAACTATTTTCACATCATTTTACAATTACTGAACTATTTTACACCTATTTTACAAACTAGTAATTATTTTCCAACTACTTATCTATTTTTAACTTTTCAAGTTATTTTCTAAATAAACTGGACAGAGTTCAAACTGTTAATGGTTAAAAAACCAATCGAGATAAGAATAGAGGTGATAATCCAATGGATTGAAGCAGTTATGAGTAAGTGAATGAAATCTAAGTGAATGTGAATAGAAACGGATTTGATTTGGCTAATAACCAATAAAAATAAATTCATAGGATGTACGTATGTTATTCTATTTGCATAGTAATGTGATCCAGATTCGAACACAGAATTTCGAGATAGTTATATCAATCCGAGTTGGGATTTTTCGCTCGATTTTTCGACGGCGAACCTGGATATGGGTTGTTGATTGGTTCTGGATATTCTCTATCATAGTTATGACTATGTAAGGAGAATGACGGTTTCAGATCAAGAAACCAGATCTGTGTCCGCACTATGAAGTCGGGTGGACGATACTAGTTCGGAAGTGGAATTGTGTGATCGAGTGAGCGATCAGATTGATATAGCGTACGGATGATATGTGTACATCGTACGGATTTGAATGAAACTGATATTGAAAAGGGTAATCAAATTTGAATATTTGATTTTTGAATAAACAAAGTTATATATCTTTGTTATATAAGATAAAACTCCCCTTGATGAATCTTTTTCTAGAAGAAAATGGTTTTTGGAGGTGTTTGAAGTATAAAGGAGTTTTATACAAGTTTGAAATGATCCAAGGTTTTTAAAATTTATTTATATATATATATATATGTAAAGGATCATATGAGGATTTTGGAAAAAGGTTTTGGGAACCTATGGTTTGGAAAGGCTTTTGATTTTTGGGTAAAATCAATATGGAATTTGGAAAGCCTAGTTTGTAAATTATCGATCTTGGGATAATCGATTTTGTGTAAAGGAGCTTTGAATGAGATCATACTAGGTGTATGATTTAAAGATACTATATATGTATAGTATAAAATGTTTTGATAATGGCTCTGGGGAAAAAGGCGCTCCCTTGGAATGAACTTCTCAGGAGTACCATTGGGTGGTGCTGCCTTAAGCCCCGGGGGGGTTCTAAAGTTGATCCTGTGAGGAGTCCGGACGAAACTAGTTCCTGGGGATTTTGAGTAGAGTATACCATAACGAAAGTCGTGTGTGTCGCTGAGAGCCAAGGTCTACGTTTGATTTTATATCGGTAGACCGCGATCTATGGTATAACATAGCGAAAGTCGTGTGTGCCGGTGAGAGAAAACGGTCTGCATTTGATTTTATATCGGCAGACTGCGACCTATGTAGGAGTGGAGGAGTTTCATTTTGACAGCGAAAATCAGAGGGCCGCTGAGAGCCTGCAGTTACACGGACTTTTTCTGCGACGGCAACGTAACCCTGGGTGTAAGTGTGATCTGTTGTGTGGGGATCCATGGCGTAATCGAGAGGCCGCAGAGAGCCTGTAGTTACATGGACTTTTGTTGTGACTGCAACGTAACCCTGGATGTAACTGTGACCATGGACGGGGGTGATGATTTCCAGAGCATTCTCACCAAAGATATATCCTCTATTTTCAAAAACTGTTTTCAATATTTTCAATAAAACTATTTTTCAAAGTATTTTCACTGGGTGTTGAAACGAGTCTGCTAAGTACTTATAGATTTTCAGTCTTACGCCTGATCAACGTATGACCGAATTTCTGTAAGAACGAAGTTGGATTTGTGGAAACATCGAGTAATAAAAGTATTTTTGTAAAACTATTTTTAAAATATTATACAGACTTTTAAGAGTGTTTTAGAATAATCAAAGAATATTTTAACTGGTTTTAAATTATTTAATAAATTCTGGCTTAGATTCTTTTCGAGGACGAAAAGATTCTAAGGGGGAAGGAATGTAATAACCCGGATTTCTGGGCATCTGTAATTGAAAATAATTGGGTTAATTTACAGAATATTGATTTAATAAATAATATGATGATAAATATTTATATTTGGATAAATATTTATTTGATATTCTTCTTGTATAATTATTTAAAATTTGCAAAATCATTAAATTAAATTTCCAAAACAATATCAAATTATAACATATAAATGTTAGATTTTAAATAACATGTAAGTAAATTAAGCTATTTAGCAAATAAAGTGACAAATGTAAGTTTATGTAAACATTTATTCATTTTGTAACTTAAGAAAGAAAGTTTTATTTACATTTAAATTAAATAAAAGTTTATTAAAATACAATGACATGTGTAAACATGTTAATTACCTTAATATAACACATGTAAAGTAGTTGAATGCTCTTCTAATTCATGATAAATAAAATTAATAAATACAAAATAGACATATGAATTAGTAGAAAAACATTAATATACCTACAAAGTAATAAATGTAAACAAATTGTATCATACAAATTCACATAAAAACATATAAAACAAGAATTTACAAATGTACGCAAATTAATAGGTTTAAGGACAAGTGTAATTGGGTTACTTAATAATTTGACAAGTGTCTTTATTCTTTTTAATAAACATAACACTTTTATTTTCTTTGTTTTTCTTTCTTTCAAATTTTAATGGCAAAAACAGAAACTTTCTCAAATCTGAAATTTAGAACCAAAAAGTAAAATCTGTAAATTCAAATGCTCTTCTCAAAAGTAAAACCTGCATGTCAAAGGAAGGTGAAATCTGCAACTAAAACAAAGAATCAGCCTGCAAATGTTATTCAATCAAACTGAAACCGTTTTCAATCATAACAAAGTAAGAAATCCTGAAGGAAAATCTCCAGTTTCAAGTTTTAAGGAATCAAAGCAAATTCCAGTTTCATAAAGCTCATCCGTTCTTCAATTATATGTGAGTAAATACTTTTGTTTAAAGCCTAAATAAGTAAATTATGCGCATATGATTTCTGGAATGATTCATGTTTTGCATGTATATATGTACAAGTGTAGATCATGTATGTTGTGTTGAACCATGCATGTCTGAGTTTCTCTGTTTTTTTTAAGTTACAGAGTTTAAATTAATAAAAAAAATTAAACCTCCTTAACTAATCTCTAATAAGCTTTGTTTCCAAACAAGATCAGGTTGTTAAACATAGTATAAGGTTTATAAGCAATGTTTGAGTATTTTAGGAATGAAATTGGTTGGGATCTGGAAAAATATAGTAAAAAAAAAATTATGTTGCATGTTTTATCACTGAAAATAAACCTGATTAAAACTGTGAGTAAACTGCTACCCTTTAAAATGCTAAATCCTGTTTGCAAATTTATACATGTGAGTAAGTGAGTTTGATCTATATTCGGTTTGGATTGCATGCAGTGTATCTTGAAGTGGTTACATGATTTTTTATCTGATCGAATGAGTTTGTGTATATAGATATTTGTGTGCATGTTTGAGCTTCAGTATTTTTGCCTCTGTTCAAACGAGAACAGTAACTTAAATTAAATTCAAACAATTTAAAAGTGGTTCAGGTAAATAAATGTTTAAAGTAAAACTTGATGGATGATAACCTAAGTGTTTGCTTGATAATTTTTGTAAATATGTATATAGTATTTATGTAAATGACTGCATATACTGCTCTGTTCTTCTTTTACAGTTTTTTTTTAAACATGTCCCAAATCGAATATCTTCTTCCCTGATTTTTATTTTAGAGATTGATATATAAACAAAACATGTTTGAGATGATGAAATTTTCGATCTAGAAATATTTCCAAACAAGATTTCAAGATAGTTTTCTTTTCTTTTTAAATAAAAAAAAAAAGAAGAATTGCAGAGAACATGAACATATCAAAATCTAGATGTAGAATTCATTGATATAAACGGGTTTGATATCAGAAGTGATGATTTTTAAAAAATAAAATCTTGATTTTTAGACTTCCATTTAAGGTGAAAATGTTTTTCGAACGTAAATTAGTTTTTCTTCGATTATTAGTGATCAATGAGGATATTATTCTCTGGATTGTGGTCAGAGGGAGATCGTGGGTAGGAGAGCTCGGCAAAATTAGTAGGAGAAATTTTAATTCACTATGGATGAGCAACGAAGGGGTTTTAGGGTTTAGTTCGAGTTTTGGGTCTGGGATGTTTATGGGTTGATCGCGATGTCATGCTTGCATCGGAAAGGACCAGAGGTGGGATAGAGGAAAGATGGAAGTATGGTGAGAGTTTGCACGGAGGTGCGTGACCTTCGGTGATCTGAGGCGAAGGCGAGAGTGTATTTTCCGATCAATCATGGTTCCAGATGGGTGTTGATCTGCTCGATCTTGGTTGTTGGCGTCTTCGTTGGAATTGGGAGGCGGAAGCACTAGTGGGGGCCATCGCCGTCTTGTGGGTGACTTGGCTTAGGTCGGAGACAGTTGGTTCCGGTGGTGCGCGTGCACGGTACACCAGTGATAGGGTGTATGGTTCGCTGTAGCAAAAAGAATGGAGAGGGAGAAGAACGTTGAAGTAAAGGGTATCGGGATGGACAGGGGTTTTACTTGATACGTCCCCGAGTCATTTTGCAAGTTGATTGTATTAAAGGTAGGGGAGTGCTCGAGTTCTGTTTGGGGAAGTACGAGGTCGTGCTCGAGTTTCTGATGAGAGACCTGATAACATGTTTGTTTGTTAATAAGAAAGATGGTAATTATCAAGTTCAAATGAATTTCAATATATAGGATTACAAAGACAAGAGTGTCTTGATTTAAGATGTTTGAGTTCGAAATTTTATAGATTTCCATGTGTTTCAATGAATAAGTGTTGCAATTCAATAAGTAATTTGAGATAAAAGTATTGAACTTCTAATCAATAAAAGGGCACAGGCGATTTTTTATATTAATTTCAAGAATTTAATTTAATAGAATTTAATAATAAATAAGGAATAGTAAGTAATTGAACAATAATTACTTAGTTGAAGTAGTTAAGGATTAATTACTTAATGTAATTAATCAAAGGATTTACTTAATTAACTAAGGAGTTAATTAAATAAGATAATAATTATCGGGTGGATTACTACTGTTTATGATTAATTAAGGTTACTTAATGAATGTGAGTAATTTAAGATTAATTATTAAATGTGATCAATTTGAAAAATAATTAATTAAAGAAGTAATTAGAGGATCATTAATTAATGATTGTAATTAAGGTTTAATTTATGTAATTAATTGAATTGTAATTGATCAAATATAAGTTATTATAGAATAATTAATTTATGCAATTAATTGAGTATTAATGTAATTAATTATATTTAATTAGTTAATGAAAGTAATTTAAAAGCTAATTACTTTAAATAGTTAAGAATAATTAATTTGTGTAATTAAGTAAAGGCTAATTACTTAATGTAATTAGAGAATAATTAATCAAGGATGATTAATTAAGATGAAAATTTGTGAATCATTAATTAATTGGATTATCATTAATTGATGATTAGTAAGCAAGATTAAGAAGTAAATGTAGTAATTAATTAATTCATTAGTGGTTAATTAAACTAAATTCAAATGGTGTGTTGATAAATCTTGCTTATGAATGATTTAATTATATAGTATGCTTAGATTAGTTGATATCTATGATTTGTGATATGTGATACTATGTGATATGTTATACTGGTCTAAATAGTGACATCTTATGTTTAAGTTTGAGTTAAATTTCATTTGAATAACTTAGGTTAAGATGGCATGAGATTCGAAGAGACCGGAGTCGGGTATTAGAGAATACCCGAAACCACTCTGATCCTTTATAAATTTATATGTGAAATTAGTAGGCTGAAATGGAATGATTTAATTGGACTGAACCATTTAATCTAAGATTTGGAGCTTAGGAATTGATGTGTAAAATAGGATATGACTATAATAACTTGTGGAGTTGTAAATTGACATAAGTTACCCCGGGTTTATATAAATTATATGCTTTTGTATTCCAAATTAGATGGGTTTATTCACGCTGGTTTCCAGCTTGACCCGGGTGTTACTTTGATGTAATGCTCAGGTCAGACCGAGTATTACAGATTTTTAGGTAAGGACATTTTGGAGCTCAGGAGGTGAGTTGGAAAGCAGAATCGTATGGAGAGTCTCTACTATGATATATTATGGTATCTGAAACAGATTGATTCATCAGTCCTGTGATTGTAAATTCATTGAAACTCTGATATATTAAAGTGTAAGTTGATAAATACAGTTTCTTTGTACAATTATTTTATGTGATATTATATTTTATCCGCTGCGAATGTGAGATTGTGTGTTTCGTGACTGTTCTTCTATCTCTTTTTTCTTCTATCTCTTCTTCTTTTCACCAACTATCTGGAAATTTCGGGATCGAAATTTCTGGGTCGTTACATGTATATTGTTGTTGTACACTCAGATGATGATGTGATGTGATGTAATAACTGATATAGTTCTTTTTTTTTAAAGATTATTCATTTATCTATTATATGTTGTTCCACTGCGATATGTGTGATTCTGTTATTGTTTCTGTTTTCTTCTTCTATCTTCTTCTTCTACCTATTTCTTCTTCTTAAACCATAACAGTTTGGTTTTCCGGCATTCGATTGCGCGGCATTTGATACAATGGACGTAAGAATGCCGACCTTCGGATCCCGATAAAATCGATACGTTACATGTGGTATCAGAGCATATGGTTAAGCGACAACCTTGGCTCTGTTGGGGATTACTCATTAGAAATAGAGTCGGGGTTACTCTAGAATGAGTTTGAGTGTAATAATAGATATGAGAGCGTATTTGTTAGTGAATATGAAATTGTTTTGTATTGTGTTGACTTATCAGTTGATTGTTTATAGATTCTGGTCGGTGCAATCTAGCTAACTGTATCGATAGGGGTTTCTAAACTCTTAAACGAGATAAACCGACATAGTGTCATTTTAAATTGGGTAAATGAAGTAATTTTACCTCGAATATATTTTATATATAAAGGAACAATTTTTCAGAATTATTGAAGTGTATGTAAAATTAAATTGTTTAATTGTTGAAAATGTAAGAAAATATATAAGTGAATCAAAGTTGTTCGAATAATCTGAATAAAAACAACAATTGTGAAAGAATAAATTATATAAAAGCAACAATTGTATAAGTATAGAATTTTAATTAAAATAATTTACAATTGTGAAATAATCTTGTATAGGTAAAGTTAAATAGTGAAATTCTATAAGAAAAGATTTATAAATGTTATTTATAAATAAAAGAAAATTTTGAAAGAATTTAAAGCATTGGATTCACTACTGTTGCTGGGGAATAATAAGGGTGATCACTGCAGCATCATCAATATCATTTTCAAGTTTCTATGTGATGAATTTGCTACAATCGTAAATCGAAATTGAAGTTTTGTTGTGATAAACAAATTTGAAATTAAAATCCAAGTTGAAATTGATAAACATAAGTTATCATGTTTTGAACTTATAATATGAGATAATAAAGATTTAACTTTGGTAAAGTTGAAATAAATTTGGATTAGTATGATAAAATGTATGATGTGAAATTTTACTAAAGGAAGTTAAATAAATTAAATCAGACTTGGAAGTTGAATAATAAGTTGTATAACTTATTAAATGTGAAGATGTAAGTAAAATCAATTATTAAATTGGTTAAACAACTTTGTTAAGCAAAACGAGGTATGAATCTGAGTAAGTGATAAAATTGACTTTGGTAAAAGTTAAATAGAATTTACTTTGGAGTTGGAATTTGAATTGGATTTTAATTGGATTAGATATGTTGTTGAAATGGAAATTTAAGTTAAGTTAAACAAATGATGTTTAAAAGGAATATAACTTAAGTGATGCCGAATGAAGTTGATTTTGGTATCGAAGTAAAATAATGAAGTGAATTAAATGGATATGAATTTGAGTTATATAAAGGAGATTCAACTTTATTTGTAAAGTAAATTAGTAATTGAACTAATGAATTGGATATTAATCAATCGAATGTAATGAATTGATATAGAATAATGGATATAAGTGTTGATTCATTTAAGGTAATTGAATGTTAAACTAAATTGAAGGTAAACAAAGTGAATATGAATGTTGAATGTAAAGTGAATAAATTCGGTTGTATTGGATATACATTGGTTGTTAGATTATTGTTAATTGATTGAATAGAAATTCATATGCAATTGAATGAATAAGATTGAAAGCTAAAGCAATTAAATTCAAATTGGAAGTTAAGTAAAATTTAAATTGAATAGAAATTGATTTGAATTGAAAGTGAACAAATGTGAATGTAAATTAGTGAATGTAAACTAATTGAAAATGAATAATTGAATGTCGTTGTATATAAATCAGTTGTAAACAATTACAAGTAATGTCGAAATCATATAAGTTGTTTATAAACCTTTCTTAGTATGCATTTATTTTAATATGCATGTGTTGTAGTTGTTTAAAAGAGTAAAATGTTAATAACTTCTTATATATGTCACTTACTTGTTTATATTAAGTAAGTACAGGTACTGGGGTTAATGTTTGACTGGTTTTGGTTGCGCAAAATGCTAAATAAATAACTGCTTTGCTTAAAAATGCTAAAAAGGTACGCCTATGCAATAAAAATAGGAAATATGAACTGTTTTTCTGTTTTTCGACCGTGTGGGTCGATGTATATATATTTATATCTATTGTGATATTGTAAAAGCTCCTCCGTACAAAGGAGGTTATGGAGAAATTTTCTGAAAATTTAAGGCGTTAGAAAATTTTCGGGAAATTTTGGGAAAAATTTGTGATAACTATGTTTTGATTTGAAGTAAAGATTAAACGATATAGTTGGTTTTGAAAAGATAACTATATATGGATTTGAAAGCTTAGTAAATATTTTGTAAGAAGGTTAACTATTCAATTTTTGGAAATGTTAAAAACTTAAGAGATTTGTAAATCAAATTTGAATGGGTCGTTTTGAAAAGTTAATGGATTTCAAAACTTTTTCTTACTTGGTAATTTCGAGGACGAAATTCTTTTAAGGAGGGAAGATTGTAACGACCCAGAATTTCTGTCATTTGAAATTCAGATATTTAATTGATTTTAAATATTAACAAGCAAAATTTATAAGTCGAATGAATTATATTTCGAATATTTAGATTTAATTGGATAATTAAATCGATAATTTAATATTTGAAATAGCGTAAATAATTGGGAATTGAGTTTAATGTGAATAAAAATGATTTGTAAAGTTACATTAAATCATATTGGAGTTAGAACAATGTTTGTGAACTTTTAAAATTGAATTAAAAGTTAATTTGAAGAAATCGAATATTTTAACATTTAATTGACAAGTGAAAATAGTTATTTTTCAAACAGTCATGGATTTTGATGAAACTAGTTTCATCGGATCCGTAATGTTATATTATTGTAAGATTTCAAATTTCGTGTCAATCGGATTTACCATTTGTCCGGGGCAAGCCAAAACGCATAGAAACTGGTTTAATCTATTTAATTTAAAATTGATCGTTTATTTCCGTAACTCGCACATATGATCAAATTAGCTTCCAAAACACGTTCTATTGTGTTCGAAACGTGGGGTAAACCCTAGAAACGCCGGTCACCGCGCGAGATTTGGAGTTTGGAAATTTGGAGTGAACAGTGTTTTTCGTTGAAATTCTATAAAAGGAACCTATCCACCTTCACATTTGCAAACAAGAAAACCCTAACCCTAATTCTACCTTCAGCTGCCGGCTAAGAAATTTTAATGGCCAGAAAACACTCTTCTTCTTCCCTTGATTTCTTCTAATCCAAGCATCAATTCAAGAAACTTTCAACATGAAAAATGTAGAGCATCAATTGATCTTCGTATTCAATGGTTAAGATCGTAATTAACGAATTAGATTGACGGTAATTTGAGCATGAAGGCACGACAGTTGCATACGGTTTTCGATGCAAGTTGGGGGCTGAGCTCCATCCTGCTTTGGCCGAGAGTAGTATGGGTGATGGGCTTCGAGATGAAGGTTGCTGATCAACTTCTCGACGCTTGTGGTGGCCGCGACATAGAGGAGTTGTGCGTGGCTAATGGGTTCATTTTTGCATGAATAACCTGGACGCGCACGTGAGATGGGAGTAGGCAAGGCGTGGTCACGATCTGAAGTTGCAAATCCAACGGTCCAGATGTAAAGGTTGTAAAATATAAAAAGAAATTAGAAATTTTTATATTTAAAAATCGTGTAAACTTTGAAATAACATATCTTGTTCATACGAGGTCGGAATTGGATGAAACAAATTGCGTCGGGTTTGTTTTGTCGAACACTACGCAATGGAGCTAGTTTGGAGTCGTTTGGAGCTAGTGATAATTTCGGGTAAAATTAAACACATGTTTAAATTTATTCGAAACAAACGCTACATTTGTTATCAGAAACTCAAGTGAGAACTTCTCACTCAATCGAATTGTTTCGATTTAAATTTTAAATAGTTAGATTTAAAATTGCTTGATTGTATGATTGGATGATAGTTATTATCTGTTGTATTGAAATAGACCCTATATGCCGTATATTAAGTGGATGTTATTTATTAAACACATGTACCGCGATAATTCCAACTTGAATGGAATTGGTATTATATATGTACTTGGAGTTGATTTCCCGCATTATATAGCGGATGAGGCCTTTTTGCACCGCATAATAGCGGATAGTATTTTACAAATCCCATATAACACGATATTTCATCTCGAAGCGGAATTGGTATTGTGCTAACATCTGTGGATGCAGGAAAACAGGTTTGAGGGATCCAACTGGATTCCTCAAACATTTGAATTTATTTCATATGTTGTGTGTTGGTTGATTTGTAATCCGTGTGATTATCTTTGTGATTGAAATCACTAAAGGCTAAATTTTAGCCGAATATAAATTGGTATCATTAGATACTGAAAATAAGTAAAATGTGAACTTTCGGAATTTAAGTTGCAAATTTATAATTAAATTTATTTTTGAGAATCGTATAAATTTGAAGGAAGGAATTTTTAAAATGATAAAGTTTTATTTTTTATCTTATTGAATAAAATTCCAAAATATGGTAAAAGGGCTTAATAAATGGATTTTCAATAATATTATTCAAAGGTTGAAAATTTATTCAAAATATGAATTTTAAAAAGTTGGAAAATAAAAGAATTTGTATTCTTTAAAAAAAGAAATTATTTTGAAAAGAAATAAATTTAGGAATCCATTTTGGAATTGATTTTGGTAATTGAAAATAGATCTTTTGGAAATCCATTTGGAAGTTTATTTGGTGTTTTGAAATGAATTTGGAAATTAATTTGAGGTTTAGTAGAAATTGATTTCAATTTGAAATTTGAATGAAATTCACTTAGTGTTTAATTTCTTGGAAAATCAATATGGAATTTGATTTGGTGTTTTTGGAAATCAATTAAAAACTGATTTTGGTGTTGAAAGTGAATAATTGAAGTCGATTTGAAAAATCGTATAAAAAGTGAATATTTGGAAATGTAAATTCATAATGGAAATTAATAAGGGAAATTTGTTTTAAAAATAAACATTGATTAATTTTTAAAAGTATGGAAATAAATTTATGGATTTGGAACGTAAATTTAATAAATCGGTAAGGATTTATTTAATTGATTTGAATGAACCATTTTGAAATGAAAGTGTATCCTCCGTGGAAATCCGAATAAAATTTCTGAGTAGCTTTGAAAAAAAATATTATTCATATATATAAAATTCTAGTATTGGTTTTGAAAAGGATACTTTGAAGAAATTTACCTCTTAAATTATTTTAAATCCTTTAAGTAAAGATTTATTAAACTGTTTATAGAAATGATTATTTCTAAGATTTAATCAGTAATTGCTTTAGAAAATAGTTATTTAAATAGCTATACTCTATTTACTAATTTTATTTTGAAAAATTAGTTTGGGTTTAAGTTTATATAATATAGGTATAATATTTTATAACTAATATTTTAAGTAAAGTGTTTAAAGAAAAATAGTTTTATTTAAAAGTGTTTTCCAGATATATTTTCGGATAAGAAATTTTCAATTATTTTAAAATATTTAAACTCGGCAGATTTCTAGTGAAAATGAATAACTATTTGTAAGTTTTTTCCGCTTAAGGAAAATGATTTGAAATTTAATTTCAAAAGTTGTAAAGGTGAAAATTGATTTGAAATTTGTTTTCAAATGGTTGAAGTGTGGAAGTTATATCTTGTAGAGAAAGTTTTGAAAATAAATAATTTGGGAAATTATTTGAAACCGGGTGCTGTTGTGAATATTGATTGATAATTAAATAACTGACTATCAATATTGACCCTTAAAGGGCTATTTATTGTGAATTAGTTGAAACTGAATGCTACATTTATTTTTAAATTATTGCGCTCGTTATTCGGACTACCCATTCCGAATAGTGATACGACGTAATGGATAGCATTGAAGACCGGTGTTAAAGACCGGGTATTTGTGAAAACGATAGGATAACCTATCGATTGTCTCTGCAACGTTAGCTATGGTATGGAGATTTCTTTTGTGATGGGAAATTTGATCGGGATTGTGAATACTCGGATTGCAAGGGCTTCTTTTGAAGTGCCTTCGGTTCTGTTCGAACCCGGAACAGACTTGTATGATTACGTGTCTGACATTACATTTTGAGATATAAAGCAGATTTCTTTCAAATACATTTCTGTTGGGGGCGGAGAATTTATTCGTTAGCTTAACACCCTTCTCTGAGACGTACGAGCTCAGAGGTTATGTAGTTGAAGGTTATCGGCGATATATTCCCAATTTGGTAATGTGGCATGCTGAGTGTTGCTGTGTGATGATTATTTATTGATCATTTGTTGATCAAAGTGTAGATCTGTGAAAAAGCGTAGCTTTGTGGACGAGACTTCGTCAGACCTCACACCCCAGAAATGGTCGAAACAGGAATATGCAGCAAAGTTATGAGGGTCGCTCCCTTTAGGGTATGTCATTTCCTTCTGGAAAAGGGTGGTGTCAGGTATGGAGCCCTGATGCTTAACCTATGTGGTTGCTCCAATCTCATTTTCTGTGTGGTTGTTGCTTGGTGATAGAGGGCCCTCGGGACCGGGGAGTGGCATACTCGAGTAGTAGTTACCTAGTTACAAAGGTAACCCGGCCTTGTGTTGGCAGAGATCCGGTTAGGTTCTCAGGACGTCCCGCCAGAGGCGATCCCATGTGGTAGTAGGAAGTTCCGTAGCCTGACCATTTGTTGGAAATCCAAAGAAATGATACGAACCTTGTACGGTTTTAGTTGTATAACCTGCCATTTACTTATGGTGGCGCCCCACTGTTTAAATGGTAGCTATAGTAGGCATAGTTCAGAATGTCTATGCTGGGTAAGATTAATATTATACTTTCGAAATGTTTTCATCACTATGCACCGATAATAATATCAAAAATGATTTGTTTTGCGTAGTAAGCATCTTTGACTACCATAAGGAGAAATCTCCTCCAATTCTACACTTGCATTGTGTGTGTGCGGGGAGGCCTTATAGTAGTTTCATTTTCCAAAAGCATTGTGGATATTCTTCACTTATCTTTTTTTTTGTTTTAAAAGATAAATAACTGTTTTGAGTTCTCACACCAGTCCCATGACTGACCTGGAGTTTATTGTTCTCTTCCTAAACTCTGTGTTCCCATAATTTTCCACACGGGCAGCCTAGAGTCAGGTTATCAGGTCATTCTGGATTCAGAAGTGCTATGGAGCTCAGGAGGCGAGCTGGATGGCGAGACGTATTACTTGTATATGATATTATCTTTCCGCTGTAAATTCACTTGTAAGGACACGTTTGTATAACTGTCCATTGTTTTGTTGTGTTGTATATTGTTATGTTGTATATTGTTGTTGTGCACTCAGATGATGATGTGATGTAATGTAATAATTGATATAGTTCTTTGTTTTAAAGATTATTCATTTATCTATTATATGTTGTTCCGCTGCGATATGTGAGATTCTGTTATTGTTTCTGTCTTCTTCTTCTATCTTCTTCTTCTTCTAGCTTTTTCTTCTTCTTAAACCATAACAGTTCGGTTTTTCGGCATTCGATTGCGCGGCATTTGATACAATGGACATAGGAATGCCGACCATCGGATCCCGATAAAATCGATACGTTATAATTGTTCTTGGGAATCTAGAGAATTCATCGAGCGAACCCATTCGGACTTACTTTCCCGTGCTCTTTGAGGTGAACTTCTTATTTCAAATTTCTTTTGTGTTGATATGCTTTCATGGTTGTTACTTTATATTTTCTTCTTAAATATTGTGAGGACGCAATTTCTTTAAGGAGGGGAGTCTGTAACAACTCGCATATTTTACGATTGAGTATTTAAATATTTTATTTAAATATTTCATCGTTAGTCGGATTTTAGTCCGAAAAGTTGCTTTTTGCAAACGGGGAATTAGGACTCGAGACCACCCCCATTGAGTTCAAAATGATGTTTCCGATCTTTTTGAGTATAAACTTTGATATGTTTGGAGTTAGTGGAATTTTGCTACTTTTTCACTTGGGGCTTTGGTTTTGTTTCAGCCCAATTAGACCCAAGCTTCACCCCTCTTCTCTTCATTACTTCATTTCTATTTCCTAATACCCAAGCTTTAGCAACAATGGAGAGAGGAATGAGAAATTAAAACTCCAAGCCCTAGTTTCCATTTGCAAATCAATTTCTAACTCCAAATTCTAAGAAGAAGCTTTGGTAAGCCCTCTCTTCTTCTTCTCCAACTCATTCTCATATCAATTTCAGAAAATTCCTAAAACTAACTTAGGAAATTATTCTCTTTTAAGCTTAAATTCAAGCTCCTTGAGTTGGGATTGAAAAGTGGTTGACCCTCCATTGTTTTCAAGCTTCTCCTCCCTTGTTTTTCTAAAAAGGAGAGATTTTTATCTCACATCTAAGTCTATGATTATTTTTGATTGTTAGGTATGAATTCCTAACACTTATTCATGTGCATTTGATTTTGGTTTGAATTGATTTAGAGTATATTCCAATTTTGGATGTTTTGAAATTAAAATCTATGAAATCCTTTTATGGAAATCTCAATAAGTTTTAGTGACGCATCGAAGAGCCTATAAGGCCGGGTTGTCGATTGGCATAAATCCCTAGCGCCATTGCTCGTTCGGTTGCGAATGGGTTGGGTTTGCACATCATTTGCATAGGCAGAAAAACTACCTTTGCCCAAGTCAGTCGATTGGACTTTGAAGTCAGTCGACTGGTTGTAGCTAATATGCATTTCGAAGGTTATCTGCAGAGCCTTGGGGGCTCTGTATTCTACAGTCGGTCGACTATTCTTAGTGAACCAGTCGACTGACCAGTATCCTGTGGATTTTCCGGGAATGAGTTTAGTCGACTGAACTCAGTGAGCCAGTCGACTGACCTGCTCTTATATGCCTATTTTTGCCTATTTTTGCTTGGATTCCAATTTTTATCGATTTGTTTGATTCCTAGTTGTTGCTATCAATTATTCGACTTTGATGACCTCTATTTTGGAATTTTTGGAAATACCCATTTTGATGGATTTTATGTCGATTTATTGGAATTAATTCACGTCTTCGAATGTGAATTTTATTGATTGATTGTTTTACAATCATTTTTGTAATATGTCATTTTAAAATATATAAAGGTTTCTTACTAGTAGTAAATATCAAAACTCTTTTTTCAAAATGATTTCAACACTATTTTATTACAAAGCTCGTTTTCTCAAACCGTTTTCCCAATCTACTAGTATTTACAAACCTTTACCCCACTCGTATGAGAAATCTAATTAAACGGCTTAATAAAACGAGTCGTATGATACACTTGCGTTTACTTCGTCGGTTAATTCTTGGACTTGTTCGATTGAATCTCTTGTGACAAGTTTCTAGTGGAGATTTACAATTTGTTTGTAAATATTTAAGTTAAGCTAGTGGTTATGGGACATGAAGCTAAACTCATATGTTTACTAGCTTAGTGTAGTTTACACTATCTTGATGATGATTGACGATCATTTTTGTGATTTAGACTAGCGCTATGCTATGTTTCTTTGTCCACGGAGGGGGCGGTACCTTGCTTTATTGAGTTTCGTCTCATTTTTGTTATAGGCTAATGACCTATTTATTTCTTGGAGTTTCGACTCAATTTGTGTGGGCTAGCAACCCACGTTTTTTTATGGAGTTCAATTCTTCGGGCGTACCATTGTACTACATCGTTGTTTCGAATTTTACGAGTTTCAGGTTCCTCGGGCGTACCGTTGTACTATGTCGTTGCACCGGCTCTATGGTTAGCGACCATGGGATAGCGTCCCGTCGTGTGATACACGTGTTGGTGAGTTTTCATGCTCCCTTTCTGTGATAGGCCTTGTAACGACCCGTAAATTTTCGATAATTAAAATAGCTAATTTAATAAGATTTCGTGATTTAATGTTAGAAAAAAATTTGTAATTCATTTGGAATAATAATAACTGGAATGAATTGCAATAATTATCCAAGTAATGAAAAAAAAAAGCTACTTAGTGAATGCCTTTGCAATCAATAGTTGAATAGGATATTAAATGTTGAATTCATTGGGTATGATAGAGTAATTGATTGATAAGTAAAATCTATTTGAAATCAAATATTGAATATTGAACACGTAATTGTTTAAATTAAATATTTAAAACTTATTGAATAATTGAATAACTGTAAAATGAAAATAGTGTTCTAAATTTTGAAATGGTTTTAAAAGTTGAATCTTATAAGTTCAATTTCAATATTTCAAAAGATAATGAATTATTGGATAAGCGAAATTGTCTAAATTAAATATTTGGAATTTATTGGATAAATTAAATAACGGGTTTAATATGATTAAAAATGATTTGTAAAATTTTATTTTATCATATTGAAGTTATAGTGATGTTATAGAACTTTTAAAACTGAATTTAAAATTTATTTGTGAAAATTGAATATTTTAATATTTAATTTTCGACTGGAAAATAGCCAATTTTTGAACAGTCTCAGAATTGGACAAAACTAGTTCCATTGGATCCGTAATAGTTAGTTATTATCGGATTTCAATTTTCGTAGCAATCGGAGTTGTCGTTTGACCGTGGCAGCTCGAAACGCGTTGAAATTGTTTTAATATTAATTTGGCGAGTTAAAATAGTCATTTTTTCAAACGGTCTCGGATTTCGACGAAACTAGTTTCATTGGATCCGTAATGTGATATTATTGTAAGATTTCAAATTTCAAGTCAAACGGATTTACCGTTTGTCCGGGGCAAGCCAAAACGCACAGAAAATCGTTTAATCGGTTTAATTTAAAATTGATCGTTTATTTCCGTAACTCTCACATATGATCGAATTAGGCCTTGAAACTAGTTCCATTGCGTCCGGAATGGGGGTAAAACCTTATAAACGCCTGGCGGCACGTCTCGATTGGAGTTCGGATGATTTTGGACCTACCTATATAAATACGCACGCAAACCGAGACAGTTTTATTATTATTATAATCCAGAAACCCTAATTCTAAATCATGGCCGCCACCTATTTTCGAAGGTCAGAATTGCTCGAACTTCTTTCGTTAATATCTCTCAATCCGTTCAACGAAATCAAAAAATTCCAAAAGCAAAGTTGTAGAGCACGATGAAAGCTTCAAATCCATACGGAGATGATCGGAAACGGAGCCGCGGATCAACGGGAAATCGTGTAGGAAGGGGCTGCGTTTTTCACGTTTTTCGAGGTGATAGGGGAGGCCGAGTTCAACATGGTGGCAGCCCATGGTGGCTCTCGAGCGGGGCTTCGCAACGATGGTCTCTGATCAACTTCCCGACGCTTGTGGTGGTCGCAAAATGGAACCCTAGTTTGAAGCTTGATGGGTTCTCATGCGTGCGTTTCCTGTAGAAGTAACGTGAGATGGAAGAAAGAAGGAGCGGTGGAGATTTGCAGAGGAGGGATCTAGTGGCTGAGATTTGAGTTAGGTAAAATTATAAAGAAGGTTGTAAATTTAGTTAATATAAAATCGTGTAAACTTGTAAAAATCATATCTTTTTCATACGAGGTCGGATTCGGACGAAACTTTTTGCGTTGGAATCGTTTCGACGAGCTCTTCGCAAAGGAGCTGGATTGGAATCGTTTGGAGCTAGAGAAAATTTTGGGTTAAATCGAACGTCGTTCGATTTGATTTAAAATCGTAAAATCAAGGTGAGTGTTTTATAACGCTCACAACGTACTAAATATCTTTGTGCTAGTTAAATTTGTCATTATGTAGTGTTATGATTTTATTTGTCGTTGTTTGATAAAAATTTAATGGCCATATAGATTGTCATTCGAATTAATCGTTGAAGTTTAAATTTGACAGTTAAATTGAAATTGAATTGCAATTTAATCACCCGACATCGATAACTATGAAATTGCCTTGAATTGTATTGCCTATTGGACGATGTATTTCGATGGATGTTATTGGTTGATGTTTGAATGTTTGGATGTTTATTTGCTTATATATATCCTGTTATGCATACATATGATACTGTGATTTAATTTAAGTAATATATGCTCATCCCTGACATTTAATTGAAATAAATAATTACTTGGCCATAGGATAGAAAATTATATACGGACACCGAATTGGCTAAATTAATAACTTTAAAATCGTCGATTTGAAATTTATTTATATGTTTTGTTTAAAAGTTATAAATAGACATAAATTTATAGAAATCGAATTTATCGAAATTTGGGTTTGGAATGTTGAAATAAATTTGGTTAAAAGAAATTGTTAAATAATATAAGTCGAGACTTTGAAATTTAAAAATTGGGATTTGATTTAAATTCGAAAATTGATTTGTTTAAAGATTTAACCTTAATTCGGGCTTTGAATATTACTATGTAAAAGCGATATAAAATGATATTTGAAATGGATTTGATTTTTAAAGCGAACATGATATTTTGATATCAATTATGAATCGATTTGAAATGTAAAAGAGCCAACGGTGTAATAATACGTAGTTATTAAAGAGACCGGGATCGGATATGGACATACTCTCTGTCGATACCGAAAACCACTTTAATAACTATTATACGCGGAGTGTTGATCCAGAATGAAGTGGATGGTTTGGTGAACGCGTTGACTGAAGAAAGAGAACGATTATTGGATGACCCCTGACATGACTAAAACAGGAGCCGCGCCGGGCCATTGAGGTTCGCCACCTCTAGCGGACACACTTCTTCGATACCATATCTATTACATTTGTGATGCGATTTGGGTGCACCCCTTGATTTGGGAGTGTTGTTTCGCGGTGTTGGGGTAGCTGCTGGCTATGCCCAACATCAGTCCGGATCACGCAACTACTAGTATCCTAGTTGGTATTGCCTCATGTACCTTGTCATACTGATTATCCTATTCGCGACCACTACGTTTTGATTTGTACCTTAAGTATATGGATTGCCCTCTGGTGACTTCCGGTTTTGGGGAAACTACGGTCTTGTATATGCTTTTGGGAATATAAAAATGTGTTAAGGGGGATTATGGTAACGCCTTAACGCTATTTTGATACTTTATATTACTGATAGGCATTATCTACTTAGCGTATATTACTACATAGTATATAGTTTCACGGATCCTTGAGAGATGGAAAATCCCGTAACATCTCTTGAGTTATTGCACGCACGTTGACACTGGATATGAGATGTCAAACCCCGTAAACATCTCTGACGCCGTTACACTCATATTTATTTACGATTGACTTAACTTGCATGAGGATATTTAGTCCTGACTCGAGTGTTTTGTCTTTTCATTACGCTCGGGTCAGTCCTGAGTTTTCAGTTTAGGTTGAAGATCATTTCCTTGGAGGACGGAGACGAAGATTTGGTATATTATCTACTACTATTATATTCATTCCATTCCGCTGCATTGTTGTATGATATTTGTTGTGTATGCAACGCTGATAAATGTTGTATAATAATAATCAAATATATTCATTTCAAATGTATTCATTTAATTAACAGCTTCATGAACTGTTATTTTATTATTATACTTTAGCCTTCCGCTGTGAGATTCTGTGTTGTTTCATTTCCTTTATTTCCCTTCCTTTTCTTTTCTTAATTACCCCAATAACTATCTGCCCTTTTAATGGTTTGGAATCGACATGTGTATTTGATCGTCGGTTTAAACTGTCCAAAAAGGCCGGGTCGTTACAGTTGGTATCAGAGCTTTGGTTTAGCGATAAACCTTGGCTCTAGTGGGGAATAACTCATTGAAATAGAGGTAAACTATATGAATGTGTTGAGTGTATATGAGAGTGCGTACTTGTTATTTGATATAAAATGGTTTTATATTGTGTTAATTTGTTCCGTTGAGTATTTATGAATTCTGGTCGATACTTGGGACGCCAAGGCGTCGATAGGAATTTCTAAACACTCGAATAGGACAAACCAACACAATATCGTTTTGGAATATATTTTATATAAAGAATTATTTGAATATTTATTCATTTTGATTGAATTGATTGTTAGGAGATGATAATATTAGATTATTATCGTTATTGTTTGATCAGTCAATATTTACAACAATTGATTAAATAACAATGGATTTAGGAAAATGAAATCTTGTAGACACAATTGATAATGAATATAAATGAATTTTAACTAGGATTTGGGAATTTAAATTTCGGTGTTTGAAATTGACTTACAAGAATTTGAAAAACATAATATGAGTATTATATGATAGTATAATTGAGTTGAAATTGTTTTCGAAGGATTTTTTTTTATGATAAGTGTTATATTCCCTTCTCTTGACGCTGGAAAATGATTTCGGTGATGAGTGCATGCATCATCGGCGTTTATTTTCGAGAGTCCGAGTGGGGGAGACCACTCAATAGCTTGTCTAAACTTTGTTTTAATTCAAATTTTATTTTATTTTGTACTCTCTATAGTATGATTTGTTATATAAATTATATAAGTATATATTATTTCAAAACTTGATTTGAAATGAAACCGGGATTGGAATTCTTAAGTCCTTTAAAAATTAATGATTTTTTTTAAATGATTGAAATGAATTTAGACTTGAATCATTAAGGAACTCCTGAATTATGAAATGAGAAATGAACCTAAGAGTTAAGTGAAAATATCAATTGAAGTAGAAATCCTTAGAATTAGGAAATTATGAACTTAAAATAAAAGTGAAACTGTAAAACTCGCGTAGTATTGAAATTCATTCTATAGCATAGATATAACTTACCAAAATATTTAAGAAGTTCAAAAATGTTATATGAATTGTTAATTGGATAATATACAAGTATAGGTTTGAATAATGGAATATGCATTTAATCAATGGTTTGCAAATATAAATAAAATTGTTAGTAAATAATTGGAATTTAAATTAACATTTAAAGGTGATTCACAATTATGTTAATATAAAATGAAAATACTATATGTGAATGTAAATGTGAAATTAAATTATAGTGAAATTTAAGTAATGACTTAAGAATTGATAAATTGAAAGTTCAACTTTAAATGAAAAGAAGTTGTATGTTGTTTAACTACATTCTATTTGCATAACTATAACTTACAAATACTTAAAGGGTTTAAAATGCTAATAAGGATAATTAGAGTAATAATATACCAGTGTGAGAGTGAAAAATAAAATGTGAAGATCTATTGATAGTTGTAAATATAAAAGAAATTTAAGCTGTAAAATGAATGATATATCTAAGTGAATATATAAAATTTAAAATTAATGAAATATAAAATTGGTAAATGGAAACTAATTAAATTTGAATATAGTTAAATGTCAATAAACTTGGAAGTGTATGAAATTAAAGTTGACTTGAAATTGTATAATTGATTTAGTGTAGATTTTGGATGGATGTAAATGTTTGATATGCATTGGTTGTTAGATGGATGATAATTGATTAAGTAGAATTCATTAGTGTTAATGGAATTGAATAAACGGAATAAAATTGTAAAATAATTAAATTCAAATTTGAAGCAAAGTGAAATTAAATATAATTGAATTCAATTTAAATTGAAGCAAATTGACTTGAATTTAAAATGTGAATGAAACAAACTTGAATAAATCGGAAACAAATTGAATGTAAACCTATTGCATGGATGAATAAGAAAATAAATGACTTTGTGTTTATGATTGTTTTTTTTAGAAAATTTGAAA
This sequence comes from Allium cepa, assembly GCA_030765085.1. Lineage (NCBI taxonomy): Eukaryota > Viridiplantae > Streptophyta > Magnoliopsida > Asparagales > Amaryllidaceae > Allium > Allium cepa. The sequence continues at coordinate 281,672,251 of CM060935.1, forward strand.
TTTTGATGGTTTGCACTTTGAAATAATAAAAGCAAATTTTTGGGAAATCCAAATTTGTCCAATATATGCAGAAACGAAAACAACCATAACTTTTAAATGGCTGAACGGAATTCGACGATATTGGACTTTTCGAAAAGCTCAAAAACTATAGCACAAATTTTGTTTAGATAACTTGAGAAAATTCCTTCGTCTACTAGGTTAAAAACTTGAATGTTACTCACTGTCCTGTGTAAAAATAAGTAAAATCTGTAGTATACACCCTTAGTATTTTTGACATATCTTTTTACTGGTTTATCGGATTTTGATGATCTTGTACTTTATGGAAAGCTAAGAACATAAGCTAAAACTTTTGTTTTAAGTGTTTTGTGTTTTGACACCGTTTAGAAGGTCGAAACCACGAGTGAACGTCACAGACCTGCGCAACACTGCCCAGGCTGAAGCGTTTCCCCTAAGTAAAACGGCCATAACTTTTGAACGGATGATCCAAATTCGATGATTTTGGATATTTCGGAAAGCCTGAAATGAATGCAACAATTTTTGTTTAGATTCTGTTGTCAAATTTTACCGTTTAGGTGACCTAAAGCTAAGATTTGTTTGCTGTCCAGAAATTGAAATCTCAGTTTTGAAGCTAAATATGTTATATATATGTTGTGTAGGCTAAATATATCGATCTATCTTATGGTGGAGATGCAAAGGGGTTGCGCTTCGTTGTGGAGTTCGCTTCTACGCTAAACGCATAATGTAAGTAAAATGCTAATAAATGCTAAATAAAAGGTACGCTTACGGTTTTATATGATATTGGTGATATTTATATGTTGTTTCCCCACATATGGGATGCCTCATCATTGAGATGAGATGTATATTTATGATATATATGCTATTATATTTTTCCGATCGAGCCGCGCAAAGGAGACTCTGCCGAAATTTTCCGTAAAATCCGGGTGTTAGAAATTTTTTCAAGTTTTAATTTTTTTTTTATAACTTGTTTTGATTACTAACTTTTAATGTTAGGAAGCCGTTTGGAGTAACTTAGTGGAAGCGTAGTTATGACTTTATGAATGGAATTTCATTGTTTTATAAGTGGATAATTTTGAATAAAAATATATCAAATGTTGAATTCTATACTTAGTTCTTTTTCCCTTCTTTTTCCTTTTCGGGGACGAAAAGTTTTGAGTGGGGGAGAGTGTAACGACCCGTAAATTTTCGATAATTAAAATAGCTAATTTAATAAGATTTCGTGATTTAATGTTAGAAAAAAATTTGTAATTCATTTGGAATAATAATAACTGGAATGAATTGCAATAATTATCCAAGTAATGAAAAAAAAGCTACTTAGTGAATGCCTTTGCAATCAATAGTTGAATAGGATATTAAATGTTGAATTCATTGGGTATGATAGAGTAATTGATTGATAAGTAAAATCTATTTGAAATCAAATATTGAATATTGAACACGTAATTGTTTAAATTAAATATTTAAAACTTATTGAATAATTGAATAACTGTAAAATGAAAATAGTGTTCTAAATTTTGAAATGGTTTTAAAAGTTGAATCTTATAAGTTCAATTTCAATATTTCAAAAGATAATGAATTATTGGATAAGCGAAATTGTCTAAATTAAATATTTGGAATTTATTGGATAAATTAAATAACGGGTTTAATATGATTAAAAATGATTTGTAAAATTTTATTTTATCATATTGAAGTTATAGTGATGTTATAGAACTTTTAAAACTGAATTTAAAATTTATTTGTGAAAATTGAATATTTTAATATTTAATTTTCGACTGGAAAATAGCCAATTTTTGAACAGTCTCAGAATTGGACAAAACTAGTTCCATTGGATCCGTAATAGTTAGTTATTATCGGATTTCAATTTTCGTAGCAATCGGAGTTGTCGTTTGACCGTGGCAGCTCGAAACGCGTTGAAATTGTTTTAATATTAATTTGGCGAGTTAAAATAGTCATTTTTTCAAACGGTCTCGGATTTCGACGAAACTAATTTCATTGGATCCGTAATGTGATATTATTGTAAGATTTCAAATTTCAAGTCAAACGGATTTACCGTTTGTCCGGGGCAAGCCAAAACGCACAGAAAATCGTTTAATCGGTTTAATTTAAAATTGATCGTTTATTTCCGTAACTCTCACATATGATCGAATTAGGCCTTGAAACTAGTTCCATTGCGTCCGGAATGGGGGTAAAACCTTATAAACGCCTGGCGGCACGTCTCGATTGGAGTTCGGATGATTTTGGACCTACCTATATAAATACGCACGCAAACCGAGACAGTTTTATTATTATTATAATCCAGAAACCCTAATTCTAAATCATGGCCGCCACCTATTTTCGAAGGTCAGAATTGCTCGAACTTCTTTCGTTAATATCTCTCAATCCGTTCAACGAAATCAAAAAATTCCAAAAGCAAAGTTGTAGAGCACGATGAAAGCTTCAAATCCATACGGAGATGATCGGAAACGGAGCCGCGGATCAACGGGAAATCGTGTAGGAAGGGGCTGCGTTTTTCACGTTTTTCGAGGTGATAGGGGAGGCCGAGTTCAACATGGTGGCAGCCCATGGTGGCTCTCGAGCGGGGCTTCGCAACGATGGTCTCTGATCAACTTCCCGACGCTTGTGGTGGTCGCAAAATGGAACCCTAGTTTGAAGCTTGATGGGTTCTCATGCGTGCGTTTCCTGTAGAAGTAACGTGAGATGGAAGAAAGAAGGAGCGGTGGAGATTTGCAGAGGAGGGATCTAGTGGCTGAGATTTGAGTTAGGTAAAATTATAAAGAAGGTTGTAAATTTAGTTAATATAAAATCGTGTAAACTTGTAAAAATCATATCTTTTTCATACGAGGTCGGATTCGGACGAAACTTTTTGCGTTGGAATCGTTTCGACGAGCTCTTCGCAAAGGAGCTGGATTGGAATCGTTTGGAGCTAGAGAAAATTTTGGGTTAAATCGAACGTCGTTCGATTTGATTTAAAATCGTAAAATCAAGGTGAGTGTTTTATAACGCTCACAACGTACTAAATATCTTTGTGCTAGTTAAATTTGTCATTATGTAGTGTTATGATTTTATTTGTCGTTGTTTGATAAAAATTTAATGGCCATATAGATTGTCATTCGAATTAATCGTTGAAGTTTAAATTTGACAGTTAAATTGAAATTGAATTGCAATTTAATCACCCGACATCGATAACTATGAAATTGCCTTGAATTGTATTGCCTATTGGACGATGTATTTCGATGGATGTTATTGGTTGATGTTTGAATGTTTGGATGTTTATTTGCTTATATATATCCTGTTATGCATACATATGATACTGTGATTTAATTTAAGTAATATATGCTCATCCCTGACATTTAATTGAAATAAATAATTACTTGGCCATAGGATAGAAAATTATATACGGACACCGAATTGGCTAAATTAATAACTTTAAAATCGTCGATTTGAAATTTATTTATATGTTTTGTTTAAAAGTTATAAATAGACATAAATTTATAGAAATCGAATTTATCGAAATTTGGGTTTGGAATGTTGAAATAAATTTGGTTAAAAGAAATTGTTAAATAATATAAGTCGAGACTTTGAAATTTAAAAATTGGGATTTGATTTAAATTCGAAAATTGATTTGTTTAAAGATTTAACCTTAATTCGGGCTTTGAATATTACTATGTAAAAGCGATATAAAATGATATTTGAAATGGATTTGATTTTTAAAGCGAACATGATATTTTGATATCAATTATGAATCGATTTGAAATGTAAAAGAGCCAACGGTGTAATAATACGTAGTTATTAAAGAGACCGGGATCGGATATGGACATACTCTCTGTCGATACCGAAAACCACTTTAATAACTATTATACGCGGAGTGTTGATCCAGAATGAAGTGGATGGTTTGGTGAATGCGTTGACTGAAGAAAGAGAACGATTATTGGATGACCCCTGACATGACTAAAACAGGAGCCGCGCCGGGCCATTGAGGTTCGCCACCTCTAGCGGACACACTTCTTCGATACCATATCTATTACATTTGTGATGCGATTTGGGTGCACCCCTTGATTTGGGAGTGTTGTTTCGCGGTGTTGGGGTAGCTGCTGGCTATGCCCAACATCAGTCCGGATCACGCAACTACTAGTATCCTAGTTGGTATTGCCTCATGTACCTTGTCATACTGATTATCCTATTCGCGACCACTACGTTTTGATTTGTACCTTGAGTATATGGATTGCCCTCTGGTGACTTCCGGTTTTGGGGAAACTACGGTCTTGTATATGCTTTTGGGAATATAAAAATGTGTTAAGGGGGATTATGGTAACGCCTTAACGCTATTTTGATACTTTATATTACTGATAGGCATTATCTACTTAGCGTATATTACTACATAGTATATAGTTTCACGGATCCTTGAGAGATGGAAAATCCCGTAACATCTCTTGAGTTATTGCACGCACGTTGACACTGGATATGAGATGTCAAACCCCGTAAACATCTCTGACGCCGTTACACTCATATTTATTTATGATTGACTTAACTTGCATGAGGATATTTAGTCCTGACTCGAGTGTTTTGTCTTTTCATTACGCTCGGGTCAGTCCTGAGTTTTCAGTTTAGGTTGAAGATCATTTCCTTGGAGGACGGAGACGAAGATTTGGTATATTATCTACTACTATTATATTCATTCCATTCCGCTGCATTGTTGTATGATATTTGTTGTGTATGTAACGCTGATAAATGTTGTATAATAATAATCAAATGTATTCATTTCAAATGTATTCATTTAATTAACAGCTTCATGAACTGTTATTTTATTATTATACTTTAGCCTTCCGCTATGAGATTCTGTGTTGTTTCATTTCCTTTATTTCCCTTCCTTTTCTTTTCTTAATTACCCCAATAACTATCTGCCCTTTTAATGGTTTGGAATCGACATGTGTATTTGATCGTCGGTTTAAACTGTCCAAAAAGGCCGGGTCGTTACAGGCCTCCCCCTTTTTGTGATTTCTGGATTTCTATTGATGATTTCTAGATTTTTTGTTTCACCAATTTTATGATTGGCATTTATATGTTGTCAATATTTGTGGCTTGGTGAATGAAATAAGGAGTATGATATTCCTTTTTATTTTTGAGAATATTCTTGTGATATTGATTAATCTCTTGATGATTTTCAATTACATACTTATCGCAGTATGGCATTATGATTATTATACTTTTTTTCATATCTCCTATTCTATATCCTTTCATCTGATATTTATAGCTAGACTGATCCGTTTATTATTTTCTTATTAAATAATACTCGGGTCAGACCGAGATGTTACAGGTGTTTCTGCTTAACTCCTCACCAGGGATTACTATTCTAACTTTTGGCTAACTACTTAGATTAGTAGTTGATTTTGTTGTATACATTTGAGATATAGACCCCTTAATGTATACATATTCTTTTGTATAGAACTTGTAACTATTCTTTTGTGATATTGTGGATCTTGTTTGACCACTATTCTGATACACACATTTATGTGTAATATTCATATCTATTTTCGCCTTTGTGATATGGATCTCTGTGACTGATTTGTGTTATGTTTATTTCTATATTTGTTTCCGAAGAATATATATAGCCACTGTGTAGTAGCTTTGAGTTTGTATCGGTATGTCGGTTTCCCTCTTGAAATCAAAATGCATGTTATTCTATCTGACATATCGGTGCTCGCACAAAACCATTACATGGATGATCGCTCCTTAACAGCCTTATTCTCCGCGCTAGTTGACGGAATTACTTCGGGTTGTCCTTGGCTAGTGTGGGTATAGAGGTGAGGCGTCACAGATGGAATGGAAGTTATAAGAGTGAAAATGGCTATGTCATCTAGTAGATTCTTCTCAATGGGCTACATTGATAGGATGTATCATTTCTTTGCATCCGATCCATGAAATGTATGGCTTGGCCTTGCAAGTAATGGCTTTAATCCCTTTGTTGATTTGAACTGTACATATAGTTGTTGGCTCTTTTTTCTTGTTGCTTACAACTTCTCCGTGGCTTTGTATGTACAAAGATAACATGATGTTATGTTTATTAATTCTTGGGCCATAACCACTAGGGAATGATATCGCTGCATATCTACAACCATACATTGATGATTTGAAAAAGTTGTGGAATAAAGGGGTAGAGATGTATGATGCATATAGTTGTAGTGAATTAAGATTAAATACTATAATGATATGGAAAATAAATTATTTTCAAGATTATGGAAATTGAGCCAGTTGCAACGTGAAAGGTAAGAGAGGATGTCTTGACTGTGGCATTAATATCTGCTCAATATCGCTGCCATTTAGCAGGAAGTGTGCATATTTAGGTCGCAACTTATCACTTGAACCTAACCATGAATATCGTCAACGGAAAAACTTGTTTGATGGAACCATAAAGAATAGATCAAGGCCTTCAATGCAAACTGGTGCTCTAATCTTTGATTATATTGAAGATATTTTGACTAGGGAAAAAACAAAGAAGGAAGAGAATGGAAAGAAAAGGAGGAAGAGAAAGAGAAAGAGAAAAGGAAATGAAAAAGAGAAGATAGGAAAAAAAAGTAAGTCAAATGTGGAAGAAAAAATCTATTTTCTTTGATTTATCTTATTGGGAGGTAAAATTTAACAAGAAAAAGATTGCCTTTTCTTTTTCGTCCATGTAATTAGTACTTTTTAGTTAGTTACATGTAATTTTTTGATTTTTTAGGCACTTCCCTTACGTCACAATCTAGTTGTAATATGCGTTGAAAAATATATATTAGTGAAAGCATTCTTGGTACATTACTTGATATTAAAGTAAAATCAAAAGATGATATTAATTCAAACAAAGATGTAGAAGTAATGGATATCGGGAAAAAATTGCATCCTATTGAAATGGGAAGCAAAGTATTACTTCCCACCATGCCATGCACCTTAACTGAATATAAAAAGAAATTTTTTTACCATCGAATGCGGAGATTGAAAGTACATGATGATTATAGCTTGAATATTGTGAATTGGTTTGCAAAACAAGACATAATTTCAAGACTTAAGTCTCATGATTATCATGTTTGGATGAATAATAATTGTACGTATCATTGTGAGGACTTCTACCTAAAGGAACAAGGAATGCGTTACTACAAATATGTTCTTTTTACAATGACATTTGCCAAAGAGTGCTTGATAGAGATAAATTAGAATCCATTAGGAATCAGGTTGCATTAACACTATGTTGTCTTGATAGATTCTTTCCTCCTTCCTTTTTTGATATCATGATTCACTTGACAATACATTTAGAAAGGGTTGTAAGAATTCGTGGGCCAATACAATATCGGTGAATGTATACATTTAAGAGGTAAAATTTAGCATGAGTACTTAAAGTAGTTAAAAGTATATGTACTTAAGGAGATAAGAGATATTTTATGTATGCATCTTGATTATGGATATATGAAAATATTAAAGGGGTATTTTAAAAATCGAGCATGACCAGAAGGGTGTATAGTTAAGCGCTATTATGCTGAAGGATGCATGAAGCATTGTGCTAGATATATAAAAGATGCATTAGAAATTGGACAAAGGAAAAATGAAAATAAAGTGCAACAAGGTGATTCCATACCAGTGGGGCATCCTATTTCCAATGAAAAACCATGGCAGTCACTAAGGAGGTGATTGATGCTACTCATCAATATGTATTATTCAATACCGAAGAAATTGAGTCGTATATAGAGTAAATATAAGTTTAATTCAAGTATTACGTTTGAAACAAATTAGATTTCGAATCATATATTTAGTATATAGAATGCAACGAGGAGTTGAAATGTTTGCATCCTCGACTCTCACAATATGATGTAGAATTTTCAAAGCTGCATCCGAAAAATTTTAGCGATTGTTTGGAAAAAAGGTTAAAAGTGTTATATATATTTTTGCAGATGGATAAGTTTGATGTAGAAGTATATGTTATACATAAAATTATATTTTTCCAGGTTAAAGATGATAGAAAAACATCAAATGTTAGCGAAATAATAAACTGGCTTTCATACGGACCTTACCATCAAATAATTTCTTACACTAGTTATATTATAAATGGTCCGCGTTTTCATACAAAAGTCAGTGAAAAGTCTATATAAAATAGTGTTGTTTCCATCGAGGCAAGTACTATTCATGATGATGGGTCCATTGAGAAAGTATTTTATTATGGGGTTTTGTGTGAGATTTTGTTGTCAGCTATAGTCGATTTTAAGTTGCCTTGTTAAAGTTTGATTAGGCAAATATTGATTGTGGAGTTAAGGTTGAAGGTGGATTTACATTAGTTCCAAAATCAATTAGCAAGTAACCTTTCATTTTAGCATGCAAGTTAAACAAGTGTTTTTTGTAGAGAAGTAGTTCAAATTGGTATGTTGTGCTAAGGGCACCACCAAGAGGTTTTCTTGAGTTGGAAAACTATAATGAGGAGGAAGAGTCAACTAGTAAACTTGTAAATGAGTCACAACTTAATGATAAAGACGTCGATAATGGCAATGAACGTTATATAAGAAAGGATTGTGATGACATTTTGTATGATATAAATATCGTTTATTGATATTTCTTTTATACATAGTTATGTTCATAAAGAGTGTAGCTATACATGCTTTTATACTATCTAAACATGGCTTTATACGTAGTTATTGATCAAATGTAAGTTGTTCCATATGTCAGATTAGTAATGTGCCACGCCAACATAATTTCAACTGTCCATATCCTCTGAATGTCACATGTCAAAAATCCACGGGTGTAATTTCTATAAATATGCACATAACCTTAACAAAGAATGGGTGAATTGTGAATTGTAATTCTTTCAAATTTTCATTTTTACACTAGTATGAATAAAGTGCTTCATTTAGGACTTCGGTGGTTATCTATGTCAAATTCTAATTTGGACTTTGTGACAAAGGTTTTACATAATTGCCTATTTACATAATTGACTACTTAACTATATGTTGACTTGGAAATTTACCCAAGAGGTAATCCTCCTTCCCAAGGAACATTTATTTCTTGACTTGAACATATAAATTAGGCCTAATTTTTTGGCCTAAAAAATATAAAGAGATTAATAGGTTAAGGTAGAAGAAATAGTATCCATTACCCCATACAGATGACTTATTTAATCATCTCATAGGAGCTAAGGTATTTTTAAAGTTTGATTTAGCCACAAACTTCCATCAACTTTAGGTAGCTAGGAGAGTGTGCCTCTTATGAAATTTTGGACAATGGAAGATTTTTTGAGTGGTTATTAATGCCATTTAGACTAACCAATGTATGCGCCTATTTTGCAGACTTATAAAACTTGTTTTCAGGCACCAGTTGAATAAGTTTGTACTTGTTTTTGTAGAAAATACCCTTGTTTGCTCTCAAACCAACAAGGAACACAAGACTCGCTTGAGGATGGTGTTGGATATCTTTAGGCGAACCAGTTTAAGGCAAAGCTTTTTGAATATTACTTCAGAAGGATATAAATGTGCTTCTCAGGACATAATGTGTCTCAGCATGGATTCTCGATTGATCCTTTTAAAGCAGCGATAGTACAAGAATGGAGAATGACGGTAAGTACAACCAACATCCATAGCATTCTTGGACTGGATTGATACCATAGGAAGTTCATTGAGGACTTCACTAAGAAAGCTATACCATTGACATAACTAACTAAGAAGAATAGACTGTTCACAGGGATACATGGTGCAAAGATGCTTTTACTAGATTGAAGGAGCTATTGACACATGCATATGTCTTAGTTATTCTTGAAGAGATGGAGGATCTTACCATTTATACAGATGTGTGTGGTACCAACCTAAAGAATATTTTGATGTCAAAAGGGAACTGTTGATCATAGAAGTAGAAAACAAAAGCCATACAAGAAGACTGTCGAACCAATGTCTTGGAATTTGTAGTGATTACGTTTTCACTTAAGATGTGGATGCATTACTTGTTATGAGGAAGATTTGAGCTATGTACTGATCAGAAGTCATTGAAACATGTTTGCTCTCAAAAGTATATTAACTTAAGACAGTAGTGGTGGTTGGAATTGCTAGCCTCTTACAACATTGAAATTTCTTATTCCATTTGAATGGAAAATGCAGCAACATATATAGTAAGTTGAAGACAAACAATGTTTTGTTCAATGTTCATAGGTAGCCTATGTTGGAACTCACTGTCGGTTTTTGATTTCTAACATAAATGTGAACTTAAAAAGAAATACTAGAAGTCTTACAACTCAACCTATTCTTATTAATCAAGTAAGCGCTATTCAGAAACGAGATGAAAAGCTAAGGTAGAGTTAAAACATGTGAGGCAATAACGTAGTGACAAAAAGGTTGACTTTGGAAAGGTAGTAGGCTATTTGTCCCCAATGTGGACGAACTTTGTAAAGTAGTACTTAGGGAGTATGATCAATCTCGATTGGCTATACACTCCCAAGGGAATAAGATCTATAGCGATGTTATGCATACATTTTATTATGAAGGAATGAAGAGAGATATATCAAAGTTCATTACCAAATGTCACACTTGTCAGCACGTTAAAGCTGAGCAAAAAAGCCTGGTTGTCTTTTGCTTCCTTTAGAGATTCCCGAGTGGAAGAAAATATCAATGTAATGGATTACCAAGGATCAAAGGGGAAATGCGTATATATTGGTTATTGTCAATAATTTGATGAAGGGTGCTCATTTCATTCCTTTGAGGACAACACGAACTATTGCAAGATTAGCAAAGCTATATGTGAAATAGATAGAATGACTTTATGGTATTCCTAAGAATAACTTTTAAGCTACGAAATCAAAAACAATGGATCATTAGTGATATGATATAGGTAAAAAGGATAATATTCTAACTATGCCATTAAAAACTCATAGTGGATGGTACAATATATAATATAAAATAATAATGCATTCAAACCAAATCGAAATCACATATCCATAGTTATGGATCCATACAATACCAATTCACACAAGACCATACTACATTTAAAATGTCATTATACACAATATATAGATAATTAACGCATCTATCAAATGCAACTCCAATGTCACTTATATAAACATGATTCTATACTCCACCATCCCATCAATAACATATATAAAGAAGATGTGGAGATAGGTCAAACATGCGTTTTAATCATCAAATCTCTTTGATTTGTATTATATTTCAAAATATGAAATTTTATGTACTTGATTATCTAATCATTTAATTTATATATATAATTGTAAATAATCATTTTAAAACATGATATTTAATCTAGTCATAGATCTAAAGCAATGATATACAAGTATAATTGAGTTATATATGCCAAAGAGATGAGATCCACTTACTGAATCAATGATCAAATTCACAAATTTGATGGAATTTTGCACAAAAACCCCATTGTCGAGAATAGGCACTATGAATTCAATCGGTTCATCTTGAGGTTGGTATCTACTCATAGTTTCTACCTTGCTCGTTGTTTCGATATAAAGTTTGGCCAAACTAGATTATAGGAGATATGGTGGGTTTGGAATTTTGTTCGAGAAGAGGGGTTTATGAGTACCAGGAGATAATTATAAATGGTCGAAGGGTTATTTAGATATAAATAAGTGTAACGACCCAAAATTTTCGAACCTAAAAATTCCAAATAGTTATGAAAAAGAAGAAAGAGATAGAAGAAGAAGAACAGAAGCATCAACAACTCACATACGCAGCGGATAAAATATAATAATAAATAACAGTTTACAAAAGAATTCTACATCTATCGATTACATTTAATATACATCAGAGTTTCATATATATATATACAGTCACAGAATATGTACAATTATCATGTCTTAGATTAACAATTTTATATACAGCGGAAATATTCTATCGCCAATGTCATCTAGCTCGCCTCCTGAGCTTCAGAACGAACCTACCTGAAAATCTGTAATACTCGGTCTGACCCGAGCATTACACCAAAGTAACACCCGGGTCAGGATGGAAACCAGCGTGAGTAAACCCCCCAAACCACAAGGAATACTAAAACAATCAACTTATATAAACCCGGGATAACACATATCTGTTTAACAAATTCGCAATTTGCTATAGACAACACTTATTCCACACATCAAATTTCTAGGTACCAGACTTAAATCATTTCATTTCAGCCTACTGATTTCACAAATCAATTAATTCAAAATTTAAAGTGGTTTCGGGTATTACCCAATACCCGACCCCGGTTCCTTCGAAACTCATGTTATCCTAACTCAAGTTAATTAAATGAAATACACAACATTGCATATCTGAGATATCAACTCTTTTCAAAACATCCAATACCAGTCCATCACCCATAAGCAAAGTTTAATCACATACAATCAATTCAATTGTTTCAAATTGAATTTCAAACTTCAATCGCTTAGATTCCTTCATTTAACGTTACTTAATCCCAAATCAATTAATTAGTCAACCCCTCGTTATTCATCTTAATTAATCACCCTAGATTAATTATCCTCCATTTTCATTCGAATAATTACCTCTAATTATCTTCTCGTTATTAATTATACTTAATCCCAATCAATAAGTAATCCTAATTACTTCATAAATTAATTAATAATATCAATTACATAAATTCTTGATTACTTATATCACTTAACTCCTCATAAGTCACTTATTATTGGTTTAATTCATCTTAATTAATCAATCTTTAATTACTCCATTAATTATAAAAATTTATAATTTCCAATTATATTTTAATTTATCTAATCTAAATTAATTACTAAAATTCAACCACAATATTAATCATTCTCCATTAATCTCATTCTATAATTAATTATCTTTTTATTTGCTTCATTAATAAATTAATTACTCCTTAATTATCTTAATTAATCTCTTGATTAATTCTACAAGCAATTTTATTTTATTTATTACTTTAAGTAATTACTCATTAAACCGCCCAGTGATTATTCGAATTTAATTAAACTTCATTAATTTACTTAATCCTTAATTACTTAATTATTTCAAACTCTCAACTACTAAATTAATTAACCCGAATCATTGATTAGTTGAATTAATTATCCATTTTAATTACCCTGCTAATTTGATGGATCACAACCATTAAGTCCTTATCAACATTAAAATGAAAATATTTCCTTATTTATAACTTAAGTTTTAAAAACGAGGTAAACCCAAATATTTCGAGTCAATCCACATTTAACTCGAGAACCAACCAAAATCCGAGTCACACCAACATTAGTGCACATCAAATCAGTTTAATCACTCTACCAATTATTTAAATTTAATACCATTCAAATTTAAATAATAAACCAACAGAGTGAGATTTACCCACCTTTATTGTTTTGCAGCCCATTTCTTTTAAGACATGTCCTTCACGATCAATGACCTTGGATAAACAATGGATGATCTATTAATATTTAAACTTATTGAACAATTTCTTGGATAAGTTTACTTAGTTAATTGTTTATTTAAATCAATTTTCCTTTAATAAAATATTATTTCTTTGGGTAAGTTTATTTCCTTATGAAACTATTTGTACCTATATAACAATAATCTATAGATTTCAAAAGTCTAGTTTTATATATATACACTTCAACATTTATAAAATTCCTATACTTTTATTTTCAAAATTATATATATATAAGTATTAAAATAAAATAAAACAAGAACTTTTAGACTTTACTGAAATATTTATTTATTTTCTAAACAACATAAATTTTCTACTGTTCTATTTTTTTTTTATTCGAATGGATAAACAAAAGGGAAAGAAGTCATACCCTAAAGAAATTGCAACTGCAGATGCCAAGCCATCGAACACAAGTCGATATCCTAGCCTCGTCGATCTCTGCCTTTGCCGTGACCTTCTGGCGACCTCGCGAATCGCTCGCGAATTTCGCAACTCGCCCCAGATCGCCGCACGTGTTCGAAAAACCCTAGCTCGTGCCGTCCTCTGTGTTTGCGATCTGTGGTGGCTCGAAAACGAGCTTGCAATTTCTCTCGGCCCCCTAATCGAACGCGGTAGCTTTCGCCTTCCATGGCGATTCCAGAGGCATGAATTTAAATCGAATGAATGGCTTCGGCTTTTTTTTTGGCTTCGATCTGAAAGAATGAAGGCGTCGGCCTCTCTTTTTTTTTTTTTTCTTTTAACAGTGCGCTTCGGCCATTGCTTTTGTTTTACTGAAGAAGAAAGGGAAGATTTTGATTTTTTTTTAGGGGTAAAAGATAGATTGCGAGATTAAAGAAAGCAACCGGCATATTCGAGAAGCAACCATAATTGACTTGGTCAATATGTATAAAAATACGTAAGTGTTCAAAGTATTACGTTATAAATTTTAGCGCGTTCACATGCCGTACGCTCCCACAACAACCCCAAGCACTATGAAACTTGAAATCCGACAATAATGCACTATTACGGACCCAATGAAACTGATTTTGTCGAAATCCGAGACTGTAACTCGGGATGCTATTTTTTTTTAAATCCCAATTTAAACGATATATTATTAAAATTGAACAAATTACCTTTAAATTAAATTTCAACCATTCTATTATCTTCAGTATCAGCGTTATAAATTTATAAACCTTCAAATTAATTTTAAACAGGCTTAGAAATTTCAGATTCAACAATTTAGCCAATTTCAATTATTAAATTCAATATTTAAACTATATAATTCAATGATTTAATTATCAAATAAATATTGGAATCTTGAATTCAAGTTAAAAGTAACCTTTAAATATTTAAAATCACTTAATTTCTCGAATTTTAAATGGTTAGAAATTCCGGGTCGTCACATTCTTCCCCCCTTAATAGAATTTCATCCTCGAAATTACTAGATGGGAAGAATGATCCAATACCCGTTTACCTTCTCCCAAAACTAACAATTCAACATTTCTACCGACTATCCTTGATTAAAGTCCCACTATTCCCTCAACCAACTTTCCAAAACCTTCTATAGTTCCAATCAATACTCTTCTGCTTAATCATCTAAATTTCAATTTAAAACCAAATTTTGAATTATCAAAATTTTCTCAAAATTTTTCTAACTCCCTAAATTCCCGAAAATTTTTGCCAGCGTCTCCTTTGCGCGGCTAGCTCGGTATTACTACAAAAGGCCTCTACGGGCTCCTAAATTCCAAAAAGAAAACAAAAGTCAAGTGGCTACATCAAAAACCCAATCCAATTTCATACAGAATTTTAAATACACACCTTTTTGTCGGGCAATTTACATTTACCTTCTGATATCAAATCCAATTTCCTTTTCCTTATAATCCCTGCATCTCTTATTTAACAATAATATCATATCATAGCCCTTTCAAATCTTTACATACTTATCCTTATAGAAGTTTTCATATCCTTTCCTATTCAAACCAGTTTTCCCCACTTTATACGAATTCAATTTACTTTAAATCTTGAATGTTAAATTTTATCTTTCAAGTATATCTGATTCATATTAGTTTCATATACTAATTTACTTTAATTCCAAAGTTGAAATCGTTTTGTCGTTAACAAAATTTTTCTAACTCCCAAAATTTTCGAAATTTTTTGGCAGAGTCTCCTTTGTACGGAGGAGCTTTTGCAATTTGACAAGAGATATAAATATATATATACATCGACACACCCGCAAAAGCAAAAACAGTTCATATTTCCTATTTTTATTGTGTAAGCGTACCTTATTTAGCATTTTAAGTAAGCAGCTTATTAATTTTAGCTATTAGTGCAATCCAAATCCAGCCAAACGGCCTTCAGGTACCTGTACTTACTCAACTTAAATATGTAAGTGCCATATATAGAAAATTTATTAACATATCACTTACTTTCAATGGCTAAACACATGTATTACATACACCACAAGTGCCAAACGCTTCCCATAAGTGATTCATATGATTTTAAAGCTTATTCAATTTGTTTTCAACCAAATTACATTCCATTCAATTTTAATGGCTTACAACTCAATTGCTTACATTCCATTGATTTTTAATCCAAACAAGCTCATGTTCACTTTAATTGATTCAGAATAAATTTTATTTAATCTCTATTAACTCATAGCATTTAATTACTTTTTATTTATGCCATACGACGATTTATTCTATACCAATTCGTCAATATTCATTTAATAGAGTATTTATTTAGTTTATAACTACTTCAAATTACTCTTCAACCCATCCTGTAATTAATTCCACTTCATTTTTAACTTATTCACCAACCATTCATTGCATTTAATTTCGTTTCCGTAATTTTTCCATTCAAAACAAGTTGTTAAGCTTGGCATCCAATACTTATAAATTAATAACCATTTCCCAAATTAATTCAATCCAAGTTTTTATTTAATGGGCTTCCAATCTTATTCAATGCCAAGCTTCCATAAATTTTAAACTTAAGTTAATTTACTTTGATTTATTCCAACATCAAACTTAAGTTTACTTCCATTAAATTCAGTTAGCCCATCAATTTTAAACTTTAAATTTTAATTCACCTTCTCAATTTATCAAAATAATATCCAACCACATACTTAACTCATTTATACTTTTAATTAATGTGCCACCGAACTTAAGTTAAGTCTGATAATCCAATTCCAGTCACAACTTTGTTTTAGTTTTTTATTTAATCAGACTTCATCCATTATTATTTAACCCAATCAACCCATTTTAAATTTTAAATTTACTTACTTAATTCGTTATCGAATTTATTTTATTAATATAAGTCCATTCTCAATTTATTTCTATTCACATGGGTTTCGTTTTGCAACTCAAACCATTTCTATTCTAATCTCTTCTCTTATATCCAATTTACTTGCAAATTTCATTAAATATTATTCAAATCACACTTGGATTTTATTTGCAACAACGTCTCTTTAATTCATTATCAAATCCTAGCGAATTCTATTAACAATTCGAATTCACTTCCAAATTCCATTATTAACTTACAATCCATTTATTTACCAAAGTCAAATTTTATTAACATACTAAATCAAACAATTATTTAGTCACTCAGCTCACTTCCAATTTCTAAATCAATATTCGATTTCAATGACAAAGAATCACTTCTTAAATTTTCCCGAGTTCAAATTTATTTTATAATTCCAGTTTGGGTTTCCTTATTTTCCAAAATTCCCATATCTTTATTTAAAAATTTTAGAAATACTTTTAAATTCACATCATACTATTAAAATAACTCTTAATGAAAATACTTTTTATAACTCGATGTCTCAACCAGTCCATCCTTGTTCTCACAGAAATTCAGTCATACGTTGATAAGGCGTAGGACTGAAAATCTATAAGTACTTGGTAAACTCGTTTTCAACACCCAGTGAAGATACTTGGAAAATAATTTTATTGAAAATATAGAAAAATAGTTTTTGAAAGTAGAGGAAATATCTTTAGTGAGAATGCTCTGGAAATCATCACCCCCATCCATGGTCGCAGTTAACCCGATGATTACGTTGTCGTCCCGACAAAATCCACAGATAACTGTAGGCCTCCGCGCCCCTCGATTACACCATGGAACTCACGACAGATCGCAGCTACAATTGGGGTTACGTAGCTATCACAGCAAAAACCCATATAACTGTAGGCATCAACGCCATCGAATTTCGCTGCCAAAAATGAAACTTCTCCACTCTACTTGACCATAGATCGCAGTCTACCGATGTTGCGTTGCCTTCCCGGCAAAATCAAGTGTAGACCGTTGACACTCATCCTCCACACGATTTTCGCTATGGTCCCCACAGTAGATCGCAGCGACATCGAGTTACACTGTCATCACAGCATAACCCAAATGCCTCTGTAGGCATCAACGCCATCGACTTACGCTACCCAATAATCCTCAAGAACTAGTTTTGTCCGGACTCCTCACAGGATCAACTTTAGAACCCCCCTTGGGTTCAAGGCAGCACCACCTTGTGGCACTCCTGAGAAGTTCATTTCAAGTGAGCACATTTTTCCCCAGAGCCATCATCAAAACATTTTATACTATACATATAGTATCTTTAAATCATACACCTAGTATGATATCATACAAAGCTCCTTTACACAAAATCGATTATCCCAAAATCGGTAATTCTCAAACTAGGCTTTCCAAATTCAATATTGATTTTACCCAAAAATCAAAAGCCTTTCCAAATCCAAAGGTTCCCAAAACCCTTTTCCAAAATCCTTATAAAATCCTTTATATATATACAGATATATATATAATTTTTTTTTTAAACTTTGGATCATTTCAAACTTGTATAAAACCCCTTTTATACTTCAATTCTTATCTCGGTGGGGTATTTAAATTAATAACAGTTGGAACTCCGACCAATTTATATTTAGAAAATAGCTTGAAAATTTTAAAAATAAATAAGTAGTGGAAAAATAATTATTAGTTTACAAAATAGCTATAAAATAGGTAACTAACTGTAAAATAGTTAAGAAATAGCTGAATAGTTTCAAAAATTGTAGATAATTGCAAAATAGTAGTAAAATACAAATTAGTTTGTGAAATAGTTGAAAAATAGTAATTAGTTTAGGAAACAATTGAAAAATGTTTAAATAGCTCCAAAAATAATGGTAAAACAAATATAATAAGTTAGCTTTAAAAAGAAGGGTTGTATATATTTAATAGCTTAGAAAAATTAAGTTTATATCAAAACAATTTATATTGAAAATAGCGAAGAGCCAACTGTTTACCTCCCCAACAATTCAATTTAAATCTTCATTTAAATTGACCCAATTCCAATTCAAATAACTCCAAATTCCATTGGACTCGATTAATCCCCAATTCAAGTTTAATAAATCCTGATTTCTTTCCCAATTTAAATCAAATTCTAGTTGATTTTAATCCTGTTCGGTTTTAACTTTAATTTCATGATATTCCAATCAATTTGAATTATTATCAGTTGAACCCAGTTCAAATTCAAATCATTTCAACATAATCCAATTTAATTTCCCAATTTAAATTTTAAACTTATACATCTGCAATCACCAATCCAATTAATGCAACTCAAATTCAATTTTGAACTAATTCAATTAAATCTTGAATTTAAACTATCTCGAATTATAGAAATCCGAGTTAAATTCCCAAAGGTTGGTTTAACTCTTTAAACCAAATTAACCTTTAATCAAAGTGTTTAATCATTTTAATTTCTGAGCCCAATTTCTCAAAATTCTTATTTTAAATTATTTTTACTTATGTATTTCAAGGTTCAATACAATTTTATTTTAAAATTTTAATTTATTATTCAATTTAATTTTCCACTTTGAAGCCAGTTCTTAAACAAGTTTATTTTACAATTCAATTATTCAAACTTATTTTATTTTATTTATACAATTCCATTCTCAATTCAAAGATTTTTATTTACAATAGGAGGATATCATCCAATTAATTTTAAAACGTCCCTCCATTTTACATTTTAGATCTCAAACCCTTTCGAGATCACACAAATTCCCAATTCAAATCAACCATTTAACCTTCCAAGTTAAATTCTAATTTCATCTCGAAATTTCCAATTCTGGTTGTTTTTCTACACTTATTTAACTTTCCAAAGTTAAATTCCCATTTACTTAATCAAATCAACCTTACTCAATTTGAACTCCCGCTTCAAACTTTAAAGTCTTTCCCTCTTATAAGTTCACAACTTATATCACTCAGGGTTTCTACATCATACTTCAGGAAAAATCAAAATTCAACCTCTTAGAGTTTATTTCAAATTTATCTTTGATATCATATATATCCATACATATTTATTTCTTGGCTCTCCCAGCCATGTTTTAAAATTGTAAACCACCTTTGGTTTTAGATTCAAATCAAATTTCAAACAATCCATCGTTTACAACAAATCCCATTTCATTTTTATATTATAATTATTTCTATAATTTCAAGATTAAATTTCAGTTTGAATCCCATTTCAAACTTACATTTATTTAAAGCTTTTAAATAATTTAATTCCTGAATCCTAATTTTAGAATTTCATTTTCAATTGATTAAATTTCGATTTGGTTGTATTTTCGTTTTTACTTCATTTAATTTTAATTCAAGACTTCAATTTGGTTGTATTATATTACTTCTAAATTTTAATTCCAATAATTTAACAACCAATCACCTTAATATTTATTAGAAGAAAATATTGCTTTATATATCCAAAAATATATATTTTATATAAAATCATTTAAAATCTTTATATAAGAAAATAACAAGTATGCGCTCATATATATACACTCAACTCATTCCATAGTACTTTAGACTCTGTTTAATGAGTAATCCCCACCAGAGCCAAGGTTCTCGCTTAACCTTTCATCTCTGATACCAAATGTAACGACCCTAAATTTTCGAACCCAAAAATTCCAGATAGTTATGAAAAAGAAGAAAGAGATAGAAGAAGAAGAAGAACAGAAGCATCAACAACTCACATACGCAGCGGATAAAATATAATAATAAATAACAGTTTACAAAAGAATTCTACATCTATCGATTACATTTAATATACATCAGAGTTTCATATATATACAGTCATAGAATATGTACAATTATCATGTCTTAGATTAACAATTTTATATACAGCGGAAATATTCTATCGCCAATGTCATCCAGCTCGCCTCCTGAGCTCCAGAACGAACCTACTTGAAAATCTGTAATACTCGGTCTGACCCGAGCATTACACCAAAGTAACACCCGGATCAGGCTGGAAACCAGTGTGAGTAAACCCCCCAAACCACAAGGAATACTAAAACAATCAACTTATATAAACCCGGGGTAACACATATCTGTTTAACAAATTCGCAATTTGCTATAGACAACACTTATTCCACACATCAAATTTCTAGGTACCAGACTTAAATCATTTCATTTCAGCCTACTAATTTCACAAATCAATTAATTCAAAATTTAAAGTGGTTTCGGGTATTACCCAATACCCGACCCCGGTTCCTTCGAAACTCATGTTATCCTAACTCAAGTTAATTAAATGAAATACACAACATTGCATACCTGAGATATCAACTCTTTTCAAAACATCCAATACCAGTCCATCACCCATAAGCAAAGTTTAATCACATACAATCAATTCAATTGTTTCAAATTGAATTTCAAACTTCAATCGCTTAGATTCCTTCATTTAACGTTACTTAATCCCAAATCAATTAATTAGTCAACCCCTCGTTATTCATCTTAATTAATCACCCTAGATTAATTATCCTCCATTTTCATTCGAATAATTACCTCTAATTATCTTCTCGTTATTAATTATACTTAATCCCAATCAATAAGTAATCCTAATTACTTCATAAATTAATTAATAATATCAATTACATAAACTCTTGATTACTTATATCACTTAACTCCTCATAAGTCACTTATTATTGGTTTAATTCATCTTAATTAATCAATCTTTAATTACTCCATTAATTATAAAAATTTATAATTTCCAATTATATTTTAATTTATCTAATCTAAATTAATTACTAAAATTCAACCACAATATTAATCATTCTCCATTAATCTCATTCTATAATTAATTATCTTTTTATTTGCTTCATTAATAAATTAATTACTCCTTAATTATCTTAATTAATCACTTGATTAATTCTACAAGCAATTTTATTTTATTTATTACTTTAAGTAATTACTCATTAAACCGCCCAGTGATTATTCGAATTTAATTAAACTTCATTAATTTACCTAATCCTTAATTACTTAATTATTTCAAACTCTCAACTACTAAATTAATTAACCCGAATCATTGATTAGTTGAATTAATTATCCATTTTAATTACCCTGCTAATTTGATGGATCACAACCATTAAGTCCTTATCAACATTAAAATGAAAATATTTCCTTATTTATAACTTAAGTTTTAAAAACAAGGTAAACCCAAATATTTCGAGTCAATCCACATTTAACTCGAGAACCAACCAAAATCCGAGTCACACCAACATTAGTGCACATCAAATCAGTTTAATCACTCTACCAATTATTTAAATTTAATACCATTCAAATTTAAACAATAAACCAACAGAGTGAGATTGTAACGACCCAACTTCCAAACTCTAGGAAGTCGCATCGCTAATGAAAGAAAGGGATAGGAAAGAGAAAGAAAGAGAAGAAGAAGAAACAACACATCAGAATCTAAACAGCGGAACGAATAAATTATATTAATAACATAAATATTACATAGTTTACAACCACTATCAGAGTACACATATATACAACATATACTAGACAGTTATAAACACCTGTCTAGTATTTACAACATAATCCAATCCAGAGACAACATAGAGACACACAGCGGAATACTATATATCTAACGCAGAAGCCTCCTGCTCCATTGCTCCTCCAATATTCGTCAAAGCTAACCTGATTCCCTTGGCTACTCGTAAAAATTTGAGTACCCAAGAGTTTATGAAAAACAAAAATAAACTCCGGGTCAGACATGAGTCTGGTGTGAGTAACAGGTTAAGTTGCTTAACTTTAAAAATCCATTGGAAAGAAAAGGTATCACGTAAGACTTCCCACACATAAACATGGAAAAGTTTTTACCTTACGCTAACCAAAACATTTGATAGGAAATCCGATGATATTATAATAGTGTCTAGGGTTTTCAAGTAAATAAGAAATAGCCGAAATTGTTACATCTTTAAATTCCAGCTACTAGCCACAAAAGTGGGTAATACAATCAAAACCGTTGGCACTTATTGGATTTTGGATTCCATACAATGGCAGGGCTACTGGGGTACCGCCCGTCATGGTACGTGGCCTAGATCAACGTACCGAGGAGTACTCCCACTCCCCTGCAACACAAGGCCGGACCCATTCCTTACTGAATAGTTCCGAACAAGACAACCCCGCAGTTGGTGCGCATATCCAACTGCCTACTAAGCCGAATAAAAAGGGACCTCTAGACAGGGATCAATCTTGCTCTCCAGTGGGTGCTACCCACGAAGCCTTGCTGCACCTCCCCTGTTTTAGCCATTCTCGGTTGATGAGGCTTGAGGCTACGATTACCTTTAGAGGACACATCACTTAGAATGCTCATCGTCCACCTGACGATGTTCTAAAAGCATTCAATCCATACAAGTTCGTCCCGGGTTCGAACGAAACCGAAGGCATTATCTCATTACACTCGTTTTGAAATCACCCTCAGAGTTAACGACGATAACCCTTGCACTCTGATTCACCATCTCGAATCTATAAGTACTATTCCGTCAAACTCATTACGGAATCTCCCATAGAGTTATACTGATGTATAGCCCTTACACCTCGAGTCTTCACTCGCTCCACTTGGATTAACGACCTAACGTTTAATTGGAATCGATGTGGTTTTCGGATTCCAAATATGGAAACCCGATCCCGGTCTCATCGAAATCCAAAGCTTGTCTTTTAGGTCCAAGTTGTTTAGAGTTTAAAACAAATTCAATCATATTATCTATATACACACAGATAGATAATTCATAGATTCACAATAGATAATTATCATTATCATAACCACAGATAATCTACATTATCACTATTAAAAGACAATCCATATCAATATCACAATGCAACCAATGCATCCATATCAATCAACATTACTAATCTCATTTCTGAGATTCAAACCATTCAAGATAACCAATAACAACCATTCATAAGCAATGATCTATAACCATACTATCTATAATTAACGTAAAATGAATTAAATTAATTACATCATCTTTAATTAATTTAAAATGAATTAAATTAATTATTCACACAATATAAATCTTGCCTATATCATCATTAATTAATTACAAATTAATTAATTGATTAACCTCTAATTTATCATCTTAATTAATCAATTCCTGATTAATTATACTTTAATTAATTCCACAAAATTAATTACTCTAAACCAAATACAGTAATTAACCTTTAATTACTTCATTTATTAATTAACTATAATTAATCATATTTAACCTTAATTAATTACAATTAATTAATTGTCCTTAATTACTTATTATTGATTAATTAATATTAATTAATCAATCTTAATTACATCATTATATTAATTAATGATTTTTAATTATATTTAATTAATTACTCAATTAAATTAATTACTTTCAGTAATTAATCTCACTTAATCCATAATTATTAATCAACTTTGATTAATCCCATTCTGTAATTAACTACTCTTAATTACTTATCAAATTAATTATTCCTCAATTAATTTCTTTAATTAATCACTTGATTAATTATACAAAATAATTAAATCTAAATTATTTTCACAACTCCATCATTATTTACTAATTACATCCAGTAATTACCTTTAATTACTTTACTGAGTAACCCCATTAATTACATCAAGTAATTATTATCAAATCTCATGTTTAAAATTAATTAAACTTAATTAATTAATTTAAACCAGCCTTAATAAACTCCATTAATTACATTAAGTAATTAATATCTTAATTACTTCCATTTAAGTAATTAACTTAAATAAATTTCACAATTTATTAACATTAATTAATTAATTTAATTAATTATTGAAAATTAATCATATTAATTAATTACTAAATAAACTTTAGTTAATGACCATCATTAACTATTATTTATTCTTTAATTACTTTCTTTAATTACTTCTTAATTATCTCTAATTTAAATTAATCCAATTTATTAATTAAATAAATTAAATAAATAAGTTATTCCTTAATTATCCAATCTATTTAATTATATTTAATATCTTAATAATTTCTAAGATAATCCATTTCTTATTATAAATTTTATTAATATTGTGTACTTAGAACATTTCAATATTAAAATTAAATCAAATTCTATTTTGAATCTAAAATTCAAAATGAAATTTATTTAAGCATAAACCAAATTAAATTCCATTTATATTCTTCCTAAAATAAATGTTAACAACATTTATTACTTATAATTAAAACTTATATAAGATAAGTCTTAATTTGCTTAATTTAATTTAAAACTAAGTTTTAAAATATATTTAAATTTCAAATTCAAGTTAACAATCATTTGAATTTAAACTTGAAATTGAACTCTTGCTTTATACCTTGATTTTAAAACCCCTTTTTTTTTAAAAAAAACACAAATTTATTCTTAAAACCTGAAGATTTAAAGATCTTAAGAAAAATGAACTTAAATTTAGATTCAGACTGTTGTTCTGAATCATGATTCAAATTTCAAAATGAAATTTAAATTTACATAAAAACTATCAGGTTTATTTATTTTAGTTTTCAAACTGAAAACTACTTTTAAAATTTAAAAACTTGTAGGATCCAAAATCATTTGAAACTATAATACAAACTAGATTTAAGCATGACTCAGATTTTAAAACTTTACTTCCAATTGAATTTAATGTTTAAAATTTATTTTAAAATTTAAAACAGAAGATCAGGTTACTGTAAAACCTGTACTAAGCTAATCCCCTATCCCACCCACATTTGCTTCGAGAAAACAGACTACTTACTTCGTGCAAATCACAGAAATACTCGAGTGTACTTCGAGTTAAAATTTTCGCAGTACCTAAAAAAAATCAGAGCTCAAAGATTTTGCACGATGCACATGCACCGTGCCTCCAGCAGTCACCAGCCATCTCTGGTGGCTTCCCTACGCCGGCGACAAGCCCTACAACCCTTCACTACCTTCAAATTGTAACTCAATTCTCGAAATCGAATTCGAGAATTCAATCTCCAAAACCTGGAACATAAAAACCCATATTACCCCAAAACCTGTCAACAATAAAACCACCCTCCTCCGACCATCATAAGCTTTGCAACTCCGTCCACAGTCACATCATCCACCATTCCATCGTTTCCCATATTCTTGTTGAACTCGATCGCCTCTATAGGTCGAGCCAACCAAATCAATATGCCCAGCTACACTAGGGCTACAGAAATCAGATCACCCCCACTGCTTCCCTGTTGATTTTCATCAACATTAATAATTTTTCCCGGCTTTAAGGGTTACTTTTCTACCCACTAGCAAAGTCCCAATATTCCTAAATCATTAGATCATAAGAAATTCCCAAATTCCCTTTTCCTGTTTATCCCTTAACTGCTCTCTCAATTCAAGTTTAAAAATTGTGTTTTAAGTGTTAAAAATCATGATTTTGTTTGTATATTCATTTCATAATACAGAATCTTTAGATTTCACAGATTGAATTTTAATTTATTTGGAGCATGTACTGATATATGGTTTAAGAGGGATACACGGTCTTTAATTTAACTTGACTAAATTTTAAGCCTTAATTTATGATAAATGAATCAACATTTGCTTATAAATTAAGTCCTAACAATAATTTGTACCAGAGAAATTTGATTTCAAATTTAAACAAGAAAAGCTGGGCTATAAACAGAGTGGGGGCAGTCAAGTATACTCTTACATAAATATACGTATACAGCAGGTTCACATATCATATTCATCTCATCATCAACTAACATGCAACCATATTTGGTATTATATTTTTTTTAAAATAAAGTTACTCACCTCAATCAAAAGAAGACAGCGCAGATATTTTAAGATAAACTGGAAATTTGCAAAAGATTTGAACTTGAAGCTGAAGCCTCAAAACTGAATTTGCTTCCAACAGAAAATCTTCAGGTTGCTTTGACCCATTTGCATGCATATGAAAGTTTGCAAAAGCTTAACATTTTTGAAGTCATACTGCAGGCTTGTTGAGATTACAGATTTTGGTTTGAGGAAATTAAGTTTCAGGCTTTGGTAAACAGGAATTAATATCTCTGGTTTTTGATTTGAGTATTTGTTTTGAATTGAGGAATGCCTTCTGATTTTAGAATGAGTGAAAGTTGTAAGGACATTCTAATTTCTCTTAGGAATGAATCAAAAGTTAAAGAAAAAGGTAATGGAGGAAGATGGTGATTATATTGGTAAGTTTTTAGATTTAATAAATTAAAAAGGAAATTAAAAACAAAAATGGACACTTGTCCCAATTTTTAACAATTGTCAAGATGTAGTGTTTATTGATTAACACATGTCTCTCTTAAAAGTTAATTAGTTATAATTAGGTTAATTTGTATTTTATTTAATGTTAATACAAATAAATGTAAACCTATGTTTATATAAATTAGTTAATCAAGTATTTATTTACATGTACATAAATTTTAAAATGAATAAATATTAAACTTATACAAATGATTCAAAATCAAAATAAATTAAAAACAATTATACTTTAGATTGAATTCATGTTCAAATTGAATTTTTGAAATCTAGTTTATTTACAAATATAACTACACAATTTAAATTTTTGAAAAACAATTATTATTTTATTTGTTGAAATGTATTATTATATTTTTAAAAATAACAATATTTAATAACTATAAACAACTATTAAAAGAAATTGTCTTCTTATAAATAAGTTATATATCATTACATTATATTTAAAACAAACTCAAAATAATCTCATTGTTATTTATTTAAATTTTAAACTTGAGTTACACATATTTTAAATCATATTTTAATAAATTTTCTTATGTATTTAAAACCATATTTATTTTAAAAGTTTAACTTTTAAATAAAATCATAATTTCCAATTTTTTTATACTAAATATACATATTTTATAGAAAACAGGATTTATTTATTAACCAGATTAAAACAATACTTATTTACAATATATACAATATTCTATATATAATATAAATAAGCAATTTATTAGATTTAAAATAAAATCTATCAATTAACTATGTATTTTATTGAATTATTAAATTAATTCAAATCTCATTACAAAGATTATTAAATCAATTTAATTTTTAATTTAGATTATTAAATTGATATTGCCAGAAATTCCGGGTTATCACATTCTTCCCCCCTTAAAAGAATTTCGTCCTCGAAATTTAAAACAAAGGTAATTTAATAATCTATTTAAAGGATTAAATTTTAAAACACAAGCATATACTAATGATATGCTAACAACCATAGCAATCAATTCACCCAATCAAACAAATCTAATTATCCAGAAATTTTTTTGGATAAAACATCCACGAGTTTCCCCGGTATATAAAAATATCGGGATACTCGCTCTATAAATTCCAAACAATCAATACAATTAAACTACAGAGCTTCTATTCATCTATATCTACAGAACTAGACAACATATCAGACTACAGACGAGTCTGACTCAACAACCAACCTTCATAACTATTGGTTCTAAAACCAGAGATAGACCATACACGTACTCCCTCAGAGATACGTGAAACTCATCGAATTCCAGTTATCCAAACACCAATCCAACCAAAACACAAAGCATCACTGAGCTAGCTTCTCCTATCTTACCAAAACTTATAGCTCCTGAATCAGAGAAAACTCCAAAAATAACGAAGTCTCCAACTTCGAATTCCAAATTTCTCCTTCCCTTATCTACAAAAGTCTTCGGACGATCCTGGGCTGCCAACATCCAAACTGATCGGCTCAACCCCTTGCTGATTCCTCCAGAAACAATCAGAACCAAAAACAACCCAATACAATGATCTCCTCAAGATCAATCCAAACCAAAACACAATTCTATTCCATAAATAGCAGAAGACTACAAACTTCTCCCAATCCGGAAAAGAAAATCAGAAACACTATCAAACTGCTTCCGCTGCACAACTCTGTTCCGAAGTAAATAAGACAATACTGACAAACACTAACTGGACATCATCTCCAGAAATATAGTTCTACAGATCCATAAAGAAAAACTCAAAAATTCCATCAAAACTGAGTAGCTACATCAAACTCCATCTCTAGGAATCATTCTCCAACTAAACAGAACTATCAGTTCCACTCCTGGAATTCTAGTCGATAAGAAAACTCAATTTCCAGATGCGGACAAATCTCTGTCTTCCCAGAAGGCATCTAGAAAATTTCCAATCATCCAAGAGAACACTCAACCAATCGCAAGTCACTTTTGCGATCAACCCAAATAAATTTTCAAAGAAAACTGTTCTCTCCTTACCAAACAGAACAGCTTACACTGGTCTAGTCATTCTATTGAAGAAACAGATTCACTCAATAGCTTACAACTCCATCTCAAGAAATACTACTCCGCTATGACCTCTCTGTCGGCACACAGGACACTCCGAGCTGCACTGCTGACACCAAAGCCAAA
The DNA here is from genome assembly GCA_030765085.1 of Allium cepa. Lineage (NCBI taxonomy): Eukaryota > Viridiplantae > Streptophyta > Magnoliopsida > Asparagales > Amaryllidaceae > Allium > Allium cepa. Next base: position 281,701,290 of record CM060935.1, read on the forward strand.
ACTTCCTAATCCAAAGCCCTTCGAGAAACTCGGACTTCAAAGCAAACAGAAACCCCACAACATCTTGCTGTCTTCAGCCACAACATCAAAGCAGACTCACTTCCAAAATTTGTTCCAAAGAAAATATCTTCGGAAACAATCCATAGTCACTACATCTCATTACGCGGTTACAACTTCCTGAGGTATCAAAATACCCTCACCTACTCCAGCTCAACTGACAGAGCCAAACCTTACTTACCAAACTCTACATTTCAAAGATGTCTCCGAACCTTAACAGGTTTCCTTCAGAGATCGATGAAATACTTCAACACAACAAAACTTACTCGAGACGGTATTAGGTCTACAGTCTCGACACATACACTTCCAATCTCAAACATCAGACTCCAATCAATGGTAGTAATCGTGTTACAAACACTACTTCCTTATCTACCCTTATAACCTATATTGGAAAACCTGAACAGGTAACCCAACAGATAGGTTGAAATAGATAAATATATATAATTATGTTTAAAATTACAAATACGCACTCTCAAGATAGACACTACTACAGAGCATAGGTATTCACTCAACCTAACGCTCTAATACCACCTGAAACGACCCAACTTCCAAACTCCAGGAAGTCGCATCGCTAATGAAAGAAAGGGATAGGAAAGAGAAAGAAAGAGAAGAAGAAGAAACAACACATCAGAATCTAAACAGCGGAACAAATAAATTATATTAATAACATAAATATTACATAGTTTACAACAACTATCAGAGTACACAGATATACAACATATACTAGACAGTTACAAACACCTATCTAGTATTTACAACATAATCCAATCCAGAGACAACACAGAGACACACAACGGAATACTATATATCTAACGCAGAAGCCTCCTGCTCCATTGCTCCTCCAATATTCGTCAAAGCTATCCTGATTCCCTTGGCTACTCGTAAAAATTTGAGTACCCAAGAGTTTATGAAAAACAAAAATAAACTCCGGGTCAGACATAGGTCTGGTGTGAGTAACAGGTTAAGTTGCTTAACTTTAAAAATCCATTGGAAAGAAAAGGTATCACGTAAGACTTCCCACACATAAACATGGAAAAGTTTTTACCTTAACCAAAACATTTGATAGGAAATCCGATGATATTATAATAGTGTCTAGGGTTTTCAAGTAAATAAGAAATAGCCGAAATTGTTACATCTATTAAATTCCAGCTACTAACCACAAAAGTGGGTAATACAATCAAAACCGTTGGCACTTATTGGATTTTGGATTCCATACAATGGTAGGGCTACTGGGGTACCGCCCGTCACAGTACGTGGCCTAGATCAACGTACCGAGGAGTACTCCCACTCCCCCTGCAACACAAGGCCGGACCCATTCCTTACTGAATAGTTTCGAACAAGACAACCCCGCAGTTGGTGCGCATATCCAACTGCCCACTAAGCCGAATAAAAAGGGACCTCTAGACAGGGATCAATCTTGCTCTCCAGTGGGTACTACCCACGAAGCCTTGCTGCACCTCCCCTGTTTTAGCCATTCCCGGTTGATGAGGCTTGAGGCTACGATTACCTTTAGAGGACACATCACTTAGAATGCTCATCGTCCACCTGACGATGTTCTGAAAGGATTCAATCCATACAAGTTCGTTCCGGGTTCGAACGAAACCGAAGGCATTATCTCATTACACTAGTTTTGGAATCACCCTCAGAGTTAATGACGATAACTCTTGCACTCTGATTCACCATCTCGAATCTATAAGTACTATTCCGTCAAACTCATTACGGAATCACCCACAGAGTTATACTGACGTATAGCCCTTACACCTCGAGTCTTCACTCGCTCCACTTGGATTAACGACTTAACATTTAATTGGAATCGATGTGGTTTTCGGATTCCAAATATGGAAACCCGATCCCCGTCTCATCGAAATCCAAAGCGTGTCTTTTAGGTCCAAGTTGTTTAGAGTTTAAAACAAATTCAATCATATTATCTATATACACACAGATAGATAATTCATAGATTCACAACAGATAATTATCATTATCATAACCACAGATAATCTACATTATCACTATTAAAAGACAATCCATATCAATATCACAATGCAACCAATGCATCCATATCAATCAACATTACTAATCTCATTTCTGAGATTCAAACCATTCAAGATAACCAATAACAACCATTCATAAGCAATGATCTATAACCATACTATCTATAATAAACTTAAAATGAATTAAATTAATTACATCATCTTTAATTAATTTAAAATGAATTAAATTAATTATTCACACAATATAAATCTTGCTTATATCATCATTAATTAATTACAAATTAATTAATTGATTAAACTCTAATTTATCATCTTAATTAATCAATTCCTGATTAATTATACTTTAATTAATTCCACAAAATTAATTACTCTAAACCAAATACAGTAATTAACCTTTAATTACTTCATTTATTAATTAACTATAATTAATCATATTTAACCTTAATTAATTACAATTAATTAATTGTCCTTAATTACTTATTATTGATTAATTAATATTAATTAATCAATCTTAATTACATCATTATATTAATTAATGATTTTTAATTATATTTAATTAATTACTCAATTAAATTAATTACTTTCAGTAATTAATCTCACTTAATCCATAATTATTAATCAACTTTGATTAATCCCATTCTGTAATTAACTACTCTTAATTACTTATCAAATTAATTATTCCTCAATTAATTTCTTTAATTAATCACTTGATTAATTATACAAAATAATTAAATCTAAATTATTTTCATAACTCCATCATTATTTACTAATTACATCCAGTAATTACCTTTAATTACTTTACTGAGTAACCCCATTAATTACATCAAGTAATTATTATCAAATCTCATGTTTAAAATTAATTAAACTTAATTAATTAATTTAAACCAGCCTTAATAAACTCCATTAATTACATTAAGTAATTAATATCTTAATTACTTCCATTTAAGTAATTAACTTAAATAAATTTCACAATTTATTAACATTAATTAATTAATTTAATTAATTATTGAAAATTAATCATATTAATTAATTTCTAAATAAACTTTAGTTAATGACCATCATTAACTATTATTTATTCTTTAATTACTTTCTTTAATTACTTCTTAATTATCTCTAATTTAAATTAATCTAATTTATTAATTAAATAAATTAAATAAATAAGTTATTCCTTAATTATCCAATCTATTTAATTATATTTAATATCTTAATAATTTCTAAGATAATCCATTTCTTATTATAAATTTTATTAATATTGTGTACTTAGAACATTTTAATATTAAAATTAAATCAAATTCTATTTTGAATCTAAAATTCAAAATGAAATTTATTTAAGCATAAACCAAATTAAATTCCATTTATATTCTTCCTAAAATAAATGTAAACAACATTTATTACTTATAATTAAAACTTATATAAGATAAGTCTTAATTTGCTTAATTTAATTTAAAACTAAGTTTTAAAATATATTTAAATTTCAAATTCAAGTTAACAATCATTTGAATTTAAACTTGAAATTGAACTCTTGCTTTATACCTTGATTTTAAAACCCCTTTTTTTTAAAAAAAAAACACATATTTATTCTTAAAACCTGAAGATTTAAAGATCTTAAGAAAAATGAACTTAAATTTAGATTCAGACTGTTGTTCTGAATCATCATTCAAATTTCAAAATGAAGTTTAAATTTACATAAAAACTGTCAGGTTTATTTATTTTAGTTTTCAAACTGAAAACTACTTTTAAAATTTAAAAACTTGTAGAACATGACTTAGATTTTAAAACTTTACTTCCATTTGAATTTAATGTTTAAATTTTATTTTAAAATTTAAAACAGAGGATCAGGTTACTGTAAAACCTGTACTAAGCTAATCCCCTATCCCACCCACATCTGCTTCGATAAAACAGACTACTTACTTCGGGCAAATCACAGTAATACTCGAGTGTACTTCGAGTTAAAATTTTCGCAGTACCTAAAAAAAATCAGAGCTCAAAGATATTACACGGTGCACATGCACCGTGCCTCCAGCAGTCACCAGCCATCTTCGGTGGCTTCCCTACGCCGGCGACAAACCCTACAACCCTTCACTACCTTCAAATTGTAACTCAATTCTCGAAATCGAATTCGAGAATTCAATCTCCAAAACCTGGAACATAAAAACCCATATTACCCCAAAACCTGTCAACAATAAAACCACCCTCCTTCGACCATCATAAGCTTTGCAACTCCGTCCACAGTCACATCATCCACCATTCCATCGTTTCCCAAATTCTTGTTGAACTCGATCGCCTCTATAGGTCGAGCCAACCAAATCAATATGCCCAGCTACACTAGGGCTACAGAAATCAGATCACCACCGCTACTTCCCTATTGATTTTCATCAACATTAATAATTTTTCCCGGCTTTAAGGGTTACTTTTCTACCCACTAGCAAAGTCCCAATATTCCTAAATCATTAGATCATAAGAAATTTCCAAATTACCTTTTCCTGTTTATCCCTTAACTGCTCTCTCAATTCAAGTTTAAAAATTGTGTTTTAAGTGTTAAAAATCATGATTTTGTTTGTATATTCATTTCATAATACAGAATCTTTAGATTTCACAGATTGAATTTTAATTTATTTGGAGCATGTACTGATATATGGTTTAAGAGGGATACACAGTCTTTAATTTAACTTGACTAAATTTTTAAGCCTTAATTTATGATAAATGAATCAACATTTTCTTATAAATTAAGTCCTAACAATAATTTGTACCAGAGAAATTTGATTTCAAATTTAAACAAGAAAAGCTGGGCTATAAACAGAGTGGGGACAGTCAAGTATACTCTTACATAAATATACATATTCAGCAGGTTCACATATCATATTCATCTCATCATCAACTAACATGCAACCATATTTGGTATTATATTTTTTTTAAAATAAAGTTACTCACCTCAATCAAAAGAAGACAGTGCAGATATTTTAAGATAAACTGGAAATTTGCAAATGATTTGAACTTGAAGCTGAAGCCTCAAAACTGAATTTGCTTCCAACAGAAAATCTTCAGGTTGCTTTGACCCATTTGCATGCATATGAAAGTTTTCAAAAGCTTAACATTTTTGAAATCATACTGCAGGCTTGTTGAGATTACAGATTTTGGTTTGAGGAAATTAAGTTTCAGGCTTTGGTAAACAGGAATTAATATCTCTGGTTTTTGATTTGAGTATTTGTTTTGAATTGAGGAATGCCTTCTGATTTTAGAATGAGTGAAAGTTGTAAGGACATTCTAATTTCCCTTAGGAATGAATCAAAAGTTAAAGAAAAAGGTAATGGAGGAAGATGGTGATCATATTGGTAAGTTTTTAGATTTAATAAATTAAAAAGGAAATTAAAAAAAATGGACACTTGTCCCAATTTTTAACAATTGTCAAGATGTAGTGTTTATTGATTAACACATGTCTCTCTTAAAAGTTAATTAGTTATAATTAGGTTAATTTGTATTTTATTTAATGTTAATACAAATAAATGTAAACCTATGTTTATATAAATTAGTTAATCATGTATTTATTTACATGTACATAAATTTTAAAATGAATAAATATTAAACTTATACAAATGATTCAAAATCAAAATAAATTAAAAACAATTATACTTTAGATTTAAAACTTTGAATTCATGTTCAAATTGAATTTTTGAAATCTAGTTTATTTACAAATATAACTACACAATTTAAGTTTTTGAAAAACAATTATTATTTTATTTGTTGAAATGTATTATTATATTTTTAAAAATAACAATATTTAATAACTATAAACAACCATTAAAAGAAATTGTCTTCTTATTAATAAGTTATTTATCATTACATTATATTTAAAACAAACTCAAAATAATCTCATTGTTATTTATTTAAATTTTAAACTTGAGTTACACATATTTTAAATCATATTTTAATAAATTTTCTTATGTATTTAAAACCATATTTATTTTAAAAGTTTAACTTTTAAATAAAATCATAATTTCCAATTGTTTTTACTAAAGATACATATTTTATAGAAAACAGGATTTATTTATTAACCAGATTAAAACAATACTTATTTACAATATATACAATATTCTATATATAATATAAATAAACAATTTATTAGATTTAAAATAAAAACTATCAATTAACTATGTATTTTATTGAATTATTAAATTAATTCAAATCTCATTACAAAGATTATTAAATCAATTTAATTTTTAATTCAGATTATTAAATTGATATTGCCAAAAATTCCGGGTCATCACAGAGATTTACCCACCTTTATTGTTTTGCAGCCCATTTCTTTTAAGACATGTCCTTCACGATCAATGACCTTGGATAAACAATGGATGATCTATTAATATTTAAACTTATTGAATAATTTCTTGGATAAGTTTACTTAGTTAATTGTTTATTTAAATTAATTTTCCCTTAATAAAATATTATTTCTTTGGATAAGTTTATTTCCTTATGAAACTACTTGTACCTATATAACAATAATCTATAGATTTCAAAAGTCTAGTTTTATATATATACACTTAAACATTTATAAAATTCCCATACTTTTATTTTCAAAACTATATATATATATTTATATATATAAGAATTAAAATAAAATAAAACAAGAACTTTTAAACTTTACTGAAATATTTATTTATTTTCTAAACAACATAAATTTTCTACTGTTCTCTTTTTCTTTTTTTATTCGAATGGATAAACAAAAGGGAAAGAAGTCATACCCTAAAGAAATTGCAACTGCAGATGCCAAGCCATCGAACACAAGTCGATATCCTAGCCTCGTCGATCTCTGCCTTTGCCGTGACCTTCTGGCGACCTTGCGAATCGCTCGTGAATTTCGCAACTCGCCCCAGATCGTCGCGCGTGTTCGAAAAACCCTAGCTCGCGCCGTCCTCTGTGCTTGCGATCTGTGGTGGCTCGAAAACGAGCTTGCAATTTCTCTCGGCCCCCTAATCGAATGCGGTAGCTTTCGCCTTCCATGGCGATTCCAGAGGCATGAATTTAAATCGAATGAACGGCTTCGGCTTTTTTTTTTGGCTTCGATCTGAAAGAATGAAGGCGTCGGCCTCTCTTTTTTTTTTTTAACAGTGCGCTTCGGCCATTGCTTTTGTTTTACTGAAGAAGAAAGGGAAGATTTTGATTTTTTTTTAGGGGTAAAAGATAGATTGCGAGATTAAAGGAAGCAACCGACGTATTCGAGAAGCAACCATAATTGACTTGGTCAATACGTATACAAATACGTAAGTGTTCAAAGTATTACGTTATAAATTTTAGCGCGTTCACATGTCGTACGCTCCCACAACAACCCCAAGCACTATGAAACTTGAAATCCGACAATAATGCACTATTACGGACCCAATGAAACTGATTTTGTCGAAATCCGAGACTGTAACTCGAGATGCTATTTTTTTTTTTTTTTTTTTTTTTAAATTCCAATTTAAACGATATATTATTAAAATTGAACAAATTACCTTTAAATTAAATTTCAACCATTCTGTTATCTTCAGTATCAGCATTATAAATTTATAAACCTTCAAATTAATTTTAAATAGGCTTAGAAATTTCAGATTCACCAATTTACCCAATTTCAATTATTAAATTCAATATTTAAACTATATAATTCAATGATTTAATTATCAAATAAATATTGGAATCTTGAATTCAAGTTAAAAGTAACCTTTAAATATTTAAAATCACTTAATTTCTCGAATTTTAAATGGTTAGAAATTTCGGGTCGTCACAATAAGTATTTAGTAAATGGTCAAAAGGCCAGTTCCCAATATGTGCTGAAAATTTAGAAAAGTATGTACTAACTAAATATGGACGATGTCAGAACGAATCTTGTAATGATATGTATAAAGTGGCGTTACATATGTAGGAGGCAGACATTTGATGTGCACCCGGAGTGCAATACGAGAACCATAAGAAAATGAACTAGGGAGTACCAAGATTAAGACTAAAGTAATGTTAACTAGGGAACGTTAAATACGAATCTTGATACACTACAAAAAATTATGTCATTGGTAGCAATATATAGCATCGTTTAATAACTAAGTGCATCCATTTGTAAAAACAAAACATAAGAAATAATAGTTAAAAAAAAAATCTAACACTGCAAAAGTGTAATCCAGCTAACATTTTCAATTGGCACAAAATCTTTATCCTTTCCCCGCTATCCTTTTTATTTCTTCGTTAACTCGTCTTCAGTGAAAATCACCCAAATCTCTAAATTATACCTCTCTCAACCGGAAACAAAAAAAAAATCTCTTAAACGTGATTCATAAAAAATACATACCTCCTTCGTCTACAGCTTTGGGCCTCATCCCATCTGAGTATTCAATCAACCTACCACCTTCACAACATCGCTTCACTTCTCAGCCTCACATGCCATGATTCAGTGAGTTTTATAAAGATTCATTCGTTTTTCAACATTGTTCAAATTTGAATGACATTAGAATTCAGAATTTGAATTAAAAAGGAAGAGGTCAATTTTCTTTCTTTGTTATTTATTAAATTAATAATTGTTTTGCAACTATAATTATTTGCATACTGGGTTTTAATCGTTAATTGTTAATTTGGATTGTTAGGATTTGGGAGAATTTATGAATGATTTTATGAGTGCTGTGGAAGGGATAAAGTCAGAGGTGAAATCATTGATTTGTTGATTTGAATATTGCTGTTTAAAGCAAGTTAAAAGTTTTCAATGTTATGGTAGTAAATTTATTTTTTATCAGCCCATGAAGAGCTTTAAGGATATACAACAGATGTTTGATGATTTGGTGAGTGGAATGAGGATGGATTTCAGTGGTAATGGATGTTTGGAGCAATCCGGTATAGGCAAGAGGAACAGAGCCAGTTAGTTGATGATTGATTCCATGGTGGTGTAGCGTAAAGCGATGAATGCCAAATTGGTGCATAATGAAAGCTAGTATTAAGGTAAATTAAGATAATTTATGTTATTGATGAGTTTATGATTGAATCTATAATTGAACTATAAGGTTAATTTTAATAATTAATAATAATTAGTCGCTTATTTCATTAATGTGGTAGATTTTTGTTGCTATTATTTATTTACAATAAACTTAATGATATTTCATTTTCTTAAAGAATGTTCCATATCTTTTCAAAATTTAATCGTTATGAATTTGTGAATTTTTAACGATTATGTTACAATATTTATTGTTTACATAGTTTTGTAGCAATTAATTCTTTAAAAAATAACATTTATATAGTGATGGTGCAAATTTATTCAGATTTATACATATCTTTCATAATAGTTGTTGCGGTACTTTCTGTGGGTGGTTCCCTTTAAGTTTAAAAGCTTGAGATTATGATAAGATCACGTGCCAACGTTGTTTTTGATGATAGTAACTAGAGCATCCCTAATAGTTGGAAATTAAAATGAAGTGTATCATTGTGAATATAAAAAAAACCTTTAAAATCAGGGTAGCATTAGGAGTATGTTAGACATATGCACTAGCTGCGTGTAAAATATTTTCTTCTTTATTTGTTGAACATTAGGGGACCTTGTATGAAACAATTTGTTCGCAAAGACTACAATATGTTTTCTTTTCTTATAATGGCACTATTGTCCATATATGCATATTTGTTTGTGCAGATATAATGCATAGGTGATAGGACTTCTAAAGAGTGGATCTAGAGGTTTTGGGCACAAATCCCTGGACATCAATATGCTTATTGGGAAAAATTTTGATTTCTTCAATTGGGAAAAACTCACATTTTGTGCACTCATCTGTGATAGTACTAGAAAGATACTTTTGAAATAGTTTTTCAAAAAATGTTTTAGTTATTTTTGAAAATTATTTTCATAAAATTCAAAACTAATTAAAGGTTGTTGAAAGCTAGTTTCTTTTGCTAACAAATTATTGAATTTCCATCGTTGGGAGTTACTCTTTACCTTATAAGTCTTCCCTAAATGCAAATAGGATAAGATTCTTATTACCATGATAACTTCCATAATATACTATGAAAACAGTCTTATTAATATTGTGTTATATATATATATATATACACACACACATACATACATACATACATAGCCTCTCATAGTGGAAGGCAGATTTAGTTACATGAAACCACTGATTACACAGTCCTTAAGAATCGATCATAATATTAGAGCGTGTATTACTCATTATAAGTGAACTACACATATCATTATAGAACTGTCTGATTCATAAAGCTAACCTAGCAATAAGTGTGTATATACATAAAGCTAGCCTGACAATCCTAGGTTACATTTGAGTCACTTTTATTTCTAATTTTTCATTCTAGCCATTAAAATAGCGACAAATTCTAAAAAAAATTCCATAAATGCATGCACATTCATTGAAGTACACATCAGCCATATTCATTCTCCTTGCAATGGTTTTGTATTGCTAAGTTCTGCAATAGCTTTATATGCACTCTTCCATGGCACAGCAACGGCACCGAGTTTCCGCCAATTTTCACCGAACATTCATTGGATCAACTGCTACTATGTCCACGTCTTTGATCTTTCCTGGTGCTACAGTTTTAAGGTATTGATACATGTCATATTATATAGAAATGAGTGCTGCTGAATATAATTGAAACATGTAAGCATTATGGAGTGTGCAAGCAATTAATGTGACGGGCATGATGATACAGCGCATCATGATATGTCGCAACCAACATATGCCTTAAGTCGCACCAACTTAAGTCGCTCAATCTTAAGTCGCATGCTTAAGTAACTCAACGACCTAGCTTGTAAGATAACTGTCAGGACCCGGAAATTCGTCTTCCGAAAATTCAACATCGATACTCACTTTATCGACTGCCGAGCAATCGAACGACGGAAAACCGAACACTGAGGGTTTAAGAAAAAGAATTTAAGAAAGAGAAGATAGAAAGATAGAAGATGGAGAGGAAAGAAAATAGAAAATAGAACAGAAAGAAAATAGAACGGAATAGAAAGAAAACAGCTGAACAACAACAGTATCTTACAATCGCAGCGGAACAACATATAATAGATAAATGAATAATCTTTAAATAAAGAACTATATCAGTTATTACATTACATCACATTTCATTACATCATATCATCAGAGTGTACAACAACAACAACAACAAACAATGCAGCGGAAAAAGAAATACTATACATAATAATACGCCATGTCATCCAGCTTGCCTCCAGCAACTCCAGAATATCCAGAATATCCTGATAAACTTTAAACTCTTGACTGCCCGTGTAGAAATTGGTGGGCACCCAGAGTTTAGGAAGGAAAACAATAAACTCCAAGTCAGTCATGTGACTGGTGTGAGAACTCAAAACAGTTTATTTATCTTTAAAATCAAAATAGAGGAATATTTTTAAAGTCAATTCGAAATGCTTTTAAAAATGAGACTACCATAAGACCTCCCGCCACACACACAATGCAAACGCAGACTTGGAGGAGATTTCTCCTTATGATAGTCAAAGATGCTTGATACACATTTAAAAAGAACATTTCATATTATTATTAGTGCATAGTGTAGGAAACAATTTCGAAAGTAGAATATAAATCTTAGCCAGCATAGGTACCATTATATTATGCCTACTAATAGCTACCATATTAGATGGCAGGTTCTACAACTAATACCGTACAAGTTTCGTATTGTTTCTTTGGATTTCCAACGAATGATCAGGCCAAGGAACTTCCCATTGCCACATGAGAATGCCTCTGGATGGACATCTCCGAGAACCAAACCGGATCTCTACCAACACAAGGCCGGGTTACCCCTAACTGAGTAACAACTGACCGAATATGCCATCCCCCGGTCCTTTGGGACCTTTTCAACCGAGCGCTCGTAATCAATTCACACAATCATAACAAAGTGTTTTCAACATGAGTAAGTATCTGGGCTCCATACCATGATACCACCCTTTTCCAGAAGGAAATGCACACATCCTAAAGGGCGCTACCCCTCATAACCTTGCTGCATCTTTCCTGTTTTGACCATTCACGGGGTGTGAGGCTCGACGAAGTCACGTCCACAAAAACATACTTTATACAAAAGCCATGCTTTGGGTCAACAAATGATCGTAGAAATGATCACTAAGATAGACGATCAGATAAACGATCCTATCACAAATAATCAACACAATGATCATTTACAGCTACACTCAGCATGTCACATTACCAAATTGGGAATATATCGCTGATAACCTTCAACTACATAACCTCTGAGCTCGTACGTCTCAGAGAAGGGTGTTACGCTAAAAGAATAAATTCTCCGCCACCAACAGAAATATATTTGAATGAAATCGGCTTTATATCTCAATTTGTAATGTCAGACATACAATCCATACAAGTCTGTTCCGGGCTCGAACAAAACCGAAGGCACTTACAAAGAAGTCCTTGCAATCCGGATATTCACAATCCTGATCGGATTCACCATCACATATGGAGAACTCTATACCGTAGCTACTCGGTGCAGAGTCAATCGACAGGTCATCCTATCGCTCTCGCAAATACCGGGTCTTCAACACCGATCTTCAATGCAATTCATAACGACGTATCACATATTCGGAATGGGTTATACGACCCCATGGTCCTTTCCCGGTTAACCCGAATAGTGAGCGCTTATTCAAAAATAAGTGTGGCATTCAAATTCAAACAAATCACATCAAATACCCATTCAAAGGGAAATATTGATAGTCGGTTATTGAACTATCAATGAATATGCACACATCACCAGATTCCAAATAATTTTCCAAATTATTTATTTTCCAAAATATCTTTACTAGATATATTATTTCATACTTCAAAAATAAATCAATATTTATTTTTAAACAAATTCCACTTTCTTTTATAAATTCAATAGTGAATTTACATTCCAAAATATTAATGAATATACGACTTCAATTCGATTTCTAATATTCTTTTTCAATTTATCTTCAAAAAGATAAATTCTCCAAATATTCACCTATTATTGGAAAACATTTCCATACTTATTTATTCATAAGTAATTCACAAATTTTATTTATTTTCAACACTTGGAAAATATTCAATATACTTAAATCGAGATTAAGTATATATTTCATTCTTTAAGGAAATCATTCTCTTAAACATATTTATTTGGGCCAAAACGAATGTTGCGTAAAACATCGTTACGACAACCCAAAATCACTAGTATAGGGATTCGAAATTAAAATAGATATATAAATCCCAATACTATACAAAACATTTCCTTTCGGAAATCATTTACTATAACAACAGTGTTATAGTCCACCATTTCCTTTTCATTTCTCGAAAACGTCTATTTCAACAATAAATGTTGAAATCTATGGTTTCGAATCTCAACACATTTTAAAACATCGTTAGATCGTTTTAATTCTATTTAAAACATCAAATCTAAACATTTTCTTTAACATGTTATTCACTATTCAAAAACGTGAATATACTACGTTAACACATTTCATCTTTTTATTCATTTTATTTTAAAGGATTATTCACAGTCAAAAATGTGAATATAACTCCATTAATAGGTTTAAACAATTTACTTATCAAAATAAGTCGTTTACGAATTTATAAAACAACGTTTATAAACTCCTTTATTATTTATTTTATAACAACTTCTTTTTATAAATTCCTTTATTAACCTATTCAATTCATAACTCAATTATAAACCAAAGGTTCATATTATAAGTTAAATGCTTATAAAACGATTATTTTACAAAATCGTTCTTTTAAATACTTTCCAAATCATAAATCTTATAACTTATAAGATTCATTTATTTAACCAAATCTATTCTTCAAATAACTTGACAAATTTATAAATCTTACTATTTATAAATTTCATTTATAACTTCACCATTTATAATTCTATAAATTTCATTCATTTATGAAATTCATTTCCACTTCATTCAAACACTTATAAAAACTCGTTTTATAATGTCAATATTCCAATTTATAAATATCCATTTATAAATCTCTTAATATAAATCAATTTATATTATTCTTTAAAACGTCTTCAAATTCCTTTATAATTTCACCGTTTTGATTTATAAAAAAATCAAATTTTATAAATCCTATATTTTAACTTTTTATAATAATTCAAAAATCCAATTTAAACTATTTTATAAAATCATTAACCCTTATTTCTCAAAAATCAGCTTTTAACTATATTTCACCAAAAACCATAATTTTATAACTTTGAAAATTATAACGTTTATTTATTTAACATGGATCAATTCCAAAAATATAGTATATTTTCAAAAAATCACTTTTAAAATCATTTTAAAATTCCAAAATTTGGTCTAGTGATGCTACACACCAAATATTCAATCACGACAACAACGATATCATATATCGATATGATAATCCATCAAATACCCAAATATCTGAAATCAAATAAAAACTGTTGAGGAATCCAGTTGGATCCCTCCAACCTGTTTTCCTGCATCCACAAACATTAGCACAATACCAATTCCGCTCCAGTACGAAATTATCGCGGTATATGGGATTTAAAATATTATCCGCTTAATAGACGGCGCAATAGGGTCTCATCCGCTAAACAAAAAATGCGGGAAATCAGTAACTCCAATATATACATATGCCAGTATATATATATTGCTATTATATATAATACCAATTTCACTGTTTATGAAATATTCGCGGTATATGTTTTTAATAAATAACATCCGCTTACTAACGGCGTATAATGTCTATTTTAACAATCAATAGATAACAATCATCATTCAAACATGCATTCAAATATTTTAAATCTAACTATTTAAAATAAAATCGAAACTGATTCGATTGAGTGAGAAGTTCTCACCTTGATTTCAATTCCGTTTTAGCGATTTATTTCGAATAAAATTAAACGGACGTTTAATTTTACCCAAAATTCTCACTAACTCCAATCGACTCCAATCCAATTCCATCGCGTAGTGCTCGTCCATACGATTCCAACGCAACTGGTTTCGCGCGTTTTCGACCTCGTATGAAAAAGATATGAATTTATGAAGTTACACACGATTTTAACTAAAATAATTTACAACTTTTTATAATTTTTTGAACCACAACTCATCTCAGCCCTTAGATCCATTATCTCCCCATCACAGCCGCACATTCATTTCTTCCATCTTCTTCGTGCGCACGACTACAGGCTTCTACACGCACACTCAAAACCATAGCATAAAACTAGGGTTAAATAATTCTTCCTCCACGACGAGCTATGCAACGATCAGGGAGTTCCATTGCGTAGCCCTCACCACAAGCTGCTTTCGGCCACAAGCATGAGAAGCTCGGCCTCATCATGTGTCTAGGGTTGCGTGCGCAACATGCCACAAACGGCCCCCTCCTGCTCCTCCTCTGATGCTCCAAACACGATCTCAACCGTATGGATTTAAAGCTCTCGTTACCCTCTACAATGTTGTAGTTGATCACTTTGGCTAAAACTTCACGGATTGGAAGTAATTGAGAACTGAATTTCGAAAAATTCTGGCCTTTGAAAAGAGAGGTGGCGGCTGTGCATATAGAATTAGGGTTGGGGTTTTTATTTTCTAATTTATGAAGGGTATAGGGCCTATTTATAGAGTTTTGAACGACACTATTCATTCCGGAAATCCCGAACTCCGATTTACGCGTCGTAACCAACGTTTCTAGGGTTTACCCCGCGTTCCGGACACAATGGAACAGGTTTCGGAAGCTAATTCGGATATCTGTGCGAGTTATGGCTATAAACGTTCAATTTAAATTAAACCGATTTAAACGATTTTCTAGGCGTTTTAATTTGTACCGGACAAACGGTAAATCCAATTGACACGAAATTTGAAACCTTACAATAATATCACATTACGGATCCGATGAAACTGGTTTCGTCGAAATCCGAGACTTTTTGAAAAATGGCTATTTTAACTCGCCAAATTAATATTAAAAATAATTCGATGCGTTTCGAGCTGCCACGCTCAAACGATAGCTCCGATTGACACGAAAATTTAAATCCGGTAATAACTAACTATTACGGATCCAATGGAACTGGTTTCGTTCAATTCTGAGACTGTTCAAAAATTGACTATTTTCACTAGTCGATTTTAATATTAAAATATTCAATTTTCACAAATTAACTTCTAATTCGATTTTAAAAGTTCTAAAATATCATTCTAACTCCAATATGATAAAATAAAATTTTACAAATCATTTTCAATCATATTTAACTCAATTTTCAATTATTTCCATAATTTAACGTATTAAATTATCGATTTAATTATTCAATTAAATCCAATAATTCAAATAAAAATTTATTTGACTTATAAATTCACTTATTAATATCTAGAATTAATTAAATATTCAAATTTTAAATATTTTAAAATTCTGGGTCGTTACAATCTTCCCCCCTTAAAAGAATTTCGTCCTCGAAATTAACAAGTAAGAAAAGTTACAGAATCTATTAATTTTCCAAAATTCATAGTTAAATTTCTTACAATAACTTACTTAGTTTTCAAATCATACTTAGTTATCTTTTCAAAAACAACTACTATAGTTTAACTTTCAATTCCAAATCAAAGTTAAAGTTTTCAAAATTTCTCCAATTTTCTCAAAATTTTCTAACGTCTTAAATTTTCGAAAAAATTCGCCATAGTCTCCTTTGCGCGGCTCGATCCAAAAAAAAATGACAGTATATATATCACAAATATACATCTCATCAAGTAATGAGGCATCCCGAAGGGAAAAAAATGTAAAAGTACGGTATTTAATCCGAGATATGTACCTTATATTTTATTAGCGAGCATATACGGCTAATATAGCGCGAAAGCGAGCTCCAAATGCGAAGCAAACGCGATCCGCACCTACTAAACACTCAACAAACAACATGAGAATCATGCATATAGATAATAGTATCGATATACAACATATAGCAACATAATAACTATATATGCTAACATAGCAAATGAAATAAAACAGCAAGTGCAAACATCAACCAACTATCATCCATAACCAAATCAATATTCATTTATATTCTCATTATATTCAATGAAATAGGTTTTCAATTTAATCACATATGATTCATTAACAGTGGATGTTTACTAACATTCATTTTCAATTAGTTTATATTCACTAATTCATATTCAAGTTGGTTCACTTCCAAATCAAATTCAATTCTTATTCAAGATTCATTTAACTTCCAATTGAATTTCAATTACTTTAGCTTTCTATTTCATTAATGCTTAATGAATTATATACAATCAACTAACAATCAAATAACAACCAAGGTATATTAATTACAACCAAATTCTTTTGCTTATATTCATTTAATTAATTGATTTTCATTCAATTATTCAACTTCTCATAACATAAGATTTTAATGAATTAACACTTATATCCATTATTCCATATCAACTTTATTTACATTCAATTGATTAACATTCAATCCATTCATTAATCTAGTTGCTAATTCATTTCAGCATTTCAATTCTAAGTAAATTTTCATTTAACTTTAAATTCATTTTTTTTTACAACTCATATTCATAAATATATTCATATAGTTTCACTTCTTATATATATAAGTTTATTTCACAATTGTAAATCACATTAATTATAATTCAATTCTTATAATTCATTTGCTTATACAATTACTCTTTTATTTTGATTATTCAAACAACCAAACAATCTACTTATATACACTTTAATAATTTTGAAAAATTATTCTTTTATATATATAAATATAATCAAGGTAAAATTATTTCATTTACCCAATTTAAAATCAATATTGTGCCGAATTGTCCTATTCAAGTGTTTAGAAACCCCTTCGGCATAGTCTTGCGGACCACGCTGACGAAAGTTCATATGCCACTCAACAAACCAATCATCACAATATAAAACAATTTTATATATTCACTAACAAATACGCTCTCATAGCTATTATTACACTCAAACTCATTCTAGAGTACTACTGACTCTATCTCTAATGAGTAATACCCAACAGAACCATGGTTGTCGCTTAACCATATGCTCTGATACCACATTGTCAGGACCCGGAAATTCGTCTTCCGAAAATTCAACATCGATACTCACTTTATCGACTACCGAGCAATCGAACGACGGAAAACCGAACACTGAGGGTTTAAGAAAAAGAATTTAAGAAAGAGAAGATAGAAAGATAGAAGATGGAGAGGAAAGAAAATAGAAAATAGAACAGAAAGAAAATAGAACGGAATAGAAAGAAAACAGCTGAACAACAACAGCATCTTACAATCGCAGCGGAACAACATATAATAGATAAATGAATAATCTTTAAATAAAGAACTATATCAGTATTACATTACATCACATTTCATTACATCATATCATCAGAGTGTACAACAACAACAACAACAAACAATGCAGCGGAAAAAAAATACTATACATAATAATACGCCATGCCATCCAGCTTGCCTCCAGCAACTCCAGAATATCCAGAATATCCTGATAAACCTTAAACTCTTGACTGCCCGTGTGGAAATTGGTGGGCACCCAGAGTTTAGGAAGGAAAACAATAAACTCCAAGTCAGTCATGTGACTGGTGTGAGAACTCAAAACAGTTTATTTATCTTTAAAATCAAAATAGAGGAATATTTTTAAAGTCAATTCGAAATGCTTTTAAAAATGAGACTACCATAAGACCTCCCGCCACACACACAATGCAAACGCAAACTTGGAGGAGATTTCTCCTTATGATAGTCAAAGATGCTTGATACGCATTTAAAAAGAACATTTCATATTATTATTAGTGCATAGTGTAGGAAACAATTTCGAAAGTAGAATATAAATCTTAGCCAGCATAGGTACCATTATATTATGCCTACTAATAGCTACCATATTAGATGGCAGGTTCCACAACTAATACCGTACAAGTTTCGTATTGTTTCTTTGGATTTCCAACGAATGATCAGGCCAAGGAACTTCCCATTGCCACATGAGAATGCCTCTGGATGGACATTCCCGAGAACCAAACCGGATCTCTACCAACACAAGGTCGGGTTACCCCTAACTGAGTAATAACTGACCGAATATGTCATCCCCCGGTCCTTTGGGACCTTTTCAACCGAGCGCTCATAATCAATTCACACAATCATAACAAAGTGTTTTCAACATGAGTAAGTATCTGGGTTCCATACCATGATACCACCCTTTTCCAGAAGGAAATGCACACATCCTAAAGGGCGCTACCCCTCATAACCTTGCTGCATCTTTCCTGTTTTGACCATTCACGGGGTGTGAGGCTCGACGAAGTCACGTCCACAAAAACATACTTTATACAAAAGCCATGCTTTGGGTCAACAAATGATCATAGAAATGATCACCAAGATAGACGATCAAATAAACGATCCTATCACAAATAATCAACACAATGATCATTTACAGCTACACTCAGCATGTCACATTACCAAATTGGGAATATATCGCTGATAACCTTCAACTACATAACCTCTGAGCTCGTACGTCTCAGAGAAGGGTGTTACGCTAAAAGAATAAATTCTCCGCCACCAACAGAAATATATTTGAATGAAATCGGCTTTATATCTCAATTTGTAATGTCAGACATACAATCCATACAAGTCTGTTCCGGGCTCGAACAAAACCGAAGGCACTTACAAAGAAGTCCTTGCAATCCGGATATTCACAATCCTGATCGGATTCACCATCACATATGGAGAACTCTATACCGTAGCTACTCGGTGCAGAGTCAATCGACAGGTCATCCTATCGCTCTCGCAAATACCGGGTCTTCAACACCGATCTTCAATGCAATTCATAACGACGTATCACATATTCGGAATGGGTTATACGACCCCATGGTCCTTTCCCGGTTAACCCGAATAGTGAGCGCTTATTCAAAAATAAGTGTGGCATTCAAATTCAAACAAATCACATCAAATACCCATTCAAAGGGAAATATTGATAGTCGGTTATTGAACTATCAATGAATATGCACACATCACCAGATTCCAAATAATTTTCCAAATTATTTATTTTCCAAAATATCTTTACTAGATATATTATTTCATACTTCAAAAATAAATCAATATTTATTTTTAAACAAATTCCACTTTCTTTTATAAATTCAATAGTGAATTTACATTCCAAAATATTAATGAATATACGACTTCAATTCGATTTCTAATATTCTTTTTCAATTTATCTTCAAAAAGATAAATTCTCCAAATATTCACCTATTATTGGAAAACATTTCCATACTTATTTATTCATAAGTAATTCACAAATTTTATTTATTTTCAACACTTGGAAAATATTCAATATACTTAAATCGAGATTAAGTATATATTTCATTCTTTAAGGAAATCATTCTCTTAAACATATTTATTTGGGCCAAAACGAATGTTGCGTAAAACATCGTTACGACAACCCAAAATCACTAGTATAGGGATTCGAAATTAAAATAGATATATAAATCCCAATACTATACAAAACATTTCCTTTCGGAAATCATTTACTATAACAACAGTGTTATAGTCCACCATTTCCTTTTCATTTCTCGAAAACGTCTATTTCAACAATAAATGTTGAAATCTATGGTTTCGAATCTCAACACATTTTAAAACATCGTTAGATCGTTTTAATTCTATTTAAAACATCAAATCTAAACATTTTCTTTAACATGTTATTCACTATTCAAAAACGTGAATATACTACGTTAACACATTTCATCTTTTTATTCATTTTATTTTAAAGGATTATTCACAGTCAAAAATGTGAATATAACTCCATTAATAGGTTTAAACAATTTACTTATCAAAATAAGTCGTTTACGAATTTATAAAACAACGTTTATAAACTCCTTTATTATTTATTTTATAACAACTTCCTTTTATAAATTCCTTTATTAACCTATTCAATTCATAACTCAATTATAAACCAAAGGTTCATATTATAAGTTAAATGCTTATAAAACGATTATTTTACAAAATCGTTCTTTTAAAGACTTTCCAAATCATAAATCTTATAACTTATAAGATTCATTTATTTAACCAAATCTATTCTTCAAATAACTTGACAAATTTATAAATCTTACTATTTATAAATTTCATTTATAACTTCACCATTTATAATTCTATAAATTTCATTCATTTATGAAATTCATTTCCACTTCATTCAAACACTTATAAAAACTCGTTTTATAATGTCAATATTCCAATTTATAAATATCCATTTATAAATCTCTTAATATAAATCAATTTATATTATTCTTTAAAACGTCTTCAAATTCCTTTATAATTTCACCGTTTTGATTTATAAAAAAATCAAATTTTATAAATCCTATATTTTAACTTTTTATAATAATTCAAAAATCCAATTTAAACTATTTTATAAAATCATTAACCCTTATTTCTCAAAAATCAGCTTTTAACTATATTTCACCAAAAACCATAATTTTATAACTTTGAAAATTATAACGTTTATTTATTTAACATGGATCAATTCCAAAAATATAGTATATTTTCAAAAAATCACTTTTAAAATCATTTTAAAATTCCAAAATTTGGTCTAGTGATGCTACACACCAAATATTCAATCACGACAACAACGATATCATATATCGATATGATAATCATCAAATATCCAAATATCTGAAATCAAATAAAAACTGTTGAGGAATCCAGTTGGATCCCTCCAACCTGTTTTCCTGCATCCACAAACATTAGCACAATACCAATTCCGCTCCAGTACGAAATTATCGCGGTATATGGGATTTAAAATATTATCCGCTTAATAGACGGCGCAATAGGGTCTCATCCGCTAAACAAAAAATGCGGGAAATCAGTAACTCCAATATATACATATGCCAGTATATATATATTGCTATTATATATAATACCAATTTCACTGTTTATGAAATATTCGCGGTATATGTTTTTAATAAATAACATCCGCTTACTAACGGCGTATAATGTCTATTTTAACAATCAATAGATAACAATCATCATTCAAACATGCATTCAAATATTTTAAATCTAACTATTTAAAATAAAATCGAAACTGATTCGATTGAGTGAGAAGTTCTCACCTTGATTTCAATTCCGTTTTAGCGATTTATTTCGAATAAAATTAAACGGACGTTTAATTTTACCCAAAATTCTCACTAACTCCAATCGACTCCAATCCAATTCCATCGCGTAGTGCTCGTCCATACGATTCCAACGCAACTGGTTTCGCGCGTTTTCGACCTCGTATGAAAAAGATATGAATTTATGAAGTTACACACGATTTTAACTAAAATAATTTACAACTTTTTATAATTTTTTGAACCACAACTCATCTCAGCCCTTAGATCCATTATCTCCCCATCACAGCCGCACATTCATTTCTTCCATCTTCTTCGTGCGCACGACTACAGGCTTCTACACGCACACTCAAAACCATAGCATAAAACTAGGGTTAAATAATTCTTCCTCCACGACGAGCTATGCAACGATCAGGGAGTTCCATTGCGTAGCCCTCACCACAAGCTGCTTTCGGCCACAAGCATGAGAAGCTCGGCCTCATCATGTGTCTAGGGTTGCGTGCGCAACATGCCACAAACGGCCCCCTCCTGCTCCTCCTCTGATGCTCCAAACACGATCTCAACCGTATGGATTTAAAGCTCTCGTTACCCTCTACAATGTTGTAGTTGATCACTTTGGCTAAAACTTCACGGATTGGAAGTAATTGAGAACTGAATTTCGAAAAATTCTGGCCTTTGAAAAGAGAGGTGGCGGCTGTGCATATAGAATTAGGGTTGGGGTTTTTATTTTCTAATTTATGAAGGGTATAGGGCCTATTTATAGAGTTTTGAACGACACTATTCATTCCGGAAATCCCGAACTCCGATTTACGCGTCGTAACCAGCGTTTCTAGGGTTTACCCCGCGTTCCGGACACAATGGAACAGGTTTCGGAAGCTAATTCGGATATCTGTGCGAGTTATGGCTATAAACGTTCAATTTAAATTAAACCGATTTAAACGATTTTCTAGGCGTTTTAATTTGTACCGGACAAACGGTAAATCCAATTGACACGAAATTTGAAACCTTACAATAATATCACATTACGGATCCGATGAAACTGGTTTCGTCGAAATCCGAGACTTTTTGAAAAATGGCTATTTTAACTCGCCAAATTAATATTAAAAATAATTCGATGCGTTTCGAGCTGCCACGCTCAAAAGATAGCTCCGATTGACACGAAAATTTAAATCCGGTAATAACTAACTATTACGGATCCAATGGAACTGGTTTCGTTCAATTCTGAGACTGTTCAAAAATTGACTATTTTCACTAGTCGATTTTAATATTAAAATATTCAATTTTCACAAATTAACTTCTAATTCGATTTTAAAAGTTCTAAAATATCATTCTAACTCCAATATGATAAAATAAAATTTTACAAATCATTTTCAATCATATTTAACTCAATTTTCAATTATTTCCATAATTTAACGTATTAAATTATCGATTTAATTATTCAATTAAATCCAATAATTCAAATAAAAATTTATTTGACTTATAAATTCACTTATTAATATCTAAAATTAATTAAATATTCAAATTTTAAATATTTTAAAATTCTGGGTCGTTACAATCTTCCCCCCTTAAAAGAATTTCGTCCTCGAAATTAACAAGTAAGAAAAGTTACAGAATCTATTAATTTTCCAAAATTCATAGTTAAATTTCTTACAATAACTTACTAAGTTTTCAAATCATACTTAGTTATCTTTTCAAAAACAACTACTATAGTTTAACTTTCAATTCCAAATCAAAGTTAAAGTTTTCAAAATTTCTCCAATTTTCTCAAAATTTTCTAACGCCTTAAATTTTCGAAAAAATTCGCCATAGTCTCCTTTGCGCGGCTCGATCCAAAAAAAAATGACAGTATATATATCACAAATATACATCTCATCAAGTAATGAGGCATCCCGAAGGGAAAAAAATGTAAAAGTACGGTATTTAATCCGAGATATGTACCTTATATTTTATTAGCGAGCATATACGGCTAATATAGCGCGAAAGCGAGCTCCAAATGCGAAGCAAACGCGATCCGCACCTACTAAACACTCAACAAACAACATGAGAATCATGCATATAGATAATAGTATCGATATACAACATATAGCAACATAATAACTATATATGCTAACATAGCAAATGAAATAAAACAGCAAGTGCAAACATCAACCAACTATCATCCATAACCAAATCAATATTCATTTATATTCTCATTATATTCAATGAAATAGGTTTTCAATTTAATCACATATGATTCATTAACAGTGGATGTTTACTAACATTCATTTTCAATTAGTTTATATTCACTAATTCATATTCAAGTTGGTTCACTTCCAAATCAAATTCAATTCTTATTCAAGATTCATTTAACTTCCAATTGAATTTCAATTACTTTAGCTTTCTATTTCATTAATGCTTAATGAATTATATACAATCAACTAACAATCAAATAACAACCAAGGTATATTAATTACAACCAAATTCTTTTGCTTATATTCATTTAATTAATTGATTTTCATTCAATTATTCAACTTCTCATAACATAAGATTTTAATGAATTAACACTTATATCCATTATTCCATATCAACTTTATTTACATTCAATTGATTAACATTCAATCCATTCATTAATCTAGTTGCTAATTCATTTCAGCATTTCAATTCTAAGTAAATTTTCATTTAACTTTAAATTCATTTTTTTTTACAACTCATATTCATAAATATATTCATATAGTTTCACTTCTTATATATATAAGTTTATTTCACAATTGTAAATCACATTAATTATAATTCAATTCTTATAATTCATTTGCTTATACAATTACTCTTTTATTTTGATTATTCAAACAACCAAACAATCTACTTATATACACTTTAATAATTTTGAAAAATTATTCTTTTATATATATAAATATAATCAAGGTAAAATTATTTCATTTACCCAATTTAAAATCAATATTGTGCCGAATTGTCCTATTCAAGTGTTTAGAAACCCCTTCGGCATAGTCTTGCGGACCACGCTGACGAAAGTTCATATGCCACTCAACAAACCAATCATCACAATATAAAACAATTTTATATATTCACTAACAAATACGCTCTCATAGCTATTATTACACTCAAACTCATTCTAGAGTACTACTGACTCTATCTCTAATGAGTAATACCCAACAGAACCATGGTTGTCGCTTAACCATATGCTCTGATACCACATTGTCAGGACCCGGAAATTCGTCTTCCGAAAATTCAACATCGATACTCACTTTATCGACTACCGAGCAATCGAACGACGGAAAACCGAACACTGAGGGTTTAAGAAAAAGAATTTAAGAAAGAGAAGATAGAAAGATAGAAGATGGAGAGGAAAGAAAATAGAAAATAGAACAGAAAGAAAATAGAACGGAATAGAAAGAAAACAGCTGAACAACAACAGCATCTTACAATCGCAGCGGAACAACATATAATAGATAAATGAATAATCTTTAAATAAAGAACTATATCAGTATTACATTACATCACATTTCATTACATCATATCATCAGAGTGTACAACAACAACAACAACAAACAATGCAGCGGAAAAAAAATACTATACATAATAATACGCCATGCCATCCAGCTTGCCTCCAGCAACTCCAGAATATCCAGAATATCCTGATAAACCTTAAACTCTTGACTGCCCGTGTGGAAATTGGTGGGCACCCAGAGTTTAGGAAGGAAAACAATAAACTCCAAGTCAGTCATGTGACTGGTGTGAGAACTCAAAACAGTTTATTTATCTTTAAAATCAAAATAGAGGAATATTTTTAAAGTCAATTCGAAATGCTTTTAAAAATGAGACTACCATAAGACCTCCCGCCACACACACAATGCAAACGCAAACTTGGAGGAGATTTCTCCTTATGATAGTCAAAGATGCTTGATACGCATTTAAAAAGAACATTTCATATTATTATTAGTGCATAGTGTAGGAAACAATTTCGAAAGTAGAATATAAATCTTAGCCAGCATAGGTACCATTATATTATGCCTACTAATAGCTACCATATTAGATGGCAGGTTCCACAACTAATACCGTACAAGTTTCGTATTGTTTCTTTGGATTTCCAACGAATGATCAGGCCAAGGAACTTCCCATTGCCACATGAGAATGCCTCTGGATGGACATTCCCGAGAACCAAACCGGATCTCTACCAACACAAGGTCGGGTTACCCCTAACTGAGTAATAACTGACCGAATATGTCATCCCCCGGTCCTTTGGGACCTTTTCAACCGAGCGCTCATAATCAATTCACACAATCATAACAAAGTGTTTTCAACATGAGTAAGTATCTGGGTTCCATACCATGATACCACCCTTTTCCAGAAGGAAATGCACACATCCTAAAGGGCGCTACCCCTCATAACCTTGCTGCATCTTTCCTGTTTTGACCATTCACGGGGTGTGAGGCTCGACGAAGTCACGTCCACAAAAACATACTTTATACAAAAGCCATGCTTTGGGTCAACAAATGATCATAGAAATGATCACCAAGATAGACGATCAAATAAACGATCCTATCACAAATAATCAACACAATGATCATTTACAGCTACACTCAGCATGTCACATTACCAAATTGGGAATATATCGCTGATAACCTTCAACTACATAACCTCTGAGCTCGTACGTCTCAGAGAAGGGTGTTACGCTAAAAGAATAAATTCTCCGCCACCAACAGAAATATATTTGAATGAAATCGGCTTTATATCTCAATTTGTAATGTCAGACATACAATCCATACAAGTCTGTTCCGGGCTCGAACAAAACCGAAGGCACTTACAAAGAAGTCCTTGCAATCCGGATATTCACAATCCTGATCGGATTCACCATCACATATGGAGAACTCTATACCGTAGCTACTCGGTGCAGAGTCAATCGACAGGTCATCCTATCGCTCTCGCAAATACCGGGTCTTCAACACCGATCTTCAATGCAATTCATAACGACGTATCACATATTCGGAATGGGTTATACGACCCCATGGTCCTTTCCCGGTTAACCCGAATAGTGAGCGCTTATTCAAAAATAAGTGTGGCATTCAAATTCAAACAAATCACATCAAATACCCATTCAAAGGGAAATATTGATAGTCGGTTATTGAACTATCAATGAATATGCACACATCACCAGATTCCAAATAATTTTCCAAATTATTTATTTTCCAAAATATCTTTACTAGATATATTATTTCATACTTCAAAAATAAATCAATATTTATTTTTAAACAAATTCCACTTTCTTTTATAAATTCAATAGTGAATTTACATTCCAAAATATTAATGAATATACGACTTCAATTCGATTTCTAATATTCTTTTTCAATTTATCTTCAAAAAGATAAATTCTCCAAATATTCACCTATTATTGGAAAACATTTCCATACTTATTTATTCATAAGTAATTCACAAATTTTATTTATTTTCAACACTTGGAAAATATTCAATATACTTAAATCGAGATTAAGTATATATTTCATTCTTTAAGGAAATCATTCTCTTAAACATATTTATTTGGGCCAAAACGAATGTTGCGTAAAACATCGTTACGACAACCCAAAATCACTAGTATAGGGATTCGAAATTAAAATAGATATATAAATCCCAATACTATACAAAACATTTCCTTTCGGAAATCATTTACTATAACAACAGTGTTATAGTCCACCATTTCCTTTTCATTTCTCGAAAACGTCTATTTCAACAATAAATGTTGAAATCTATGGTTTCGAATCTCAACACATTTTAAAACATCGTTAGATCGTTTTAATTCTATTTAAAACATCAAATCTAAACATTTTCTTTAACATGTTATTCACTATTCAAAAACGTGAATATACTACGTTAACACATTTCATCTTTTTATTCATTTTATTTTAAAGGATTATTCACAGTCAAAAATGTGAATATAACTCCATTAATAGGTTTAAACAATTTACTTATCAAAATAAGTCGTTTACGAATTTATAAAACAATGTTTATAAACTCCTTTATTATTTATTTTATAACAACTTCCTTTTATAAATTCCTTTATTAACCTATTCAATTCATAACTCAATTATAAACCAAAGGTTCATATTATAAGTTAAATGCTTATAAAACGATTATTTTACAAAATCGTTCTTTTAAAGACTTTCCAAATCATAAATCTTATAACTTATAAGATTCATTTATTTAACCAAATCTATTCTTCAAATAACTTGACAAATTTATAAATCTTACTATTTATAAATTTCATTTATAACTTCACCATTTATAATTCTATAAATTTCATTCATTTATGAAATTCATTTCCACTTCATTCAAACACTTATAAAAACTCGTTTTATAATGTCAATATTCCAATTTATAAATATCCATTTATAAATCTCTTAATATAAATCAATTTATATTATTCTTTAAAACGTCTTCAAATTCCTTTATAATTTCACCGTTTTGATTTATAAAAAAATCAAATTTTATAAATCCTATATTTTAACTTTTTATAATAATTCAAAAATCCAATTTAAACTATTTTATAAAATCATTAACCCTTATTTCTCAAAAATCAGCTTTTAACTATATTTCACCAAAAACCATAATTTTATAACTTTGAAAATTATAACGTTTATTTATTTAACATGGATCAATTCCAAAAATATAGTATATTTTCAAAAAATCACTTTTAAAATCATTTTAAAATTCCAAAATTTGGTCTAGTGATGCTACACACCAAATATTCAATCACGACAACAACGATATCATATATCGATATGATAATCCATCAAATATCCAAATATCTGAAATCAAATAAAAACTGTTGAGGAATCCAGTTGGATCCCTCCAACCTGTTTTCCTGCATCCACAAACATTAGCACAATACCAATTCCGCTCCAGTACGAAATTATCGCGGTATATGGGATTTAAAATATTATCCGCTTAATAGACGGCGCAATAGGGTCTCATCCGCTAAACAAAAAATGCGGGAAATCAGTAACTCCAATATATACATATGCCAGTATATATATATTGCTATTATATATAATACCAATTTCACTGTTTATGAAATATTCGCGGTATATGTTTTTAATAAATAACATCCGCTTACTAACGGCGTATAATGTCTATTTTAACAATCAATAGATAACAATCATCATTCAAACATGCATTCAAATATTTTAAATCTAACTATTTAAAATAAAATCGAAACTGATTCGATTGAGTGAGAAGTTCTCACCTTGATTTCAATTCCGTTTTAGCGATTTATTTCGAATAAAATTAAACGGACGTTTAATTTTACCCAAAATTCTCACTAACTCCAATCGACTCCAATCCAATTCCATCGCGTAGTGCTCGTCCATACGATTCCAACGCAACTGGTTTCGCGCGTTTTCGACCTCGTATGAAAAAGATATGAATTTATGAAGTTACACACGATTTTAACTAAAATAATTTACAACTTTTTATAATTTTTTGAACCACAACTCATCTCAGCCCTTAGATCCATTATCTCCCCATCACAGCCGCACATTCATTTCTTCCATCTTCTTCGTGCGCACGACTACAGGCTTCTACACGCACACTCAAAACCATAGCATAAAACTAGGGTTAAATAATTCTTCCTCCACGACGAGCTATGCAACGATCAGGGAGTTCCATTGCGTAGCCCTCACCACAAGCTGCTTTCGGCCACAAGCATGAGAAGCTCGGCCTCATCATGTGTCTAGGGTTGCGTGCGCAACATGCCACAAACGGCCCCCTCCTGCTCCTCCTCTGATGCTCCAAACACGATCTCAACCGTATGGATTTAAAGCTCTCGTTACCCTCTACAATGTTGTAGTTGATCACTTTGGCTAAAACTTCACGGATTGGAAGTAATTGAGAACTGAATTTCGAAAAATTCTGGCCTTTGAAAAGAGAGGTGGCGGCTGTGCATATAGAATTAGGGTTGGGGTTTTTATTTTCTAATTTATGAAGGGTATAGGGCCTGTTTATAGAGTTTTGAACGACACTATTCATTCCGGAAATCCCGAACTCCGATTTACGCGTCGTAACCAGCGTTTCTAGGGTTTACCCCGCGTTCCGGACACAATGGAACAGGTTTCGGAAGCTAATTCGGACATCTGTGCGAGTTATGGCTATAAACGTTCAATTTAAATTAAACCGATTTAAACGATTTTCTAGGCGTTTTAATTTGTACCGGACAAACGGTAAATCCAATTGACACGAAATTTGAAACCTTACAATAATATCACATTACGGATCCGATGAAACTGGTTTCGTCGAAATCCGAGACTTTTTGAAAAATGGCTATTTTAACTCGCCAAATAATATTAAAAATAATTCGATGCGTTTCGAGCTGACACGCTCAAACGATAGCTCCGATTGACACGAAAATTTAAATCCGGTAATAACTAACTATTACGGATCCAATGGAACTGGTTTCGTTTAATTCTGAGACTGTTCAAAAGTTGACTATTTTCACTAGTCGATTTTAATATTAAAATATTCAATTTTCACAAATTAACTTCTAATTCGATTTTAAAAGTTCTAAAATATCATTCTAACTCCAATATGATAAAATAAAATTTTACAAATCATTTTCAATCATATTTAACTCAATTTTCAATTATTTCCATAATTTAACGTATTAAATTATCGATTTAATTATTCAATTAAATCCAATAATTCAAATAAAAATTTATTTGACTTATAAATTCACTTATTAATATCTAAAATTAATTAAATATTCAAATTTTAATTATTTTAAAATTCTGGGTCGTTACAATAACGGCTCAAGAAAACAAGGCCGCATTTCTATAAGTCGCTCACCTATGTCGCATTCCATAAGTCATAAGTCGTAGGCCGCATTGCCTTAAACCGTTCACTTATGCCGCATTTCTCTTAAGTCGCATGAAGCTTATGTCGCTTGAGTCGTTCTGAAGCTTATGTCGCTTGAGTCACTCAGTTATGTCGCATGAAGCTTATGTCGCTTAAGTCACTCAGTTATGTCACATGAAGCTTAAGTCGCTTAAGCCGTTCCTGAAGCCGTGCTTTCATCTTATGTCGCTGATTTCTTAGGTCATAGGTCGTATGTTGTTATGTCATGTATGTTGTATTGTTAAGTCGCATGTGTGTTGTATTGTTAGGTCGTGTGTTATTGTTAAGTCGCGTATGATGTTGAGTCGCTTGTGTTATATTGTTAAGCCGTGTGTCGTGAGTCACATATGTTAAGTCGCGCGTGTGTTGTAATTTCCTATAAATAGGGGTGTGTTGTCATATGTAAAGGGGAGTTGATTTGAAATAAATTTGTGTGTGAGCTTTGGCCACCATTGTTGAAGTTGAGTGTGATCTCCTTCTTCTTTCCATCTTCGGGTTATTCGTGCGCGAATCAACGAAGTTGAAGCCAATTCTCGGTATCACTTACGAGTGATCAATGATCGAATTATAGATCTTTCAACACGGCATCTTGCGAGATCAACGGGTTGGAGATAGCTAGATTCCGGTATCATCTCGATCAACGGAATTGAGCATTTATCGTTCTATCGGTTTATTTGACACGAAATCATCATTTCGTGAGGAAGATCTTGGATAGGTTATGATAGTTTGATATCTAACTGTTCGAGCCTATAAGAAAAGCTGCGTCAATTGGTATTAGAGCTAAATTAGAGACGGAAACGAGATTGTTTAATGATCATGCCTCTGAAACGTGCTAATCACTATCATAATGTTGAAGATTTTTATCGAAGACAAGAAGCTGAGCAGATGGAGCAGCGTATCAATGAAAAGTTCAATGAGGGTATTGAAAAGTTGGAGAAATTAATGAACGACATGAATCAAAATCAAAGGAGAACGTCACCAGTTTCGAACCAAAGTGGAAACAGGGTTTCACCATCGGTTCCGGGAGAAAGAAGGATGTCACCCCGGTCTTATCGAGATAGGAGAGAATCATCAGTTTCAATGAGGCAAGACCACCGTGGGTACCGAAATGAAGAGGGAAGAACTCAACGTGGGTTTGAAAATGAACCATATTGTGATGCTGAAAGACAGGGTAGAAGGGACATGCGTGATCGTAGGGATGTAGATGGTCGGGATCGATATCGAAATACATCTGATTTTGAGGAAGATGGTGATGGAGGTAGTACTCATTATTGAAATCGAGGCCAAGTGCGAAATCAATATCCGGACTCAGAAAATGATCGTAAATGGGAGTCAGGTATGAGGATGGAAATTCCAAAATTCAAAGGTGGTATGCAAGCAGAAGAATTTATTGATTGGTTGTCGAGTATTGAAGAAATTTTGAAATTCAAGGAGGTGCCTGAGAATCACAGAGTCCAATTGGTTGCTACAAAACTAAGGGGAAGAGCTATGGCTTGGTGTCAACAAACTAAACTAACTCGGAAGAGAATGGGAAAATCAAAAGTTGTCACTTGGGAGAAGATGAGAAAGATGATGAAAGCGACTTTGTTGCCGTACAATTATCAATCTCTTATGCATCAACGTTTGCAGAATTTGAGACAAGGGACGAAGACAGTGAATGACTATGCAGATGAATTCTATCAATTAATTGCAAGGAATGATATTATGGAAACCGAGGAACCGCTAACGGCTAGATATGTTGGAGTGTTACGAATGTAAATTCAAGACATGGTTAATATGTTTAATCCAATGTCTGTTGCTGAAGCACATTAGAAAGCTCTAGCTTGGGAGGAACAAGGGAGATGAGGAATTGGTGTGTTTGTGGGTTCTAACAACCAGAATAAGGGTGCTAGTAGCAGTGTTAATGTTTCCAAGGAAGTCAATAAACCAATTGTCAATGAAGCCGCTAAAGCAAAGGTCACTAACAGTATCAAGTGCTATAATTGTCAGGAGTTTGGCCATAAAAGTAATGAATGTACAAAGCTAAAGAAGAGAGCATTAGTTGCAGAGGAATGTGAGTATGAGGATGTGGAAGCTGAAATTGATTATTCTCAACCATCGAAGTTTGATGAAGAAGAAGAAGTTGTGTCAGGAGACGAAGGGTGTAACTTGATGATAAGGAGGTCTTATTTAGTGCCAAAGCATGAGAATGATTCTAGTTGGCTGAGAAGCAATATCTTTCAGTCTACATGTACTATCTTGGGAAAGGTTTGTCGATTTGTTATTGATGCGGGAAGCTGCGATAACATTATTTCTGAAGAAGCCGTCAAGAAGTTAGGGTTGAAGACTGTAAAACACCCTAAACCTTATAAACTGGCATGGCTAAAGAAAGGTGGAGAAGTGACAGTGGGAAGGCGAGCATTTGTTACATTTTCTATTGGGAAGAAGTACAAAGATGATATATGGTGTGATGTTGTCGATATGGATGTGTGTCATTTACTATTGGGAAGACCATGGCAATATGATAGAGTTGTACAACATAATGGTCGCACCAACAGCTACAGTTTCATGTTCGAAGGGACCCAAATTACCTTAGTTCCTAAGAAGCGTGAGCAAAGTGAAAGCAAGTCAGAGAAGAAAGTGGAATCAACTAGTCT
Organism: Allium cepa; assembly: GCA_030765085.1. NCBI lineage: Eukaryota > Viridiplantae > Streptophyta > Magnoliopsida > Asparagales > Amaryllidaceae > Allium > Allium cepa. The sequence continues at coordinate 281,734,894 of CM060935.1, forward strand.
ATTATCTACGAGAGAATTTGTTGAAGAAGTGAAAGATAGTGCTGAATAGTTGTGACGCCCCACCTCTATACCCACGATAGCCAAGGACACTACAGGGTAATGCCGTCAACTAACACGGAGAATAAGGCTGGTTAGGAGCGACCATCTATAGCCTTGCTCTAACTATCTATTGAATACATCGACAATAGACATACCAAGCAGGTCGACATACCCAATGAATAATTAAAACAAAACCATAGGTGGTTGAAGGATCTATCAGAATAGAATATAACAACTCAAATGTAATATACATCACAGAACAGTAGATCATCATATACACATATATTGATACATAACAGAGTATATAAAATAATACATGTCAAGTGGTATAGCAAACCACAATATACAGACGATTCCGGAATAATACATATATTAGAGTTACAACAAAAAGGACTACACAAAAAGCTTTAACAAAAAGGAACAAGCTGGATAGTCCATGCGGAAGCAAAATAGGCTAAGTCCAAAAGCACCTAACCTAAAACATCTCGGTCTGACCCGAGTATAAAATACACGGCTCAGTCTATCTAAACAAATCAGTTAGATAAACTGAACAACAATAAACCTGCAAGGTTATAAGGTATAACAAATATCTCTAAAAGAGATAACACAATCATCTAACAAAAAGATGAATCATATCATAACAAGCCTCATATCATCGGCAACTCAGAGAAACAAAGGATAGGAATATCCCAAAACAAGCCATAAAGGCAAATAACAAATACCAATGAAGGTAACACAAGTTCCATAAGGTAATCGCTACATATCATGCGGCTCAAAAAGACCAACACCAAAGGGCGAAGCCTTGGGAATATACATATCAATGAAACATCATAAATTTGCACGTGCTCAGTACTGTATAAATAAGGATCCATGAGCCCGAAGACTCCAAACCCAAATATCACTCGAGCGGCTCATAAAGACCTAACTCCGAAAGCGATACAATAGGGCAACAAACCCGAAGGCACAAACCCGAAGGTTCAAACCCGAAGGCAACATACCCGAAGGCAACAAACCTGAAGGTGCAAACCCGAAGGCAACACACTCGAAGGCAACAAACCATAGTGGTGAAGGTCCGGAGGCCCAGTACTGGACACCACTAACTGGCGGAATGTGTCATAACTCTCAAAAAGGAATCCGAAAAGTGGTAACGTGAGTCCCATAACCACTCGTTCGCACTAAACGGTTTACTATCCGTTAGTTAATTTCACACTCAAAGTAGTACAAAGTCTACCTCATCTCATTGGTAAACCAGACCAAATGGTCAAAACAATCAATCGAATAGGTCGGGGATTAATCGGAAAGACAAACGCATTGATTCATGGTCCGTGTTTTACCTAACCATTTAATCTCCCTTCCATTCCGCTCGAAGTGCGAAATCATGTGTATTTAAATAGAACTTATAAATTGGAGAAACGAGCTTTTAATGCGATTTAGAGGGATTATTTATGAAAACCCGTGAATGAAGTCAAAAATAAGTTATCAAAGCCAAAGATGCAATGACAACCACTAAAAACCAACTTGAATCGATAAAATTTGGAAAACCAATCAAAATGAGCAAAAATAGGCAAAACAAAAAAAATAGGAGCAGGTCGGTCGACCGGCTATAGGGCTCGGTCGGCCGGCCAGAAGTAAAAATGCTCGGGATAGCAGGTTGGTCGACCGGCTACAGGGCTCGGTCGGCCGAATTGCAAGTTTCTGCAGTTCCTGCCCTTTTTCATCGAAATGCAAGCTCTTGCAAAACTCAACCGATCGAGCGATGGGTCTAAGGCGCCTTAGCCAATAGATACCCCAGCTCCATTAGCTCTCCGATTCGCCACCAAAACATGTTCAAACGTCAAAGTTAGGATCTTTAAAGAATTGAACCCAAACACAAAAAATTTGGATATTCACCAATTCAATCCAAACCAAAAGCAAGTGCACATGAACAAGTGTTAGGAATTCATACCCAACAATTAAAGATAGATATAAGCATAGATAAGAGATTAAAATCTCACCTTACATCAATAATATCAAAAGAAGTAGATATGAGTCCAAAACTCACCTTTTATCTCAAAACAAAGAAGAAGAAGCTCAAGCACAAGAAGGAGACTAACTACTCTTCACTTCAACTCTACAAGCTTCAATCTAAGAACAAAACACGTATTTCCCAAAGTTAGGTTTATGAAACTTTCTGAAATTGAAGAGGAGAAGAGTTGGAGAAGATGAAGAGGAGGCTTACCAACATCTTCTCTTTGACTTTGGAGCAAGAATTCAAGTTGCAAGAAGAAACTAGGGCTTGCAATTTCTAGTTCCCATTCTCTTCCCCCATTTTCAGTTTTAGCTTAAGTTTTTATGAAATGAAATAAGTGTGGAGGGGAGAGGGACTGAGTTAGGGTTAATTAATTAGTTAGTGGGCTGAAGCCAACCCAAAGCCCAACTAGAAAAGGTAGTAAAATTCAACTTACTCCAAACATATCAAAGCTTATACTCACAAAGATCGCAAACATCATTTTGGAACCAATGGAAGTGGTATCGAGCCCCAATTTGGTCGTTTGCAAAAAGTAACATTTCGGACCTAAAATCCGACTAACGATGTTATATTTAAATAAAACATTAAATATAAAAATCGTTAAATATGCGGGTTGTTACAGAATAGTTTATGTTGATTGGGTATGAAACAAGTGAAGATCTTGAAATTCCTACGGAGGTTAGACCGGTGTTAAATGAATTTGAAGATGTCTTTCTTGCGGAATTACCCAAGGAATTACCGCCACTGAGGGATATACAACATCAAATTGATCTAGTGCCATATGTTGTTTTACCGCGTAGGCCATATTATCGTATGAGTCCAAAAGAGCATGAAGAGTTGAGGAGACATGTTGAGGAGTTGCTTGAGAAAGGGCGTGTTCGAGAGAGTCTCATTCCTTGTGCTGTACCAGCTCTGTTGGTACCGAAGAAAGATGGTTCATGGAGAATGTGTACAGACAACTGGGCACTCAACAAAATAGCTGCCAGATACAGATTTCCTATGCCAAGACTTGATGATCTATTGGATCAACTTAGTGGATCTGTAATCTTTTCTAAGGTCGATCTTAAGAGTGGTTATCATCAGATTCGCATAAGACCAGGTGATGAATGGAAGACAACATTCAAGACTCGGGAAGGATTATATGAATGGATGGTCATGCCATTTGGTCTATCTAATGCACCAAGTACATTTATGAGGGTGATGAATCGAATTTTCAGACCTTACATCAGGAAGTTTGTTGTAGTTTACTTTGATGATATCTTGATATATAGTGCTAGCACAGAGGAGCACATTCAACACTTGCGAAAGGTGTTAACTATTCTTCATCAAGAATAGTTCTATGCATCATTGAAATGCATGTTCATGATGCTAGGTGTTTTATTTCTGGGTTATGTCATGTCTAAGGAAGGGATACAAGTGGACCAGAGTAAAGTAGCCGCAATTAGAAATTGGCCACAACCCAAAACTATAACAGAAATCAGAAGTTTCCATGGGTTAGCTTCATTTTATCGGAGATTTATACTGCACTTTAGTAGTGTAATGGCTTCTATTACTAATTGTATGAAAGGAAAGCAGTTTTCATGGACGAAAGAGGCAGGATCTAATTTTGAACAAATCAAGGAACTTTTAACTTCAGCACCGATTCTAGTGTTGCCAGATTTTCAGTTACTATTTGAGTTACATATAGATGTGTCCAAAGTTGGGATTGGAGGAGTGTTGAGTCAGAAGGGTTGTCCAATTGCCTATTTCAGTGAAAAATTTTCGGGAGCAAAGATGCGATACAATAATTATGATGTGGAGTTTTATGCTATTGTGCAGGCCGTGAAGCATTGGAGACATTACTTGTTCCACAAAGAATTTGTTTTGTATACGGACCATGAGACATTGAAACATTTACAAGGGCAGAATAAAATTACAGCTAGGCATGCATTGTGGCTAGCTTATTTGCAACAATTTACATTCGTCGTAAAGCACAAGTCTTGAGTAACTAATCGCGTTGCCGATGCATTGAGTCGAAGGGAGAATTTACTAACAACCATGCGAGTAGAGGTGATGGGTTTTGACTTACTTCCAGATTTGCTCAGTTTCATATTTTTATGAAATCCTAGACAAAGTCAAGCAAGGAAACATGGATGGATATATGCTGGTTGAAGGTTTTCTATTCAAAGGAAATCAGTTGTGTATTCCAGATTACAGTCTACGAATGAAAATCATCAAAGAATTACATGAAGAAGGACACGTGGGCCGCGACCATACTATGCAGTTGATCTCAAAGTCTTATTTTTGGCCGTCAATGAGGAAGGAGATTGAAAAGTTTGTTCAGAGGTGCCATATTTGTCAAGTTTCAAAGGGAACCACAACAAATGCAGGTTTATATATGTCGTTGCCTATACCTACTAAATCATTGGTGGATGTTAGTATGGACTTTGTATTGGGATTGTCGAGAACGCAACGTGGCAATGATTCTATCTACGTGGTGGTTGATCGGTTTTCAAAAATGGTACATTTTATCGCATGCAAGAAGACTGCAGATGCAGTTAATGTCGCACAGTTATACTTTAGAGAGATCTATCGTCTTCATGGGTTGCCTGAATCTATTGTATCGGATAGAGACACTCATTTTCTGAGTCATTTTTGGATGAGCCTATGGAGAATGGTCGGGACAAAGCTGAAATTTAGTAGTGCTTATCATCCGCAGACGGATGGACAAACAGAAGTGGTGAATAGATCCCTAGGTAATCTATTGAGATGCCTCGTGAATGACAATTTGAAGAGTTGGGATTCCAAGCTGTGTCAAGCTGAGTTTGCACAAAACCATGCAGTTAATCGTAGCAATGGGTTCAGTCCGTTCCAGGTCATTTACTCAACAATTCCTAAGGGACCATTGGATTTATCTATAGTACCACAACATAAAGGAGTGATCAAACGAGCAAGTGATTTTGTGAATGAATTGCAAGAGTGCCACAAGGTTGTGCAGGAATGATTGCTTAAGGTGAACGAGAAATATAAGCAATCCGTAGATATTAAACGGTGAAATGTTGAATTCAAAGAAGGAGATTTTGTATATGCAATATTGACTAAGGATCGATTTTCTATTGGTACTTACAACAAACTAGCTTCTAGAAAGATTAGTCCTTTGGAAATCATAAAAAAGATTAATGAGAATGCTTATCAGTTAAGATTACCGGATCATATCCATACTGCCGACATTTTCAACGTCAAACACTTGATTCCATATCATGAGAATAAGTATGTCGAAGAAGAGGAAAGTGTAAGTTCGGGGTCGAATTCTTTTCAACCAGAGGAGGATGATGCAGCGCATCATGATATGTCGCAACCAACATATGCCTTAAGTCACACCAACTTAAGTCACTCAATCTTAAGTCGCATGCTTAAGTCACTCAACGACCTACCTTGTAAGATAACGGCTCAAGAAAACAAGACTGCATTTCTATAAGTCGCTCACTTATGCCGCATTCCTTAAGTCGTAAGTCGTAGGACGCATTACCTTAAACCGTTCACTTATGCCGCATTTCCTTAAGCCGTTCACTGATGCCGCATTTCTCTTAAGTCGCATGAAGCTTATGTCGCTTGAGTCGTTCTGAAGCTTATGTCGCTTAAGTCACTCGGTTATGTCGCATGAAGCTTATGTCGCTTAAGTCGCTCTGTTATGTCACATGAAGCTTAAGTCGCTTAAGCCGTTCCTGAAGCCGTGCTTTCATCTTATGTCGCTGCTTTCTTAGTTCGTAGGTCGTATGTTGTTATGTCATGTATGCTGTATTGTTAAGTCGCATATGTGTTGTATTGTTAGGTAGTGTGTTGTTGTTAAGTCGCGTACGATGTTGAGTCGCTTGTGTTGTATTGTTAAGTCATGTATCGTGAGTCACATATGTTAAGTCGCATGTGTGTTGTAATTTCCTATAAATAGGGGTGTGTTGTCATTTGTAAAGGGGAGTTGATTTTTGAAATAAATTTGTGTGTGAGCTTTGGCCACCATTGTTGAAGTTGAGTGTGATCTCCTTCTTCTTTCCATCTTCGGGTTATTCGTTCATGAATCAACGAAGTTGAAGCCAATTCTCAGTATCACTTACGAGTGATCAACGATCGAATTGTAGATCTTTCAACATGGCATCTTACAAGATCAACGGGTTGGAGATAGCTAGATTCCGGTATCATCTCGATCAAAGTAATTGAGCATTTATCGTTCTATCGGTTTATTTGACATGAAATCATCATTTCTTGAGGAAGATCTTGGATAGGTTGCGATAGTTTGATATCTAACTGTTCGAGCCTAGAAGAAAAGCTGCGTCACATGATGCCTAGCATAGAGCCAGTTTGTGCATGCTAGTGCTACATATTTCATGATGTTTAGTGAAGCTTAAATAGAGTTGAAAGGCATGGCTTACACTAAACTTATATACTAAAGCTGGTATGAGACATACATGGGCACATGTTGCAAGTGTCGGTGCAAAAATATTGAGGCTTGAAGTAAGTAGAAGCGTACATGAGAAGCAGACTGCAGCACGAAACATGTATCTGAAGTGAGAACACAACATTGTAACCTAGAATGAAAAGTGTGCTAGCTGGACTAACACTCTTTGGAGGCTGTTGCGTCAGTTGAAGCAAGCACATAAACCCAAATAAATTGCAAAATGTTTGTGATTGCATTCATCAAATTTGTATGAATGATTTTTCATAATTAAATTGAAGCTAACATTTTATTGCTTCTTTTACCACTATAGATCAAAAAGATTGCTCAAGGTAGTCTTCAATCATTTTGTTCAATATAAAAGCCTCTGTTATAAGAATATGTATCCAAGTGATTAATCAACCCTCATCTAATGCTCAACAAGAACATTTAAGAAGGCGACTTTTCCTATCACTTACTAACATAGGATAATCAAACACATCTCTGTAGATAGTCATTTTTGTTCGAAAAAATAATTAAAATTCTCCTATATTAATAGTCTTTGTTGTTGAAAATTAAACTTGACTTTGGGCTAGATTATTGGACTTAATTTGGGCCACAAACAAAGAAGTAAAGCTAAAAGAGAATTCTAGAGAAGTTAGAAAGAAACATCTAGATATATGTTTTCATGGTAGAAGAGGTTCTAGAATTTTTCATTCTCAAATTGTAATAAAATAACTAGAATCTAGAGTTTTCTTGTCTAAAGATATTTTGTATGAAAGTTATAGAAAACTCTAGAGAATACTTGTATACCGTAGGATCAAACACATCTCCACCGTTCATTTGAGATGTGAATTACTATAAATAGGAGTGGTATATCTCAATTGCAAGCAAGCAAAAAAAAATTGTAAGCAAAAGTTTGTAGTAAAGTACAACTTTCTCCTTTAAAATCAATCTCTCATTTCACACTTGCTATCCAATTAATCTTCAACTTGAAAATTTTCTAACATTGGTATCAAAGCGAGGTTCTAAGTCAAGAAAATATGGCAAGCGGCATGACACCATTTCAAGTTCCATTTTCAAAGAAGGAGTACTATAATAATTGGAGTATTCACATGAAGGCGTTGCTCAGTTCACAAGATGTGTGGGATATCGTTGAAAATGGGTATATTGAACCCGTCGATATCACCACTTTATCCCAAACACAAAAGGATAATCTGAAGGATTCAAGAAAGAAGGATCGTAAGGCTCTTACTCTCATTCATCAAGGCTTGGATGAATCTATGTTTGAGAAGGTAGCAAGTGCGCAAAGTAGTAAGGAAGCATGGAAGATTTTGGAGAATGCATTCAAAGGCATCGATAAAGTGAAGAAGATAAGACCACAAACTATGCGAGGTGTGTTTGAATCTTTACATATGAAATCAACCGATTCGATTGATAATTATTTTTCACGAGTTTTGGCATTAGTAAATCAAATGAAAAGATATGGTGAAAAATTGGAGGATTCTAGAGTGGTCAATAAAATTCTACGATCTTTAGAACTAAAATGCAATTACATAGTTGTAGCTATTGAAGAATCTAAAGATCTAGAATCCATGACCGTTGATCAACTCATGGGATCACTTCAAGCCCATAAATAAAAATTAAAGAAAAGGGTTAAAGAAGAGCCATTGGAGCAAGCTCTTCAAACCAAACTTACCTTAAACGAGAATGAAACATTTATAAATATAAGAAGTCATAGCCAAAGAGGAAGTGGTCGAGGTCAAAGCTGTGGAAGAGGTGGTTACAAATTTTTCAATAAAGAGGAGAGAAGCCAAAATGCATATGCTACAAGAGGTCGAGGAAGAGGAGGAAACATGAAACAAAATGGAAGACCAAGGTATGATAAAACACAAATTAAGTGTTACAATTGTGATAAATTTGGGCATTTTTCTTCCGAATGTAGATGTACTTGTAATAAAGTTCTAGAGAGATCTAACTTTTCTAAAGAAGAGAAAGAATATTCTACACTACTTTTGGCACAAAAGGGAGATGCATGTGGTGATAACAATACATGGTATTTGGATACGTGGGCTAGCAATCATATGTGTGAAAGAAGGAACATGTTCACGGAGCTTGACGAATCAGTAAGTGGAAACATTTATTTTGGTGATGAATCTAAAATTCCAGTTAAGGGAAAAGGAAAAATATCAATTTGCTTAAAAAATGGAAAACATGATTTTATCTCTAATGTATATTATGTGCCTAATATGAAAAGTAACATTCTAAGCTTGGGGAAACTTTTAGAAAAGGGATACGACATTCATATGAAAGATCGTAGCCTTCTCATGAAAGATGCTAAAGGAAATCTGGTTGCTAAAGTAGAAATGTCAAAAAATAGAATGTTTCCACTCCATATTTCAAATAATATTGCCAAATTTTTAATAGCATGCTATAAAGATTCATTATGGCTTTGGCATTTGAGATTTGGACATCTTAATTTTGGGGGTTTAAAGTTGTTAAAGAATAAAAACATGGTGAAAGGTTTACCACGAATCGGTCATATGAATCAACTATGTGAAGGATGCTTATTTGGAAAACAACCAAGGAAAAGTTTTCCAAAAGAATCCAACACAAGGGCTAAAGAACCACTAGAGTTAATTCACACCGATATTTATGGTCCAATAAAACCGTGCTCACTTGGAAAAAGTAATTACTTTGCTTTGTTTATTGTTGATTATAGTAGAAAAACTTGGGCCTATTTCCTTAAACAAAAGTCCGATGTATTTGATTCCTTTAAGAAATTTAAAGCTTTTGTAGAAAATGAAAATGGTTATAAGATAAAAACCATGAGGTCCGACCAAGGTAGAGAATTTACCTCTAAAGAATTTGAGAAATTTTGTGAAGAAAATGGAATTCACCGTCCCTTAACCGTTCCGTATACTCCACAACAAAACGGGGTCGTAGAAAGGAAGAATAGATCTCTACTTAACATGGCACAGAGTATGTTGAAAAGTAAGAGAATTCCAAAAGAATTTTGGGCCGAAGCCGTTGAGTGCGCAGTGTACTTAGCTAATCGCTCTCCAACTCGAAGTGTGTGGAACAAAACTCCCGAAGAAGCTAAGTGTGGAAGAAAACCATGTATAACACATTTAAGAGTATTTGGAAGCCTAGCATATGCCTATGTGCCGGATCAAAAGCATTCCAAATTGGATGATAAAAGTGAAAAATATATATTCATTGGCTATGACTCAAGGTCAAAAGGGTATAAGTTATATAATCCTATAAATGGAAAAAATGTTGTTAGTCGAGATGTGGAGTTTGATGAAGAAAACACTTGGGATTGGAGCACACAAGAAGATGATTATAATTTCCTTCCCTTTTACGAAGAAGAAGAAAGCAGTGATGTACAAGAAGAGCCGACTAGTCCAACATCGTCATCTCCATCAAGCACTCATCAAGAAACTCCACAAGAAGAAAGCTCAAGTGAAAGGATGCCGCGCATGAGATCTTTACAAGAACTATACGAGGTAACACCACTTTGTGATAATATTACTTTATTTTGTCTTTTTGCAAATTGTGAGCCAATAGATTTCGAAGAAGCAAAACAAGACAAAAGATGGAGGAGTGCTATGGATGAAGAAATCAAAACTATTGTGAAAAACGATACATGGGAGATGGCTGATTTACCTAAAGGACACAAAGCTATTGGAGTAAAATGGGTATACAAAGTAAAGAAGAACGCTAAAGGAGAAGTTGAAAGGTACAAAGCTAGATTGGTAGCCAAAGGATACAAGCAAAGAGCAGGTATAGATTATGACGAGGTATTTGCTCCTGTTGCCTGTAACGACCCGTAAAATTCGATGGTTCAAAATGAGTTAATGTAATAGGATTTCTAATTTAATTTAGAAAGAAATAAAAGTCTTAAAGTTATATTGGAGCAAATGTACAAATTAGATGAAGCAATTGTACTTAAATGTTAACAACTTAAAATTTATATGGCAATAAATTGAAATAATGTAAATTGGCATACTTAGTTATAAGTTTAATATAAGAAACCAATAGAAATGTTGAATTTGTGAAATATTAACTAGAACGGAATTCATTAATATAATAATGAATAGTGAAATTTGTTACATTTGGTTTAAAATAGACTCAATTAAAAAGGATTGAATTGAATCAATCCTATTTATTGGAACCTAGTTTATTTATATGCAAAGGTATAATAAATGAGTTATTGCAAGAAATGGAAAGTTGAGTAGAATTCTAATGAATGTTAATAGTGGAAAGATCATACTTGTGTATAAATTGAATATAAGAGAACTCATATAAATATTGAATAAATTTTGGAATAATTTGTAATAATGGTTAATTGAGTAAAACCAGTGTTATGTAAGTAATTACAATATTGGGGTGTAAATAATGAACCTCTAAAAGTGTGATTAAGAGTTAATGACAATATTTATTGTATGTTACTTATTTTATTAGGTTGTTAAGTTTAATTTGTATTCAATTTTCAATTAATTCACTAAATTATTGCAGTTAATGTGGAATAAATTGGTAAGTGAGAAATGTTGGATTCAATAAGATGTAACCAAGGTAAAATTCCATTCATAATAGCATAATTGATGTAATAAAAAGGCGTTTAACCAAGTGAATCAATTTATTTAGAATAGTTAATCGTAATTAATGGATATAATTTGCTAAGATATAATAAATGGAAATAGAAAGGTTATTAACTAAGGAAGAAATATGTAGTAATTGCATTTATTTATAGGTGGATGAAACTTATTTCTATATTAATTGAATATTGGAATAAGATGATAATTGTTAATGTAATAATAGTAGGCTAATAATAATTCTTTCCATAAATTGATAATCGATTCAATAATGTAATACTATCCATAATAGGGCAATTAGATTTATGATAGAATGGAAAGTCTATTAAATGGAAATATTGAAAATAAAATTTGTAATTTCTAAATTTTGGAATTTGAAGCAAGGGTAGTAATTATTGTAATAATTAAATGGGAGTCAATTAGAACTTAATAACCCTTAATGTATATCAATGAGAACTGTGGCAATAGTGCAAAACTTTAATCATTTACCCATTCATTAATTCATTGAATTAGGTCTCAATCAAATAGCAACATTTGGCTTGTTATTAATAGCTTTTAAGGGGAAATAAAACATTAATGATAACAAGTATTTTAAGATTAACCATCTATCTAGTATATTAAATTATAACTGATAGTCAATTGCAGTTAAATGGAAACTTAATATTTGAAATATTGCATAAATGGAAATGTAGATGAAATCTAAGAAGATAAATTTAAATGTCAATGCAATACCAATTAATGGATTGAATGTGATTATGAAATTGGAATTAGATAAATGCAGTAAATAATTCAGGGCAAATGAATTTATGGAACAAATGTTAAGATCTTAACTAATGGTAATTAATAATTGAAGATAATGTAAATTCCATTTATAATATGACTATGGGTAAATGAAAAGATTGTAAATCAAGATTTGTTTATTTATTTGAATATAAAGAATTAAGGTAATTGAGTTTTTTACAATTAAGTAAAAATTAAACATTTATTTTTATGTTAATTGAAAATTTAGTTGAAATTGAAAAATATTTATGTATGTTAATTTCATCCATTTGGCTTTCATCCATTTGGCTATAATGGATTGAATAATAAGAATGAAGATTTAATTCAATGAAACTTTTGGAAACTTAATTGATAATTTCTAAATTTAATAAAAATGAAAATTTGACACTGAAATGGGAAGTAAATCAACTTTAAATTGACTTTTAAATTGTTTAAAACATTGTAATTTGATTGATACATATAAAGGTAATAAAATTTGTCAAATTTAAGATTTTAAAAAAAAAATTGGATTTTATTAATGAATTTTAAATTTATTTAATTAATATAAAATTAGCCATTTTGGCCACTGACTCGGATTTTGACGAAACTAATTTCATCAGATCCGTAACGGTGAATTATAATAGTGTTTCAAGTTTCATAACGATTGGACTTGCCGTTTGATCGTACGGACTCGAAACGCCTTGAAATTTATGCAATTTAAATCAATCGAAATCAATTTGGAAAAATTGAATTTAGCATAACTTCTTCATACGATGGAATTTGGACGTGAAACTTTTTCCATCGCATTTAAAATATTTTTAAACATATATTTTGATATATGGATTGACCCAATTTCGTTCCGGAGTAGAAACGGGCTTTTCGGGCCATTTAGCGTTCAACGCGTATACCAATCCGATCCATCTATTATTTTTCAGCCTTGCCTATATATAACCCGTTATAAACCCAAGCCACTCCTCATTTTCATTTGTCTATACGTACATCTCCTTCTCAACTCGCCATTCCAATGGCAGAAAAAAACCTAATTCCCAAATTCCAAAAATTTATTTCAGTTTCAAAAAAAAAATCGGATCTGCAGCCACTTCGAGTCACGCTTTGAGTTTCAGAGGCAAAAACACTGTATCTACGTCGGGTCAGGAAGAAAATGACTCGGGTCGCTCCGGGTCGTTTTGGCAGAAACACCAAATAAGCACCAGTGATTTGAGGCGGCGCACCGAAGTTGAACCCGAAGTCGACACAAGACCAGAATTTTCCAATTTTCAAATTTTCATAACTTTTGCGTACGAGCTCGGATTCACGCGCGGTTTATTTTGCTGGGTGTAAAGGCCTGAAAATCCATACTCCTTTGAGCTGGCAACATTCCACAACAATCCAGCCAAAGAGGAACAAACTTCCGAAACTTTATGGTTAAAGAAGAAGAAAGAGGTAGAAGGAGAGAGAAAAAGAGAGAAGAAGAAAGAAAAGAACAACAACAGAACAACAGAAAGAACAATATCAGAATCTCACAGTCGCAGCGGAACAACATATAATAGATAAATGAATAATCTTTAAAACAAAGAAATATATCAGTTATTACATTACATCACATTACCAGAATTTACAACAGCAATAGACAACAGAGTCAATACATAAATGGACAGTTATATAAACTTGTCCTCATACAGAATATACAGCGGAATAATAAATAGTATAATATCATATACAAGTGGTACGTCTCGATATGCAGCTCGCCTCCTGAGCTCCATAGCACTCCAAAGTCCAGAATAACCTGATAAACCTGACTCTGGACTGCCCGTGTGGAAATTGGTGGGCACCCAGAGTTTAGGAAGGGAACAATAAACTCCATGTCAGTCATGGGACTGGTGTGAGAACTTAAAACAGTTATTTATCTTTAAAACAAAGAATAAGCTAATTTTTAAATAAATTCGCAATGCTTTTTAGAAAATGAGACTACCATAAGGCCTCCCGCACACACACATAATGCAAACGCAGAATCGGAGGAGATTTCTCCTTATGATAGTCAAAGATGCTTGATACGCATTAAGCATTTGATATTATTGCTAGTGCATAGTGTAGAAAAATCATTTCGAATGTAGAATATAAATCTTAGCCAACATACGACCATTATCGTATGCCTACTATAGCTACTATGTTCAATAACAGGTTACCGCCACATTCCATAGCAGGTAATACAACTAAAACCGTACAAGGCTCGTATTGTTTCTTTGGATTTCCAACAAATGGTCAGGCCAAGGAACTTCCCATTGCCACATGGAAACGCCTCTGGAATGACGTCCCGAGAACCTAACCGGATCTCTGCCAACACAAGGCCGGGTTACCCCTAACTGGGTAACAACTGACACGAATATGTCATTCCCCGATCGTAACCGATCTATATCCGAGGATCCCCGATTTCCAACAACCACAAAATAATAAATTTGCAGTAATCACATAGGTTAAGTATCTGGGCTCCATACCATGATACCACCTCTATCCAGAAGGAATGACATACACTAAAGGGGCGCTACCCCCTAATAACCTTGCCGCATCTTTCCTGTTTTGACCATTTCCGGGCTGTGAGGCTCGAAGAAGTCTCGTCCACAAAGCCACGCTTTACAAAAGCAGTGCTTTGGGTCAACAAATGATCAAAGCAATAATCATCAAGATAAACGATCAAACAAATGATCCTACCACAAATGATCATTCAACGATCATTTCACAGCAACACTCAGCATGCCACATTACCAATTCGGGAATGTATCACTAGTAACCATCAACTATATAACCTCTTAGTTCGTACGTCTCAGAGAAGGGTGTTAAGCTAAGAGAATAAATTCTCCGCCACCAACAGAAATATATTTGATAGAAACCAGCTTTACATCTCAAAATGTAACGTCAGACATACAATCCATACAAGTCTGTTCCGGGATCGAACAGAACCGTAGGCACTTCCAAAGAAGCCCTTGCAATCCGGATATTCACTAATCACGTCCGGACATCCCGTCACTAAGGGTGATAAAACCTCTATATCGGAGATCAGCCGATGCAGAGTAACTCGACGGTAATCCATCCGTTTTCACAAATATCCGGGCTTCAACACCGGTCTTCAATTGCAATTCATAACGACGTATCACATATTCGGAGTGGGTTATACGACCCCATGGTCCTTTCCCGGTTAACCCGAATAGTGAGCGCTTATTTAAAAATAAGTGTGGCATCCAATTCAACTAATTCACAACAAATACCTATTTAAAGGTAAATATTGATAGTCGGTTATTTAACTATCAATAAAGATGCGCAACATCACCAGATTCCAAATAATTTATCAAATTATTTATTTTTCCAAAAATATCTTTACAAGATATATAATTTTCCATACTTCAAAAATAAAAAACGTTTATTTTGAACACCAATTTTCCCTTTCCATCTATAAATTCCATAGTGAATTTATATTTCAAAATATCTACTGATCCACATTTTCCAATAGATTTCAAATATTCAATTCCAATTTATCTTCAAAAAGATAAATTCTTAAAAACATTCCATTTCATATTGGAAAAGCATTTCCATACTTATTTAATAATAAGTAATTCAAAAATCTTATTTATTTTCAACAATTTGAAAATATTCAATATACTTAAACTATAGTTAAGTATATATTTCATTCTTTAAGGAAAACATTCTCTTATTCACATTTATTTGGGTCAAAACGAATGTCGCGTAAAACATCGTTACGACAACCCAAAAATCACTAGTATAGGGATTCGAAATTAAATAGATATATAAATCCCAATACTATACAAAAATATTTCCTTTCGGAAATCATTTACTATAACAACAGTGTTATAGTCCACCATTTCTTTCTATTTCTCGAAAACGTCTATTTCAACAATAAATGTTGAAATCTATGTTTTCATTTCCCTCTATTTCTCGAAAACGTCTATTTCAACAATGAATGTTGAAATCTATGTTTCGATACTTGATGCATTTTAAAACATCTTTAAATCGTTTTAAATTCTATTTAAAACATCCTTTTCCCAAAAGATACCCATTTTATTTTAACGATATATTCACTGTTCAAAAACGTGAATATAACTCCTTTAATAACTTTTATATTCAATTGATCAAATTCAATTGATTTTCGAATTTATAAACAATGTCTATAAATTCCATTTCTATTTATAACTTTGATCTTTTATAAATCTCTTTTATTAAATCCAATTCAATTTATATAACCCAATTATAAACCAAAATCTATATTATAAGTTGAATACTTATAATATTATTTATTTACCAAATCGTTCCTTTGAACATCACAAATTTTTAAATCTTATTACTTATAAGATTCCTTTATATATTTTCTTTCAATTCCAACTTATAAAAAATATCTTTTATTAACTATTTCTATCAGTATCCCATTTAAATGCCCAAAAGCCAGTTTATAAGTTAATTTCCTATAAAACTTTTATTTTCAACATCTATTCATTTGAAACTTTCACAACTTATAAATCTATGAATTTTAGTGAAATTCATTTTATTCATCAACTCAACACTTTATAAACCCGTTTGAGAATTCCAATAAATTTAATTCACAAATATCCATTTATAAAATCTTTTATATAAACCGATAATAAAATTTATCCAAAATCCCAATTTAACTATTTTATAAAAATCTATGTATTTTAAAAAATTACCTTTCTGTCATATTTCATAAAAATGTTAATTTTTATAACATAAAAATTTATAAGTTTATTTATTTTAAAATGAATCAATACAAAAATTTAATAAAACATATTCTTTGAAAAATCACTTTAAAAAAACCCTTTTTAAATTCAAAATCGTTATTTTAACTTTAAAAATGAATCCGATGATGCAACAGCATCGAATAGTCAATCACGACACAAATATCATATATCGATATGATAATCAATAATCACACACAATATCTATAATCAAACAAATATTTGTAAGGAATCCAGTTGGATCCCTCCAACCTGTTTCCCTGCATCCACAGATGTTAGCACAATATCCATTCCACTTCGAGGTGGAATATCGCGGTATATGGGATTTATAAAATATTATCCGCTTAATAGGCGGCGCAATAGGGTCTCATCCGCTATACAAGGCGGGAAATCAATTCCAATATATACATATGCCAATATATATATATTGCTATATATAGTATATCCTACTATATCTACTACCACAATCAAACAGCAATCAATAATTGCAATCGTCATTCAAAATTTTTAAATCTAACTATTTAAAATTTAAATCGATCTGTTCGATTGAGTGAGGAGTTCTCACCTTGGTTTTATTTCCGATTTCAGCGTTCGTTTCGAATAAAATTAAACGAACGTTTAATTTTACCCGAAATTCAAACGAGCTCCAATCAACTCCAAACTGGTTGCATCGCGTAGCCTTCGCGAATACGATTCCAACGCACTTCGTTTAGAATTTTTTCGACCTCGCATCGCAAAGTTATGACATTTTGAAGTTAATACATAATTAAATACAATTTATTTTCTTTTATTTAAACCAATCTCCATCATCACCGTTCGTTAAAGCTGGATGAAATCTGGGCCACGAGTTCCTTTTCTTCCTCTCTCGTTCGAAACCCAGTACGTGAATTAGAACCCAAAGCCGCCCATCTTCACGAATTTCGCAACCACCAACGGCCCACGTGGGACCCATCAGGCTCCGCCACTTCACACGCCCATAAGAGCTCCCCCGACGCCTAGAACCCCGCGCCACTCGGTCAGGCCGTGCTCTTGAAAATCGAGCACGAGACGTGCCACTTTGAACTGACCTGGCTGATGATCCACGCCTCCTAATGCGATCATAATGTAGAGATCTCGCCAAGCTCCATCTTTCTCGTGTTGGAAGTTTTCGCGATTGCTTTGTGGATTCGAAGAAAATGAGGGAGGAAAATCGAGCGTTTCTGGCCGTTGGAATCAAAAGTGGCGGCCGGCCATTATTTCTTGAAACCCTAGTTTTTTTTTCTATTTTTTTTTTGTGAATTTTGGCCCATTTATAGAAATCAAACGACACTATTCATCCGGGTTTTCAAAACTCCGATTTACGCGCTGAAACTGACGTTCCTAGGGTTTATCCCGCGTTCCGGACACAATGGAACAGGTTTCGGAAGCTAATTCAATCATCTGTGCGAGATATGGAATTAAACGATCAATTTAAATTAAACCGATTTAAACCGATTTCGAGGCGTTTTAATTTGTACCGGACAAACGATAAATCCAATCGACTTGAAATTTGAAACCTTACAATAATATCACATTATGGATCCGATGAAACTAGTTTCGTCGAAATCCGAGACCGTTTGAAAAATGACTATTTCAACTCGCCAAATTATAATTAAAAACAATTCGATGCGTTTCGAGCTGCCACGGTCAAACGACAACTCCGATTGCTACGAAAATTGAAATCCGATAATAACTAACTATTACGGATCCAATGGAACTGGTTTCGTTCAATTCTGAGACTGTTCAAAAATTGACTATTTTTCAGTCGATAATTAAATATTAAAATAATCAGTTTTCACATATTAACTCCAAATTCAATTTTAAAAGTTCTGTAACATTTCTATAACCCCAATATGATATAACAAAATTTTCCAAATCATTTTCAATTATATTAACTTGATCTTTTTAATTATTTCTGGAATTTAACTTATTAAATTATCGATTTAATTATCCAATTAAATCCAGAAATTTGAAATAAAATTATTCGACTTAAGAATTTCATTTATTAATATTTAAATTCAATTAAATATCCAATTTTTAAATTATCAAAAATTCTGGGTCGTTACAATCTTCCCCCCTTAAAAGAATTTCGTCCCGAAATTGCAAGTTAAGGAGAATGATCCTAAACCGTTTATTATTTTTCACAATTCAAATAGTTTTATCAACTTTCTAACACAAATCTTTTTATTAAAGATTCATTATCATTTCAATTAGCTTTCAAACTTCAATTATAAATTTCAAAGAACATTGTTTACCTCACAATTCAAATTTAAATTCAAATTTTAAATTTTCAAAATTTCTCAAAAATTTTCTAACACCCTAATTTTCAAAAAATTTCGCTAGCGTCTCCTTTGCGCGGCTCGATCGGTACGACTACAAAATGGCACCACGGCCCCTCAGGATCAAAAAGAAAAGAGAAAGCCAAGTGGCTGGAGAAGGAAATCATCAAATCTCATACTAAAATTGAAATACGCACCTTTTTGTCGTGCAATTCAATTTTTATCTTTGAAATCAAAATCCCAATTCCATTATAATACCTGTATAACCTGCTAGTAGTAGTATCCAATTACAATATTCAAACTATTTTGCACATTTCCTTTACAAAATTTCGATATATACTTCTTATATCATCTTTACTTTACTATTGGAGTTATACATTCATTTTCATTCAATTTTGCATTTTAATTTCATTTGAATTCAATTTACAATTTCAATTTTTATTTGAATTCAATTTATAATCTCAATTCTATTTGTTTCTAAGCCAAACGAATTCATATTCATTCTAGTTTATACTAATTCAAATTGATACCAATTCAATTTATTCTAATTCTACTTCATTTCAATTTGCATTTCATATTTTCCATTCAATTTTGTTTACATTCCATATTCATATTCATTCCATTTGAAATTATTTCACAAATTAATAAATTATCAAGTTAATTTATTTGAATTCAATCCACTTTATTTTATTTTCCAAGTTTGGATTTTTATTCAACTTGATTCAAATAAAATCTCATTCCAATCAAATTTCAAATATTCTATAAGTTATCAACTTATTTTCATTCCAAAACAATTTAACAGCAATACCTCTTTTGGAAACCCGAAAATGAATACCGATGATGCCGCGGTCATCATCGGAATTATTTTCCAGCGACCGAAAAGAGTTTAGAGCTTTTCATTCCTTCAAAACATTCTTCAAAACCTTTGAAATTCATTTTCAAATCAAAAAGGAATTTAATTTCTAAAATTTCCAGATCCTTTAAAAAAAACATTTCCAAAACATCTCTGGAATTCTATTTATAATTATAAATCACATTTATAATTTACATTCTCAAATTTCATTTGTATATGGATTTCATTTTCTTTTCTTTTTATCTAAATTTTCATATAACAATGACTTCAATTATATTTCAATTTCAATGGTAATAGTTTAATATTATTACTACCTAACAACCATGCATCCATATACTACAATAATTTATAAAGATAATTTTCTTTATCTACAAAAATAGTTTTGGGCAAAAATTATTTCATCTACCCGATTTTTTTTTTTAAAATAATACTGTGTCGAATTTTTCTATTCAAGTGTTTAGAAACCCCTTCGATCCAGTTGTACATACTGTGCCGACGAAGGTTCATATGCCACTCAATAAACCAATCATCATAATATAAAACAAATTTTATATTCACTAACAAATACGCGCTCATATCTATTATTACACTCAAACTCATTCTAGAGTACTACTGACTCTATCTCTAATGAGTAACACCCAACAGAGTAGGTTGTCACTTAACCATATGCTCTGATACCACACGTAAAGGCCCGAAAATCCGTACTCCTTTGAGCTGGCAACATTCCACAACAATCCAGCCAAAGAGGAACAAACTTCCGAAACTTTATGGTTAAAGAAGAAGAAAGAGGTAGAAGGAGAGAGAAAAAGAGAGAAGAAGAAAGAAAGGAACAACAACAGAACAACAGAAAGAACAATATCAGAATCTCACAGTCGCAGCGGAACAACATATAATAGATAAATGAATAATCTTTAAAACAAAGAAATATATCAGCTATTACATTACATCACATTATCAGAATTTACAACAACAATAGACAACAGAGTCAATACATCAATGGACAGTTATATAAACTTGTCCTCATACAGAATATACAGTGGAATAATAAATAGTATAATATCATATACAAGTGGTACGTCTCGATATGCAGCTCGCCTCCTGAGCTCCATAGCACTCCAAAGTCCAGAATAACCTGATAAACCTGACTCTTGACTGCCCGTGTGGAAATTGGTGGGCACCCAGAGTTTAGGAAGGGAACAATAAACTCCAGGTCAGTCATGGGACTGGTGTGAGAACTTAAAACAGTTATTTATCTTTAAAACAAAGAATAAGATAAATTTTAAATAAGTTCGTAATGCTTTTTAGAAAATGAGACTACCATAAGGCCTCCCGCACACACACAATGCAAACGCAGAATCGGAGGAGATTTCTCCTTATGATAGTCAAAGATGCTTGATACGCATTAAAAAGAAGCATTTGATATTATTGCTACTGCATAGTGTAGAAAAATCATTTCGAAAGTAGAATATAAATCTTAGCCAACATACGACCATTATCGTATGCCTACTATAGCTACTATGTTCAATAGCAGGTTACCGCCACATTCCATAGCAGGTAATACAACTAAAACCGTACAAGGCTCGTATTGTTTCTTTGGATTTCCAACAAATGGTCAGGCCAAGGAACTTCCCATTGCCACATGGAAACGCCTCTGTAATGACGTCCCGAGAACCTAACCGGATCTCTGCCAACACAAGGTCGGGTTACCCCTAACTGGGTAACAACTGACACGAATATGTCATTCCCCAATCGTAACCGATCTATATCCGAGGATCCCCGATTTCCAACAACCACAAAGTAATAAATTTGCAGTAATCACATAGGTTAAGTATCTAGGATCCATACCATGATACCACCTCTATCCAGAAGGAATGACATACACTAAAGGGGCGCTACCCCCTAATAACCTTGCCGCATCTTTCCTGTTTTGACCATTTCCGGGCTGTGAGGCTCGATGAAGTCTCGTCCACAAAGCCACGCTTTACAAAAGCAGTGCTTTGGGTCAACAAATGATCAAAGCAATAATCATCAAGATAAACGATCAAACAAATGATCCTATCACAAATGATCATTCAACGATTATTTCACAGCAACACTCAGCATGCCACCTTACCAATTCGGGAATGTATCACTAGTAACCATCAACTATATAACCTCTGAGTTCGTACGTCTCAGAGAAGGGTGTTAAGCTAAGAGAATAAATTCTCCGCCACCAACAGAAATATATTTGATAGAAACCAGCTTTACATCTCAAATTGTAACGTCATACATACAATCCATACAAGTCTGTTCCGGGATCGAACATAACCGAAGGCACTTCCAAAGAAGCCCTTGCAATCCGGATATTCACTAATCACGTCTGGACATCCCGTCACTAAGGGTGATAAAACCTCTATATCGGAGATCAGCCGATGCAGAGTAACTCGACGGTAATCCATCCGTTTTCACAAATATCCGGTCTTCAACACCGGTCTTCAATTGCAATTCATAACGACGTATCACATATTCGGAGTGGGTTATACGACCCCATGGTCCTTTCCCGGTTAACCCAAATAGTGAGCGCTTATTTAAAAATAAGTGTGGCATCCAATTTAAGTAATTCACAACAAATACCTATTTAAAGGTAAATATTGATAGTCGGTTATTTAACTATCAATAAAGATGCGCAACATCACCAGATTCCCAATAATTTCTCAAATTATTTATTTTTCCAAAAATATCTTTACAAGATATATAATTTTCCATAATTCAAAAATAAACAACGTTTATTTTGAAAACCAATTTTCCCTTTCCATCTATAAATTCCATAGTGAATTTATATTTCAAAATATCTACTGATCTACATTTTTCAATAAATATTCAATTCCAATTTATCTTTAAAAAGATAAATTCTTAAAAACATTCCATTTCATATTGGAAAAGCGTTTCCATACTTATTTAATAATAAGTAATTCAAAAATCTTATTTATTTTCAACAATTTGAAAATATTCAATATACTTAAACCATAGTTAAGTATATATTTCATTCTTTAAGGAAAACATTCTCTTATTCACATTTATTTGGGTCAAAACGAATGTTGCGTAAAACATCGTTACGACAACCCAAAAATCACTAGTATAGGGATTCGAAATTAAATAGATATATAAATCCCAATACTATACAAAAATATTTCCTTTCGGAAATCATTTACTATAACAACAGTGTTATAGTCCACCATTTCTTTCTATTTCTCGAAAACGTCTATCTCAACAATAAATGTTGAAATCTATGTTTTCATTTCCCTCTATTTCTCGAAAACGTCTATTTCAACAATGAATGTTGAAATCTATGTTTCGATACTTGATGCATTTTAAAACATCTTTAAATCGTTTTAAATTCTATTTAAAACATCCTTTTCCTAAAAGATATCCATTTTATTTTAACGATATATTCACTGTTCAAAAACGTGAATATAACTCCTTTAATAACTTTTATATTCAATTGATCAAATTCAATTGATTTTCGAATTTATAAACAATGTCTATAAATTCCATTTCTATTTATAACTTTGATCTTTTATAAATCTCTTTTATTAAATCCAATTCAATTTATATAACCCAATTATAAACCAAAATCTATATTATAAGTTGAATACTTATAATATTATTTATTTACCAAATCGTTCCTTTGAACTTCACAAATTTTTAAATCTTGTTACTTATAAGATTCCTTTATATATTTTCTTTCAATTCCAACTTATAAAAATGTCTTTTATTAACTATTTCTATCAGTATCCCATTTAAATGCCCAAAAGCCAGTTTATAAGTTAATTTCCTATAAAACTTTTATTTTCAACATCTATTCATTTGATAACTTTCACAACTTATAAATCTATGAATTTTAATGAAATTCTTTTTATTCATCAACTCAACACTTTATAAACCCGTTTGAGAATTCCAATAAATTTAATTCACAAATATCCATTTATAAATCTTTTATATAAACCGATAACAAAATTTATCCAAAATCCCAATTTAACTATTTTATAAAAATCTATGTATTTTAAAAAATTACCTTTCTGTCATATTTCATAAAAATGTTAATTTCTATAACATAAAAATTTATAAGTTTATTTATTTTAAAATGAATCAATACAAAAATTTAATAAAACATATTCTTTGAAAAATCACTTTAAAAAAACCCTTTTTAAATTCAAAATCGTTATTTTTAACTTTAAAAATGAATCCGATGATGCAACAGCATCGAATAGTCAATCACGGCACAAATATCATATATCGATATGATAATCAATAATCACACAATATCTATAATCAAATAAATATTTGTGAGGAATCCAGTTGGATCCCTCCAACCCGTTTCCCTGCATCCACAGATGTTAGCACAATACCCATTCCACTTCGAGGTGGAATATCGTGGTATATGGGATTTATAAAATATTATCCGCTTAATAGGCGGCGCAATAGGGTCTCATCCGCTATACAAGGCAGGAAATCAATTCCAATATATACATATGCCAATATATATATTGCTATATATAGTATATCCTACTATATCTACTATCACAATCAAACAGCAATCAATAATTGCAATCATCATTCAAAAATTTTAAATCTAACTATTTAAAATTTAAATCGATCTGTTTGATTGAGTGAGGAGTTCTCACCTTGGTTTTATTTCCGGTTTCAGCGTTCGTTTCGAATAAAATTAAACGAACGTTTAATTTTACCCGAAATTCAAACGAGCTCCAATCGACTCCAAACTGGTTGCATCGCGTAGCCTTCACGAATACGATTCCAACGCACTTTGTTTTGAATTTTTTCGACCTCGCATCGCAAAGTTATGACATTTTGAAGTTAATACATAATTAAATACAATTTATTTCTTTTATTTAAACCAATCTCCATCATCACCGTTCGTTAAAGCTGGATGAAATCTGGGCCGTGAGTTCCTTTTCTTCCTCTCTCGTTCGAAACCCAGTACGTGAATTAGAACCCAAAGCCGCCCATCTTCACGAATTTCGCAACCACCAACGGCCCACGTGGGACCCATCAGGCTCCGCCACTTCACACGCCCATACGAGCTCCCCCGACGCCTAGAACCCCGTGCCACTCGGTCAGGCCGTGCTCTTGAAAATCGAGCACGAGACGCGCCACTTTGAACTGACCTGGCCGATGATCCACGGCTCCTAATGCGATCATATCCGTATGGATGTAGAGATCTCGCCAAGCTCCATCTTTCTCGTGTTGGAAGTTTTCGCGATTGCTTTGTGGATTCGAAGAAAATGAGGGAGGAAAATCGAGCGTTTCTGGCCGTTGGAATCAAAAGTGGCGGCCGGCCATTATTTCTTGAAACCCTAGTTTTTTTTTTCTATTTTTTTTGTGAATTTTGGCCCATTTATAGAAATCAAACGACAATATTCATCCGGGTTTTCAAAACTCCGATTTACGCACCGAAACTGACGTTCCTAGGGTTTCTCCCGCGTTCCGGACACAATGAAACAGGTTTCGGAAGCTAATTCAATCATCTGTGCGAGATATGGAATTAAACGATCAATTTAAATTAAACCGATTTAAACCGATTTCGAGGCGTTTTAATTTGTACCGGACAAACGATAAATCCAATCGACTTGAAATTTGAAACCTTACAATAATATCACATTACGGATCCGATGAAACTGGTTACGTCGAAATCCGAGACCGTTTGAAAAATGACTATTTTAACTCGCCAAATTATAATTAAAAACAATTCGATGCGTTTCGAGCTGCCACGGTCAAACGACAACTCCGATTGCTACGAAAATTGAAATCCGATAATAACTAACTATTACGGATCCAATGGAACTAGTTTCGTTCAATTCTGAGACTGTTCAAAAATTGACTATTTTTCAGTTGATAATTAAATATTAAAATATTCAATTTTCACAGATTAACTCCAAATTCAATTTTAAAAGTTATGTAACATTTATATAACCCCAATATGATATAACAAAATTTTCCAAATCATTTTCAATCATATTAACTTGATTTTTTTAATTATTTCTGGAATTTAACTTATTAAATTATCGATTTAATTGTCCAATTAAATCCAGAAATTCGAAATAAAATTATTCGACTTAAGAATTTCATTTATTAATATTTAAATTCAATTAAATATCCAATTTTTAAATTATCAAAAATTCTGGGTCGTTACAATGGGATTGTATCGGAATTCCAGACATTTTGGCATTGGTTTGGACGGATTTGGAGACTGTCAAATTTTTGGGTTTAAATTGAATTTAGATTCAATTTAAATTCAAAAGGTGAGTGTTTTAACCAACTCAAAACTTTTAAGTTTTCTTATGTTTGTTAAATTGATTTAAGATATGAGTAGAAATTTATTTATGACTGTTTTGCATATTTTACTCATCATCTCAGTTAAATCGCATTTATTTAATTTAACTGTTAATTAATTTTATTATTGCATATAGATTTACAGTCAAAAATTTATATATTTGCATACAAACTGCTAGTTAAACAGTTATTGAATTTATTATTGAATATAAACTGTTAGTTAATACCTGTTATTTATTACCTGTATATTTTATATGCTCTATATTGATGTTTGTTTAAATTGGATGATGATTGTAATAAATGGTTGATGATTGATATTTGGATGAATGGATGCTATATTTTATATAATATAAACAGCAAGTTATTATGCACTTTCATTTCATTCGGGATTGCGGTTTGAAATGATATATAACCGTAATTTTTATTTTAAATTACGGATTGAAATGATAAATGTCCGTATCACTTGACCATAGGATAGAAAATTTTACACAGGCACCGCGGTCTATGTATATAAATTATTTTGAAATAATTTCCATGGTTTGGATAAGATACGGTTTAATAATATTGAATTTGGATATTTTACAAATATATTTTATATATACATATATAGTTAAATTTTTGAATTTAAGCTATGTATAAATCGGTTAAATAAAAATAAATAAGTTGAAAAATAGAGTTTGATAAATTTTATGGTTAAGTATAGGTTTAAGATATTGTATATATATAAAGTCTAAATGATTCAAATCAATTATGAGTGGAAGATTAATTTGAAATTTATTTGGAATTGAGCTTATTTAAAAATTTAACTCCATAAGTGATGTAAACTTATTAAAATTGGAAATTTTAAAAGGTATGATATTTATAACTGGATTTTTTATTCAAGATAAATTAAAAGAATATTTCTAGCATAAATAAATTGAATAAAATATTTAAGTTGTTAGAAATTGGAGTTTTATTTTAAATGATTTTTGATCTATTATGTAAACATTTCAAAACTAAATAATAGGATAATAAATTTGTTGAATAAAATTTCCAATCTTAGTTTTGAAATTGCTAAATACTCAAAGTTTGAATATATTGAAATTGAAGTGTTTTATTGGAACTAAAGGAAATCTAATTTATGGGGTTTAGACCTAAAATTTAAATGAATAAAAAGTGTGAAGTCGTGGAAATTATTTTATAAAGTAATTTTAAATTCAAACTATTTTATTATATATATTGTTGAATATCCAAACCATTCAAGTTTTAGAAGTTATGGTTTTAAAGATATGAATTTCAAAGAATTATGTTTTGAAAGTTATAATTCAAATGTTTGGTTCCCAGATATTATAAATTTTAAAGCAGTATGATTTGGAAGGAAATATATTTGAAATAAAAATGATATTTTTGGTTTGGGTTTTATAAAAATAATATCAAAAGGAGTTGTTTTGGAAATGTAAATGATATCGTATTTATGGGTTTGAAATGTATCATTATATTCTAGTTTTGAAAGTATAAACTATTTTAAATACCGCGGTGTTATAATAACGTTTGGTTGTTGAAGAGATCGGGATCGAAAGTTGTCATACTCTCTGCCAACTCCGAAAACCACTTTAACAACCGTGTACGCGGTGGAGATTCCAGAATGAAGTAGGATGGTGGCGGCGTTTCCTTTGAGTTAAATACGTGGACCCGACTCCCGTGAGTTGGCATAAGGTGGCTAAAACAGGAGCGATTCTCGGCCCAAGGGGGTTAGCGCCCTTTATCGGACACATCCCTTCGATACTATACTCTGACTTTGGATTGATTCGGTGGCCACCTTTATTTTTTTGATTTTGGGGGTGTTTGTTCGAGGTGGGCGGTAGCTGCGGCTATGCGTTACCGCCAGTCCGGATAACAATTGGTATATCTACCCTGGCATTGCCTAGTTGTGTCGTGTCACCTACCCTAGCGTGCCTTATATGATTTTGTTTTGTACCATACCTATGGAGTGCCCTCTGACGATGCCCAGTACGGGGGAGATTACGGTACTGTATAGACTATGGGAATATATTTTGTGTTAAGGGCTATATGGGTAACCCCTTAACGCTATTTAAAAGTAAGTTTATTTTACAATTAGACACTATTATATAGCGAGATATACTACATAGTAAATAGTTTAACGGATCCTTAAGAGATGTGAATCCCGAGCATCTTTTAAGTTTCTGCACACATATTTGTTTCAGTTGATTTAACTTACATAAGATCTTTTAGTTCTGACTCGAGTGTTTTGTCTTTTCAATTCGCTCGCGTCAGTCCGAGCGTTTCAGGACTGAAGACTTTAGCTTTGGAGGACGAAGACGGAGATTTCTATTATTATTTATTATTATATTCCACGACACACCGTATTCCGTTGCATTGTTATTATTGGTATGTGTACTCTGATATATATTGTATAAGTATAATTAAATATTTTGTAAACAGCTTCATGAACTGTATATTTGATTTTATATTTTATCCTTCCGCTGTGAGATTCTGTTTTATTTTATTTCTTCTCGTTTTTCTTACTTACCCCATAACAATCCGCCCTTTTGTATGGGTTGAATTGGCACGTGTGTCGATTTAAAGCGTGCTAAAAGGCGGGGCGTTACATCTGGTATCAGAGCTTTGGTTTAGCGATAAACCTTGGCTTTGTGGGGTCCGACTCTTTATCAATAAGGGAAACACCCTATGGGAGTCGCTGAGTGTATATATATGAGAGAGCGTATTTGTTAGTGTTATAAAAGGGTTTTAATATTATCTTAATCTGTTCCATTTTGTATTTATAAATTCTGGTTGATGCATGGGACGCTGTGACATTAATAGGGATTTCTAAACACTTAATAGGACAGACTGACATAATATTTGTTTTAATATATGTAATGAAATAATTTTGCCTATTATATTTTCTATATATAAAATTTAGTTTTTTTTATAAATAAGATATATATTTGGTTGCAATATATTGGTTGTTAGGCAATAAAATTTATGAATAATAGGTGAAATTAGATGGAAAATAAAATTGGAAATTTAGAACTTAAGTTCCGGGGTTTTGGAAATTCTTTCAATTGATTTTGGAATATAATAATAATACCATTAGAAGTATATTCTGGTATAAATATTTCAATATAATTTGAAAGAATTGTTTAAAAAGAAATTTTGAAAAGAAATAAGTTTTGTGCTCCCCTCTTTGTCGCTGGAAAATAATTTCGGTGATGAGTGCACGCATTATCGACATTCATTTTCGAGTTTCGAAGTGGGAAGGCCACTGTAGCAGTTCGACTATAGAAATTTTTGATAAACAAATATAAATTTTGAGTTGTCTAAATATAAATGAATATACAAGTTGTAAGTGTATATTTATCTATTATTTTAAAATGATTTGAAATAAAACCCGGTATTTAATTCTTAAGTTTCCATTAATTAATAGTTTCAATTACTATAGTGAAATGGTAACGTAGGTAATTAATAAATTGAAACCTCTAAAGGAAATAAGAGATTGAGTGCTAGGATAACTGGTATTAAATGAAATTTAAGGTAATTTGAAATTATAACTTATAAACAAAGATGTAATTATTGAACCATTAATTAATTCAAAGAATTGAGAAAAACTTTTATAACTTTCAGTTACATTCTTAAAGGCATACATATAACTTTCCAAAAGATATAAAAGTTGAAAATGTTAATAAGAAAATGTAATAGATATTATACAAGTAATTAACTTGAGGAAATGAAAGTATTTAATAGAATTCTTTAATAAATAAGAATTGATGTTGTAGTGTTATAAACATAAGTATAATTGAAATGCTGCTAAATTAATATAATACGAAGGTAAGTAATATAAATAAATGGTTGTAAACCTTAGTAAATGAACTAATGAAATTCTTTATTTATAAGAATTGACGTTATAAAGTTATAAATTTAAGTGAAAAAAAAATGTTATTATAATTAAATATAATAGAAATGTAAGCATTAAATAAATGAATGAAATTGAGAAATGCATAAATGTAATGCAATAAAAGAAACTTACATGACCTGAGTAAATGAAAACGAATAATTGTAGGCAATAAATGAAAATGAATAATCGTAGGCAATAAATTAAAATGAATAAAATTAGTAAGAATAAACTAGTTGTTGTTTTGGTTTGTGGTTGTTTGGGTAAGGAAAATTAAAATTGTTTGGATGAATAAATAATCTATTTAGTTTAATCTAAGACTGTTGAGTAAATGATGAGTTAAGTAGTTTATTTTCATTCCGTACAATTTAAAGTTTTGAGCCCGAACAACTATTTGGTTTGTTGATATGAATGAATGATTGATGCGTGTTGATTTTATGTGATGTTTGGATGCTTGTTGCAAGTGATTGTTGATTGTATTGAATTGTTTGTTTGTAGTTGAAATAACCTTAAACATTTCATTTTATATAATTGTTAACCTTTTTGGATCGCATAAGTGAAATACAGGTTATGGAAGCAATTGCTACTGCTTTTGGCTTCATAATTAAGCGTAAATTGCCCGACGAATAGGTACGTTTTTGGATTACGTTGTATAGCGCTATTTTAATGTTTTTCCCGTGTTGAGATATATATTATTTTGAAATATATGTTGTATATTGTTATATTTGATATTAAATTTTCTCCCAAGCCTCTCCGCACAAAGGAGACTCTGCCAAAAATTTTCGTAAATTTTGGACTTAGAAATATTGTGGAAATGTTTTCCGAACTTTATAAATTTAAATATAAAAAGATTTAATGGTTATAAATTCGTATATTTCATCTAAATTAATTAATTTTGAAAATTTTAATTGTTTATAAGGTTAATGTTTTGAATAAGACATATGGATTTCTTAATTCTTCTTTTCCCTTCTTTTCCTTTTCGGGGACGAAAAGTTTTGAGTGGGGGAGAGTGTAACGAGCCGTAAAATTCGATGGTTCAAAATGAGTTAATGTAATAGGATTTCTAATTTAATTTAGAAAGAAATAAAAGTCTTAAAGTTATATCGGAGCGAATGTATAAACTAAATGAAGCAATTGTACTTAAATGTTAACAACTTAAAATTTATATGGCAATAAATTGAAATAATGTAAATTGGCATACTTAGTTATAAGTTTAATATAAGAAACCAATAGAAATGTTGAATTTGTGAAATATTAACTAGAACGGAATTCATTAATATAATAATGAATAGTGAAATTTGTTACATTTGGTTTAAAATAGACTCAATTAAAAAGGATTGAATTGAATCAATCCTATTTATTGGAACCTAGTTTATTTATATGCAAAGGTATAATAAATGAGTTATTGCAAGAAATGGAAAGTTGAGTAGAATTCTAATGAATGTTAATAGTGGAAAGATCATACTTGTGTATAAATTGAATATAAGAGAACTCATATAAATATTGAATAAATTTTGGAATAATTTGTAATAATGGTTAATTGAGTAAAACCAGTGTTATGTAAGTAATTACAATATTGGGGTGTAAATAATGAACCTCTAAAAGTGTGATTAAGAGTTAATGATAATATTTATTGTACGTTACTTATTTTATTAGGTTGTTAAGTTTAATTTGTAATCAATTTCAATTAATTCACTAAATTATTGCAGTTAATGTGGAATAAATTGGTAAGTGAGAAATGTTGGATTCAATAAGATGTAACCAAGGTAAAATTCCATTCATAATAGCATAATTAATGTAATGAAAAGGCGTGAAACCAAGTGAATCAATTTATTTAGAATAGTTAATCGTAATTAATGGATATAATTTGCTAAGATATAATAAATGGAAATAGAAAGGTTATTAACTAAGGAATAAATATGTAGTAATTGCATTTATTTGTAGGTGGATGAAACTTATTTCTATATTAATTGAATATTGGAATAAGATGATAATTTTTAATGTAATAAGAGTAGGCCAATAATAATTCTTTCCATAAATTGATAATCGATTCAATAACTTAATACTATCCATAGTAGGGTAATTAGATTTATGACAAAATGGAAAGTCTATTAAATGGAAATATTGAAAATAAAATTTGTAATTTCTAAATTTTGGAAATTTGAAGCAAGGGTAGTAATTATTGTAATAATTAAATGGGAGTCAATTAGAACTTAATAAACCTTAATGTATTTAATGAGAATTGTGGCAATAGTGCAAAAGTTTAATCATTTACCCATTCATTAATTCATTGAATTAGGTCTCAATCAAATAGCAACATTTGGCTTGTTATTAATAGCTTTTAAGGGAAAATAAAACGTTAATGATAACAAGTATTTTAAGATTAACCATCTATTTAGTATATTAAATTATAACCGATAATCAATTGCAATAGAATGGAAACTTAATATTTGAAATATTGCATAAATGGAAATGTAGATGAAATCTAAGAAAATAAATATAAATGTCAATGCAATACCAATTAATGGATTGAATGTGATTACGAAATTGGAATTAGATAAATGCAGTAAATAATTCAGGGCAAATAAATTTATGGAACAAATGTTAAGATCTTAACTTATGGTAATTAATAATTGAAGATAATGTAAATTCCATTTATAATATGACTATGGTAAATGAAAAGATTGTAAATCAAGATTTTATTTATTTATTTGAATATAAAGAATTAAGGTAATTATTTGAATATAAAGAATTAAGGTAATTGAGTTTTTTGCAATTAAGTAAAAATTAAACATTTAATTTTACGTTAATTGAAAATTTAGTTGAAATTGAAAAATATTTATGTATGTTAATTTCATCCATTTGGCTATAATGGATTGAATAATAAGAATGAAGATTTAATTCAATGAAATTTTTGAAAACTTAATTAATAATTTCTAAATTTAATAAAAATGAAAATTTGACACTGAAATGGGAAGTTAATCAACTTTAAATTGACTTTTAAAATGTTTAAAATATTGTAATTTGATTGATACATATAAAGGTAATAAAATTTGTCAAATTAAAGATTTAAAAAAAAAAATTGGATTTTATTAATGAATTTTAAATTTATTTAATTAATATAAAATTAGCCATTTTGGCCACTGACTCGGATTTCGACGAAATCAATTTCATCGGATCCGTAACGGTGAATTATAATAGTGTTTCAAGTTTCATAACGATCGGACTTGTCGTTTGATCGTACGGATTCGAAATGCCTTGAAATTTATGCAATTTAAATCAATCGAAATCAATTTGGAAAAACTAAATTTAGCATAACTTCTTCATACGATGGAATTTGGACGTGAAACTTTTTCCATCACGTTTAAAATAATTTTAAACATATATTTTGATATATGAATTGACCCAATTTCGTTCCGGAGTAGAAACGGGCTTTTCGGGCCATTTAGCATTCAGCGCGTAACCAATCTGATCCATCTATTATTTTTCAGCCTTGCCTATATATAACCCGTTATAAGCCCTAGCCACTCCTTATTTTCATTTGCCTATACGTACATCTCCTTCTTAACTCCTCATTCCAATGGCAGAAAAAAAACCTAATTCCCAAATTCCAAAATTTTATTTCAGTTTCAAAAAAAAAAATTCGGATCTGCAGCCACTTTGAGTCACGCTTTGAGTTTCGGAGGCAAAAACGCTGTATCTGCTTCGGGTCAGGAAGAAAATGACTCGGGTCGCTCCCGGTCGTTTTGGCAAAAACTCTAAGACAACACCGGGGATTTGAGGCGGCGCACCGAAGTCGAACCCGAAGTCGACACAGGACCAGAATTTTTCAATTTTCATAACTTTTGCGTACGAGCTCGGATTCACGCGCGGTTTATTTTGCTGGGATTGTATCGGAATTCCAGACATTCTGGCGTTGGTTTGGACGAATTTGGAGACTATCAAATTTTTGGGTTTAAATTGAATTTAGATTCAATTTAAATTCAAAAGGTGAGTGTTTTAACCCACTCACAACTTCTAAGTTTTCATGTTAAATTGATTTAAGATATGAGTAGAAATTTATTTATGACTGTTTTGCATATTTTGCTCATCATCTCAGTTAAATCGCATTTATTTAATTTAACTGTTAATTAATTTTATTATTGCATATAGATTTACAGTTAAAAATTTATTTATTTGCATACAAACTGCTAGTTAAACAGTTAATTAATTTATTATTGAATATAAACTGTTAGTTAATACCTGTTATGTATTACCTGTATATTTTATATGCTCTATATTGATGTTTGTTTATATTGGATGATGATTGTAATAAATGGTTGATGATTGATATTTGGATGAATGGATGCTATATTTTATATTGTATAAACTGCAAGTTATTATGCACTTTCATTTCATTCGAGATTGCGGTTTGAAATGATATATAACCGTAATTTTTATTTTAAATTACGGATTGAAATGATAAATATCCGTATCACTTGACCATAGGATAGAAAATTTTATACAGGCGCCGCGGTCTATGTATATAAATTATTTTGAAATAATTTCCATGGTTTGGATAAGATACGGTTTAATAATATTAAATTTGGATATTTTATAAATATATTTTATATATACATATATAGTTAAATTTTTGAATTTAAGCTATGTATAAATCGGTTTAATAAAAATAAATAAGTTGAAAAATAGAGTTTGATAATTTTTATTTTATGATTAAGTACAGGTTTAAGATATTGTATATATATAAAGTCTAAATGATTCAAATCAATTAAGAGTGGAAGATTAATTTGAAATTTATTTGGAATTGAGCTTATTTAAAAATTTAACTCCATAAGTGATGTAAACTTATTAAAATTGGAAATTTTAAAAGGTATAATATTTATAACTAGATTTTTTAGTCAAGATAAATTAAACGAATATTTCTAGCATAAATAAATTGAAGAAAATATTTAAGTTGTTAGAAATTGGAGTTTTATTTTAAATGATTTTTGATCTATTATGTAAACATTTTAAAACTAAATAATAGGACAATAAATTTGTTGAATAGAATTTCCAACCTTAGTTTTGAAATTGCTAAATACTCAAAGTTTGAATATATTGAAATCGAAGTGTTTTATTGGAACTAAAGGAAACCTAATTTATGGCGTTTAGACTTAAAATTTAAATGAATAAAAAGTGTGAAGTCGCGGAAATTATTTTATAAGGTAATTTTAAATTCAAACTATTTTATTCTATACTGTTGAATATCCAAACCATTCAAGTTTTAGAAGTTATGGTTTTAAAGCTATGAATTTCGAAGAATTACGTTTTGAAAGTTATAATTCAAATGTTTGGTTCCCAGATATTATAAATTTTAAAGTAGTATGATTTGGAAAGAAACATATTTGAAGTAAAAATGATATTTTTGATTTGGGTTTTATAAAAATAATATCAAAAGGAGTTGTTTTGGAAATGATATCGTATTTATGGGTTTGAAATGGATAATTATATTCTGGTTTTGAAAGTATAAACTATTTTAAAGACCGCGGTGTTATAATAACGTTTGGTTGTTAAAGAGACCGGGATACGGAAGTTGTCATACTCTCTGCCAACTCCGAAAACCACTTTAACAACTGTGTACGCGGTCGAGATTCCAGAATGAAGTATGATGGTGGCGGCGTTTCCTTTGAGGTAAATACATGGACCCGACTCCCGTGAGTTGGCCTTAGGTGGCTAAAACAGGAGCGATTCTCGGGCCAAGGGGGTTAGCGCCCTTTATCGGACACATCTCTTCGATACTATACTCTGACTTTGGATTGAATCGGTGGCCACCTTTTTTTTTTGATTTTGGGGGTGTTTGTTTGAGGTGGGCGGTAGCTGCGGCTATGTGTCACCACCAGTCCGGATAGCAATTGGTATATCTACCCTGGCATTGCCTAGTTGTGCCGTGTCAGCTACCCTAGCGCGCCTTATACGATTTTGTTTTGTACCATGCCTATGGAGTGCCCTCTGACGACGCCCAATACCGGGGAGATGACGGTACTATATAGACTATGGGAATATATTTTACGTTAAGGGCTATATGGGTAACCCCTTAACGCTATTTAAAAGCAAGATTATTTTACAATTAGACACTATTACAATAGCGAGATATACTACAAAGTAAATAGTTTAACGGATCCTTAAGAGATGTGAATCCCGAGTATCTTTTAAGTTACTGCACTCATATTTATTTCAGTTGATTTAACTTACATAAGATCTTTTAGTTCTGACTCGAGTGTTTTGTCTTTTCAATTCACTCGGGTCAGTCCGAGCGTTTCAGGACCGAAGACTTTAGCTCTGGAGGACGAAGACGGAGATTTCTATTATTATTATTTATTACATTCCACTACACACCGTATTCCGCTGCATTGTTTTTATTGGTATGTGTACTCTGATATATATTGTATAAGTATAATTAAATATTTTGTAAACAACTTCATGAACTGTATATTTGATTTTTATATTTTATCCTTCCGCTGTGAGATTCTGTTTTCTTTTATTTCTTCTCATTTTTCTTGCTTACCCTATAACAATCCGCCCTTTTTGTATGGGCTGAATTGGCACGTGTGTCAATTTAAAGCATGCGAAAAGGCGAGGCGTTACATTGCCCGTTTAGAAACTATAAGATTATTAATTTCTTTAGCGGCTCAAAACAAATGGAAAATATATCAAATGGATGTGAAATCGGCTTTCTTGAATGGTACTGTAGAAGAAGAAGTTTATTTGGAGCGGCCACTTGGTTATAAAATTAAAGGACATGAAGATAATGTTTTAAAATTCAAAAAAGCAACTAATTGTGACGCTTTCCACTTGTGAAGCTGAGTATGTTGCTGCTTCAAATTGTGTTCGTCATGCTATTTGGCTTCGAGTTCTACTGATGGAGTTACATATACCACAACACAATGCAACAGAAATTTACATGGATAATAAGTCAGCTATCGCTCTAGCCAAGAATCCCGTCTTCCATGAACAAAGTTCACACATCGATACACGTTATCACTTTATTCGAGAGCGGATTGCAAAAAAGGAAGAACAAGCAAAGTTTATTAACTCAAAAAAACAAGTAGCAGACATTTTTACAAAGGCATTAAAAAACAAAGACTTTCAAAGACCACGGAAGATGCTTGGAGTGACAAAGTCAAGTTTACGGGAGGATGTTGAAAATTAAACTTGACTTTGGACTAGATTAGTGGACTTAACTTGGGCCACAAACAAAAAAGTAAAGCTAAAAGAGAATTCTAGAGAAAGTTGGAAAGAAACATCTAGATAGAATTATCTAGATATATGTTGTCATGGTAGAAGAAGTTCTAGAATTTTTCATTCTCAAATTGTAAAAAATAACTAGAATCTAGAGTTTTCTTGTCTAAAGATATTTTGTATGAAAGTTATAGAAAACTCTAGAGAATAGTTGTATACCGTAGGATCAAACACATCTCCACCGTTCATTTAAGATGTGAATTAATATAAATACGAGTGGTGTATCTCAATTGCAAGCAAGCAAAAAAATTGTAAGCAAAAGTTTGTAATAGAGTACAACTTTCTCCTTTAAAATCAATCTCTCATTTCACACTTGCTATCCAGTTAATCTTCAACTTGAAAAATTTCTAACATAAATAAATTCTCCTATATTAATAGTCTTTGTAAAGATAAACTCTATATAAATAAATTCTCCTATAGTAAGCCTGGATTACAGGTGATCAATGTGTAAAGAATGGAAATTCCTAAAGATCTCGGCAATAAAGCATAATGCTAAGAAGATGCATCGTCAAAATGTTAGGGATCCAAGAACACATTTGTCGTGGCACGTAAAGGTACATAAATGTTTACCGGGTTCACTAATAGTTGTTTATTTTCAGCATGTAATCTACATTTTTATCATTACAGAGATAGTAAACATGTTCACTTCTAATTACCCATCTTCGTGGACTGATAACCTTAGCAATTGCTCTATTAGCACCAATATTAATTTAGGTCCAGTGGCATTTACTGTCCATGCATGTATACACTTCATTACATCTCTTCTTTTCCATTTTGTCGTGCTATCTCTTTGCTTGGAAAAGAAAACCAAGGATTTATCATCTCTCTCTCCACCACTCAGGAATTCGTCATCTCATCGTTGTTCTCATCACATCGACGAATACTGTCAAGGCCAATTCTCGTCCATCCGCTTCACTTGAGCTGTCGGTGGCAAAGGCTTACATACCTCCCATTGAGTCTCCTTAGGATTTCTCGTTGATTATTCATGATTCCTCGATGTTTGTTAGGAGTCGATAGCACCATGCTAAAAAGGTAAATGTTCTAATTTTTATTTTTATATTAAATATAAGATCAACAAAGCTTGATATTTTTATTGATTTCAAGTACTTTTGAAATAAAATTAGGTGTACTATTATTTATTTGTGGTACTAGTGCAACAGTGATTTTTGTATTTGATTAGACTAATCATTTTCATAAACAACTATTTTTCTTATTATAACTGCAACTTGGTAGGTTATATTTCTTATGTTTGGCATTTGCCTTCTATTTCATGATTTAAGCAATGTCATGCAACTTCGCTAGTTTTATATTGATTTCATTCATGGTTTCATATTTGATTTTAAACACTATTTCCAAGCAAGGAGTGGTGATATCAAAATTGCATATCATCTCAAAACAGTGAACAAGTTAGTTGCACCTGAGATTTATCGGATACTTTCTGTAAATTGTTTTCGCCCTCAAATTTATATAAAATGGGTTTGCCTAAAGTAGTAGATACTCTATTTCGCCAATGTCACCTTTATAACCAATGCTCTTAAACCCATACCAGTGAGGTTTTGGTGGGACTGCCCATTGCTTATCGGATGCGGGTAGGGAGAAGAATTCCAGCCTGATTGCCTCCATTTTTGAAATGATGCTTTAGGGTACACCATGGTTGACCACCATAAAGAACCTATATTTTTTGCAGGCATTTATAATGAACTTCAATACATGTTGTCTATTCAAGATTACATCAATAACCGGGATTTCATTTTCGTTTGATTATTCATTGAATCTACAATTATGGGTGCGTTTCTGTAGTGAATGAAAAGAGGGAGAGAGTGAATAGTTGGTTTTATGGTTATAATTACATGAAACATTGGTTGAAATATATAGAGAGTTGAAAGGGATTCTATGTGTTTTTTCGCAAGAAGTACTGTTGGAAATATGAAATATTTGTGGAGCTACAAATCACAGGTGAGAACATTTTGAAAACTTTGACTTGGTCATTCTGTTTATATTTTTCTTGTTAGCCTTTCTTTTGAGAATTCTTATTAAACAAATTATGGAACATAATTATGGTCCATTTTTTTGAAACTAGGCTGATCAGATGCAATGATTATTTTGTGTATAATTCAATAGCTTGACCAAAGATTTCCCTGTAATATGTTTATAAACTAATTGTTGCATTTAGAAAAAAAAGGAAAACTTTTATCTTGTGTGGGTTGGTTAATTTCAGAGATGAGGCCAATGATTAGGCTAGAATGGAAAAATTGGTTGTCACTTTTACAATTCCACTGGCGGCATGACAAAAAACTTAAAGAAAACAAAATGTACAAACACTTGATTGAATAATATGAAAGTCCAACTATAATGAAAAGTTGATAATTCACACAACAAATGAGGCTCTGAAGTGCAATATTTGTTTTATCTGTCATTTTAAATTTCATACTTCCTATTATATCAAAGCATTATGCAGAACCTATATGCATTTAGGTGCACCTTTTGGCTAAAAAAACATGTTTGTTCGACAATAGTGTATAAGATGTGGCTCAGTTAGTGCTCATTTTCTTTAATTTATTCTCTTAGGTTGTGTGTGTGTGTGTATATATATATATATGGTTTTGGGATCCCCTTTTCATAGATGACTATGAGACAAATAGGATGAAATGGGGTTTATGGTTTGTCCATAGGCTTCTTCTTTGTACTATATTTGGCATCATTTTGTTCATGCATCACTCTAAGTGGGGAGAGATGTTACCAGGTTTAATCTTGACCACCCTTCTAATTTAGTATTGGGATTTAACTGTAATTAAATCTCCTGAAGTTCACCTAATTTACTTTGACCAACTTGGTATATATATTAGCATGTACGCTCCCATGACTAAACCTATATATTAGTCCCTCCTTTCTAATATTTTCCCCTTTTAAGTGTTATGTGCTATATAGGGAAATTCATTATGTTAGTCCTCGTGAGATTTACTGTGGGCGTAAACTAATAGGGAAATTTGTTTTATGGGCGTAAACACTCCCATGACTAAACCTATACCGATACCATGGGCATAAACTAATAGGGGAATTTTTTCTGTTAGTCCTCGTGAGATTTACTCCTAAACTTCTTTTTCACTTTATGAATACTCTCTTTTATTCTACAGCTAGACCGGCGTTCTACAAGTTCATATCTTCGATGTTGGTATTAAATAGTATAGCACTTATTACATTGTTACTTGTTGAAAATGGAGCTGGGATTGGATTCTGGTAATATTTTGCCCTTTGAGTAAATATTGGACAATTGCTAAATCAGGGTTATTGTGTTAAGGTCTATGAAAAGCAGTCATACATTCTTTTCTCAAACCAAAATGGATAAAAAAACAACTGAATACGTTGTTGTGACGTCTCGGAAATTTTTGAGCATTTGAAATTGGTAAATTTAATTGATTTTAAATATAAAAGTTAATTTTCAATTTGAATTTCAAATATCACTATTTATTGGGTAATTTAATTATTAAATTAAATTATTTGAAGTTGGATAAAATAGTTAATCTGGTATTCTAAGCTAATTAAAAATATTTTGAAGGCTTGTAAAATTCTTATAAATAGTACTGCAGATAATAGTAGTCTTAAAATGGAATTTCAAAGTGTCTTATTCAATTTTAAAAATATATCGTTTAAATTGATATTTGAAAACAGCCTTCCGGGGCACAGTCCAAGAATTCGACGAAACCAGTTCCGTTGGATCCGTAATATTGTATTATTATTGGATTTCAATTTCCGTACTGATTGGAGTTATTGTGTGAGCGTACAATATATAAACACATAGAAATTGATATTGAGACAAATTGAATCTAAATAAAATATAATTGCCTTTCTTTTATCCGACAATAAGTACAACCCGCTACTAGTAAGTTCCCTTCGTACCCCTCATTTTCTTTTCTCTTCCCCTCTTCCCAATAATCTCCGTTCGAACAAAAAAAGAAAAGAAAAAAAAACTCGGAGAAAATAAATAGAACCCCAACTTCAAACGTTTCGAAATCGAATTGCATCACGACCCAAGGTGAGCTCGTGTGCTCTAGTAGAGGGTTTGCATCGGATCGACTGTGGAGTGCAGGAAACATTTCGAAGGGGGGCCGAGGATCTGAGGCGTGGAGGAATGGGCCGCTGGGGATGTCGACCGATCGTTTGAGAGAGGAGGTGGAGGTAGTTTAGTGTCGTGCGCGTGCTGGAGATGCTCGAGAACAGATGTAGGTATTGGGTTGTTTGAGGTGATGTTTGAAGTGGGGAGACTCGTTTGCGATAACGGGGTTGGCGGCACAGGTGGTCGTCGCGTTTGCAGGAAGGGTTGGAGTTCATTGTTGAGTCGCGTATAGATCTGATAACGCAGTGGTGACAGCAGTGAGGTATTTTATTTACTTTTATTTTTATAATTTATTTACTTTTATGTATAAATATATCTGTAGAAAAAATATAATGTATAAATATATAGTTTCACATGCCTATTTTAATTTTAGGTAAACAAACAATCTATTTTTAAGTGGATAGGTATTTTAAAAGGAAAATTTATCAATTAAAATTAATTACGAGTTTAAAATTAAATTTGTAGTTGGATGTAAATTTTAAAATGGAAATTGAATTGTTTGTTTTGTCATAATATAAATTTAAATTTAATCTATCAAGTGGAGATTAAGTATTCAAATTGTTCAAATATTGATAATTTACGTCTATTTGAACATTAGAGAAAAGGACTGTTTATGGGTATTAATAGAAAAGGATTTATTATAGTAAGGTATAACCATCTTTGTTTTCAATATATTTTAGAAAGAGATCTTTATTTCCATTTTGATTTGATAAATACATATGCTGAAGAAAAAAAATATTATTCAGTTGAAATTTTAACTAATTAATTAAAAAGAAAGTAATTTTTTTGATTACTTCAAGTATTAATAAATGGTATAAATATTTATACAAGGTTTAAAACTATGAAGAAAACAAGCCGAGATTCGAATTGGGATTGCAAATGCAAAGGTGCGTTAATCTCACTCAGCTGAATTTAAATTTAAATTTAATTGATTAAATTTAAATAATTGTTTGAATGGTTGAAATTGATTGATGTGCTATAGTATGGTATATTTTGGAATTGGTATTGTATAGTGTGCTAACATCTATGGATGTAGGGAAAACAGGTTGGAGGGATCCAACTGGATCCCTCAACATTTATTTAAATTATTTAATACCCTCCTGTTGTGATTATTTGATATTCTATGATGAATTATATTGGAATATTGAATGCTATGGTTCGATTTGAT
Organism: Allium cepa; assembly: GCA_030765085.1. Classification (NCBI taxonomy): domain Eukaryota; kingdom Viridiplantae; phylum Streptophyta; class Magnoliopsida; order Asparagales; family Amaryllidaceae; genus Allium; species Allium cepa. Next base: position 281,777,398 of record CM060935.1, read on the forward strand.
ATAATTAGGTATAATGAATTACTAAAAATATATAAATTGGATTTTGGAAAGAAAATAAAAGAAGTGAATTGTAAGTAAAATAATTATAGAATAAATTTAAGAATGAATTTGGAAAAGAAATTAAGAAATCTTGAGTGTGGAAAAGAAAATTTGAATTAACTGAGAGTTAAGGAATTTGAAACTTCAGTGTTATTATTTTGAAGAACATAGCATTTATTTTAAATTTTTGAATTTTGAAAAGAATAAAGAAGAAACTGGGAAAAACTTGAAATTTGTATATTTCAGTTAAAAGATTTTAAATCAAACGGAAAATAATAATAATAATAATAACAATAAATTCCATAATTAATGAATTTTATAATGAACTGAGAAAGTAAGGAAATTTATTTCAAATGGAGTAAATTGGAAATCAATTTAGAAAATTGATTTTAAGTGATTGAGATTTGAAATTCTCCTTGAATAACCAAGTACGTTTTCAAAGTAAAGTTTTAAATATAAATTAAAAGTTTTAAAGTTGTTTTAAAAAGCGAGTTTTGGAAAATTATTATTTCTAATATTTAAATTCTAAAGAAAGTATTTCCTTTTAATCTATTATGGTAGTAATTATTTAAAAAGTGACTTAGTATTTTGTTTTTAAAAATGAAAACCTAGTTTTAAGTAACCTTATTTTCAAATATTCATATAGTATGTATTTTTAACAAATTATTGAAATAGTTCTTACCCTAAATGTTTTAAAGTATATTTCAAAGTAAAGTGTTTAAAATTATTTTAGAAATCTAGTTTTGTGCTTGGTAATTTCAGTGGAGATAGTAAATTTTGGGAAAGCTTAGTCTGAAATGGAAGATGGTTTGAAACTGTTTTCAAAGGGTTGAAAATAGAAATATATCTTGTGAAGATATTTTTTGAGGTTAACAAATAATTTGGGAAATTATTTATTGGTTGATGGTTGTTTGTGAATATTAATTGATAGTTAAATCACCGACTATCAATATTGGACAAATGCGCTGATCATTTCGAAGAGACCGGGATCGAGATTTACTTCTCGAAAACCACTTCGATCCGGTTTGTACGTTTTCGTGGAAAACGATTTTGGATTCGAAGAGGGAGCAGTGAAGTGCAAGGGCTAGTTGCTACTAATCCTGAGGATATTTCCAAAATGGATGTAGTAGGAATAATGCCTTCGGTTCCGTTCGAACCCGGGACGGACTTGTATGGATGAATGCTTGTGAAACATCGTCAGGTGGACAATGGGCATTCTAAGGGATATGTTCAAAAAGGTAACGCTTAGCCTCAAGCCTCATCAAATGGGAATGACTGAAAATCAGGGGTTATGCAGCAAGGCTAGGTGGGTAGCACCCAAGCAGGGTGAGGTCATCTCTGCCTAGATGTCCCTTTTTATTTCGGCTTTGTGGGCGGTTGCTGATCCCAACCGCGGGGTGATCTTACTCGGGATTATAGAGTAAGGGGTAGTCCCGGTCTTGTGTTGCAGGGGAGCGGGCGTACTCCTCGGTACTGTGATCTAGGCCACGTACTGTGACAGGTGGTACCCTAATGCCTAGTCATTAGTTGGAAATCCATTCTCCCTACGAGCCTTGTACGAGTTTTGTTTATATTACCCACTCCATGGCTAGTAGCTGGAATTTAATAGATGTAACAATTTCGGCTATTTTATAAGTATTTGTATATAGACCCTATTATAATATCAGGGGATTTCTAAAAAATTGTTTTAGCTATCGTAAGGTAAAAACCCGACATGTTTATTTGTGGCGTGGTCTTACGAAATGCTTTTGTTTTCCAAAGGATTTTTGAAACTTTAATAATCAATTGGGTGTGATTTTCTCACGCGGGTATTCCAGACTGGCTCGGGTGTTATTTAACTGTAATGCTCGGGTCAAACCGAGTATTATAGGATACATGATATGATGTCGTGGAGCTCAGGATACGAGCAGGATGACGATACGTACTCCCGTACTTGTTTATATATATATATATATATATTCCGCTGTGTTGAGTTGTTGTGTATCCATTTGTATGATATTGATGTTGAGCTGTGATTGATGTACTCTGATGATGTAATATATAAACAGAGATATTTGATTTTTGAGTAAAGATCATTTATTATTTATTATATTTTATTCCGCTGCAATGGTTAGATTCTATTGTAGTTTTCTATTTTCTTCTTCTACCTCTTCTTCTTTAACCCAAATGGTTCGTATTTCTGTACAACTTGAGTTGATTTAGGTAGAATAGTGTTGACTCAAGGGGTACGGATTTGCGGGCTGTTACACTTGGTATCAGAGCTCAGGTTGGTGATAACCTTGGCTCTGGTGGGAATTACTCAAATAGAGTCCGAAGTACTCTAAAATCAGTTTGAGCGTATTAATTGATATGAGCGCATATTTGTTAATGAATATAAATTGTTTTAGTATAGTGTTGATTGGTTTATTGAGTGGCGTATGAACCTTCGTCGACACAGTCTGTATAACTGTATCGAAGGGGTTTCTAAACACTTGAATAGGGCAATCGACATGGTATTGTTTTAAATGTGGGTAAATGAAATAATTTTACCCTAAAATATATTTTGATATAAATAAAAGTTTTTGTAAACTATTTTGCTAATATTTGGTTGCTTGGATGTTAAGAACGATGATATTTAAATTATTATCCTTATTGTATGAAAATTTAACTAGAAATTGAAAATATAACCATAGTTTAAGGGAATAAATTCATTATAAAATGAAATTTATAAATATGTGTTATAAATTTAATTTATAAATTGAAATGAACTTCATATACAAATGAGATTTGTCAATGTAAACTGTAAAGGTGATTATAATTTTGAAATAGAATTCTAGAGAACCATTTGAAATTAAAATGAGATAAAATTCCAGAGAATGTTTGAATATAGATTTAAAGGGATTTCAATTTGGAATTTTTGGGAAAATTTAAATTCCTTTGGATTTGAAAGCGGTTTTCAAAAGGGTTGGAGGAATAATACTAATATTTTGGAAATATTTTTGTGTTGAATTTGAAATCTTGTGAGATTTGGAAATTAAAAATAATTGAAATGTTGTTAAAGAGATAAAAGCATTAAACTCTTTCGGTCGCTGGAAAATAATTCTGATGATGATCGCGACATCATCGGTGTTCATTTTCGAGTTTCCAAGAGAGGAATTGCTACCAAATTGTTTTCAATTGGAATTGTTTGCAAAGGTTGGATTTGATTTTAGGAATGCGAAGGATTTTGGATGTAGTTGATTTCAAAGGTGATTTTGAAATCCGGGAAAGTGTTTAAACTCTGGAATCTTATGTAAAATGTTTATGGAATAATAAATATATATTGGCTAAATAGAATGTATAATTCCAAGTTAAAAGTAAAATGTGAATGGGATCGATTATAAATAGATAAAAGTATGGAGATAAATAAGTTTGTGACTTATAAATTTAGATATAGAATAAATAAGCCAAAATAAAATTGATTTGAATTTTGGGAAGTGAATGAAAAATTCAAAACTTAAAATTATAAAATAAATTAATGTAAGCAATGAAGTGTAAATGAATTCAGCTTGGATTGTCGGTGAATTGAATATAATTGGAAATAAACTCGAGAATAAATGAATTCAGCTTGAACAATAACAATGATGGATTGAATTGGTGGATAAAAATCCAAGTAGACATAAATTTAAAACTTTCCTTGTTACTGATAGAAATAAATTCAAAATGAATTAAGTATGGAAGTCTGAAGTTTAAAGAAACGACTGAATAAACTAATTTAATTAAATTAGTAAATGAGATTGGTTTGAAAATTTGAAAATCAAATTAAGGGTTTAAATTGGAAAGTGCTTATAATATATATATATATATATATATATATATATATATATATATATATATATAACTTGAGTTTTAAAGTTGGAATAACTTGACGAAAAATAAAATGACTTAAGTAATATTTGAATAAAAGCTTGATTTAAGTGAAATTGTGGAATGGTTGTGTCGGGTTTTATGAAATGATTTTAAATAAAACTTGTTTGGTAAATGAAATGAAATTAGTAATTGAGTTAATTAACTTAAGTTATATTAATGAGAATTTGACTTCGAATAAAATGGGAGTTAGATTGATTTTGAAATTAATTCAATTTAAATAGTTTGCTTGGACTTAAAATGAATTTATGTTAAGTAAGAGAGTTGTGAAATCATTTAAATTGAACAGGATATTTTGAATATTGTTTGGAAGCATTCAAAATAAGTGTCGAAATATTTCATATGTGCTTATGGAAGTATATAATATGCACTGTTTATAGAATCCATGTTTGGTTATTTATATATAAGTGAAATGTTATAAACTTTGTATATTTGTCACTTACCTATTTAAATTGAGTAAGTACAGGTACGGGAGAGTCGTATGGCTGGATTTCATCACGCAAAATGCTAAATAAATAACCGCTTTGCTTAAAAATGCTAAGGTACGCCTACGCAATACAAATAGGAAATATGAACTGTTTTTCTGTTTTCCGACCGTGTGGGTCGATGTATATATATTTATATCTCTTGTCAAATTGCAAAAGCTCCTCCGTACAAAGGAGACTCTGCCAAAAAATTTCGAAAATTTTAGGAGTTAGAATTTTTTTGAATCTTTTGAAAATTTTCACTGATGACAAATGATTTAAATTTGTTAAGCAAATAGAATTATAACTGAATATTGAAATTTAATTTAAATTGTATATGTAAAGTAAGATGAACTGAAGAATTGTTCAAAGGAACTAAAAGAAGGAATAAGTTTGCAAATAAACTTTTATTTGAGATTTTAAATAAGTTAGTAAGTAAAGCTAATAAAGGAAATGGTTAATTAAATATGGATTGAGATAGGGTGAATCAAAATTCAATACTCAAAGTTTGGAAATGAATTGAATTCAAGTAAAAATGGGAAGAAGTATTTATATTTGAAATTAATTAATAAAGTGAAGCAAATTGAAATTTTTATGGAATTGTAAAGGCAAATTGAATAAAATGGATATAAACTCCAATAGTGAAGTGGAAAAAAAATTTCAAGAGGTATATAAAATATTTATATTGAGCTTAAGAAATGAAGGTGAAATTCTTAAGTAAGTTGGCATTGGAAATATGCTAAGTGAATAATTGAATGAAGTTTAAAACTGGAAGTTGTGACAAGGGAAAGTGAGAATAAGTGAACAACAATCAAAATATATGTGAATAAAAAGGAAATTGGTATAATTGATAATCAATTGGGGAAATACGTAGGATGTACGTATATTATTTTATTCGCATAGCTATTTAATCATGATTCGGGCATAGAATTTCGAGATAGTTATATCGATCCGAGTTATGATTTTTCACTCGATTTTCGACGGCGAACCTTGGATATGGATTTTGATTGATTCTGGAAATTCTCTATCATAGTAATGACTGTGCAAGGGGAATGACGGTTTCTGATCAAGAGACCAGATCTGAGTCCGCACTAGGAAGTCGAGTGGACGATACTAGTTCGGAAGTGAAATTGTGTGATCGAGTAAACGATCGAATTTAATGTTGTGTACTGATGATATGTGTGCATCGTACGGGCTTAATTAAAGCGAATATTGAAAATGCTATAAAGAAATATACAAAATGACTTTGAATATTTTAATTGGACATTATTGCTAAATAGGATATACAGCTGTTAAGGCAAAGGATAAATTGATGTTTTGATTTCAGAAGATAAATTTGAATTGCCTGATTAAGAAGGTATGTATTTTAAATTTCTGAATGGAATTTTATTGGGCTTTAGATCTAGCCACTTGGCTTTTTGTTTTCTTTTTGGATTTGGGAGGCCATAGAGCCATTTTGTAGTTGTACCGAGCTAGCCGCGCAAAGGAGACGCTGGCGAAATTTTTCGAAAACTTAGAGAGTTGGAAAATTTTTGAGAAATTTTGAAAATTTTAAACTTGGTTTTGAATTATAATTTCAATAATTGAATAAGTAAAGTTATTTGAGAACTAAGGAAAGGTTTAGGAAGTTAGTAAGAAAGATAATGGGTCTTTTATAAAAAGATCGTTGGTAAGATGTTGAATTGTTGGTTTTGAGGAAAAGTAAACGGGTATTGGACCATTCTTCCTAACTAGTAATTTCGAGGACGAAATTCTTTTAAGGGGGGAGGAATGTGACGTCCCGGAATTTTGGAGCATTTGAAATTGGTATATTTAATTGATTTTAAATATAAAAGTTAATTTTCAATTTGAATTTCAAATATCACTATTTGTTGGGTAATTTAATTATTAAATTAAATTATTTGAAGTTGGATAAAATAGTAAATCTGGTATTCTAAGCTAATTAAAAATATTTTGAAGGCTTGTAAAATTCATATAAATAGTACTGAAGATAATAGTCGTCTTAAAATGGAATTTCAAAATGTCTTGTTCAATTTTAAAAATATATCGTTTAAATCGATATTTGAAAGCAGCCTTCCGGGGCACAGTCCAAGAATTCGACGAATCCAGTTCCATTGGATCCATAATATTGTATTATTATCGGATTTCAATTTCCGTAGTGATTGGAGTTATTGTGTGAGCGTACGATATATAAACACATAGAAATTGATATTGAGAAAAATTGAATCTAAATAAAATATAATTGCCTTTCATTTATCCGACAATAAGTACAACCCGCTACCAGTATGTTCCCTTCGTACCCCTCGTTTTCTTTTCCCTTCCCCACTTCCCAATAATCGCCGTTCGAACGAAAAAAATAAAAGAAAAAAAAACTCGGAGAAAATAAATAGAACCCCAATTTCAAACGTTTCGAAATCGAATTGAATGACGACCCAAGGTGAGCTCGTGTGCTCTGGTAGAGGGTTTGCATCGGATCGACTGTGGAGCATGCGAAACATTTCGAAGGGGGGCTGAGGATCTGAGGCGTGGAGGAATGGGCGGTCGGGGATGTCGACCGATCGTTTGAGAGAGGAGGTGGAGGTAGTTCAGTGTCGTGCGCGTGCTGGAGATACTCGAGAACAGATGTGGGTATTGGGTTGTTCGAGGTGATGTTCGAAGTGGGGAGACTCGTTTGCGAGAACGGGGTTGGCGACACAGGTGGTCGTTGCGTTTGCAGGAAGGGTTGGAGTTCATTATTGAGTCGCGTGTAGATCTGATGCCGCAGTGGTGAGAGCAGTGAGGTATTTTATTTACTTTTATTTTTATAATTTATTTACTTTTATGTATAAATATATCCGTAGAAAAAATATAATGTATAAATATATAGTTTCACATGCCTATTTTAATTTTAGGTAAACAAGAAAAATTAGAATTTTGAAATCTATTTTTAAGTGTATAGTTATTTTAAAAAGAAAATTTATCAATTAAAATTAATTATGAGTTTAAAATTAAAGTAGTACTTGGATGTAAATTTTAAAATGGAAATTGAATTGTTTGTTTGTCAGAATATAAATTTAAATTTAATTTATCAAGTGGAGATTAATTATTCAAATTGTTCAAATATTAATAATTTACATCTATTTGAACAGTAGAGAAAAGGACTGTTTATGGGTATTAACAGAAAAAGATTTATTATAGTAAGTTATAACCATCTCTGTTTTCAATATATTTTAAAAAGAGATCTTTATTTCCATTTTGATTTGATAAATATATGTGCTGAAGAAGAAAATATATTATTTAGTTGAAATTAAATTGTTAACTAATTAATTAAAAAGAAAGTAAATTGTTTGATTACTTCAAGTATTAATAAATTGTATAAATATTTATACAAAGTTTAAAACTATGAAGAAAACAAGCCGAGATTCGAATCGGGATTGCAAATGCAAAGGTGAGTTAATCTCACTCAGCTGAATTTAAATTTAAATTTAAATGATTAAATTTAAATAATTGTTTGAATGGTTGAAATTGATTGATGTGCTATAGTATGGTATATTTTGGAATTGGTATTTTATATTGTGCCAACATCTGTGGATGTAGGGAAAACAGGTTGGAGGGATCCAACTGGATCCCTCAACATTTATTTAAATTATTTAATACCCTCCTGTTGTGATTATTTGATATTGTATGATGAATTATATTGGAATATTGAATGCTATGGTTCGACTTGATATAATTGGGTATAATGAATTACCAAAAATATATAAATTGGATTTTGGAAAGAAAATAAAAGAAGTGATTTGTAAGTAAAATAATTATAGAATAAATTTAAGAATGAATTTGGAAAAGAAATAAAGTGACTTGAAAATTCTAATAAAGAAATCTTGAGTATGGAAAGGAAAATTTGAATTAACTGAGAGTTAAGGAATTTGAAGCTTCAGTGTTATTATTCTAAAGAACATAGCATTTATTTTAAATTTAAGATTTGAATTTTAAAAAGAATAAAGGAGGAATTGGGAAAAACCTGAAATCTGTATATTTCAGTTAAAAGATTTTAAATCAAACGGAAAATAATAATAATAATAATAATAATAATAATAATAGTAAAGTCCATAATTAATGAATTTTATAATGAACTAAGAAAGTAAAGAAATTTATTTCAAATGAAGTAAATTGGAAATAAATTTAGAAAATTGATTTAAGTGATTGAGATTTGAAATTCCCTTTGAATAACCAAGTACGTTTTCAAAGTAAATTTTTAAATATAAATTAAAAGTTTTAAAGTTGTTTTAAAAAGGGAGTTTTGGAAAATTTATTATTTCTAAATTTAAATTCTAAAGAAAGTATTTCCTTTTAACCTATTATGGTAGTAATTATTTAAAAAGTGACTTAGTATTTTGTTTTCAAAAGTGAAAACCTAGTTTTATATTTTTATTAAGTAACCTTATTTTCAAATATTCATATAGTATGTATTTTTAACAAATTATTGAAGTAGTTTTTACCCTAAATGTTTTAAAGTACATTTCAAAGTAAAGTGTTTAAAATTATTTTTAAAATCTAGTTTTGTGCTTGGTAATTTCAATGGAGATAGTGGGAAAGCTTAATCTGAAATGGAAGATGGTTTGAAACTGTTTTCAAAGGGTTGAAAATAGAAATATATCTTGTGAAGATATTTTTGAGGTTAACAAATAATTTGGGAAATTATTTACTGGTTGATGGTTGTTTGTGAATATTAATTGATAGTTAAATCACCGACTATCAACATTGGACGAATGCGCTGATCGTTTCGAAGAGACCGAGATCGAGATTTACTTCTCGAAAACCACTTCGATCCGGTTTGTACGTTTTCGTGGAAAACAATTTTGGATTCGAAGAGGGAGTAGTGAAGTGCAAGGGCTAGTGGCTACTAATCCTGAGGATATTTCCAAAATGGATGTAGTAGGAATAGTGCCTTCGGTTCCGTTCGAACCCGGGACGGACTTGTATGGATGAATGCTTGCGAAACATCGTCAGGTGGACGATGGGCATTATAAGGGATATGTTCAAAAGGTAACGCTTAGCCTCAAGCCTCATTAATTGGGAATGATTGAAAATCAGGGGTTATGCAGCAAGGCTAGGTGGGTAGCATCCAAGCAGGGTGAGGTCATCTCTGCCTACATGTCCCTTTTTATTTCGGGTTAGTGGGCGGTTGCTGATCCCAACCGCGGGGTGATCTCACTCGGGATTATCCAGTAAGGGGTAGTCCCGGTCTTGTATTGCAGGGAAGCGGGCGTACTCCTCGGTACTGTGATCTAGGCCACGTACTGTGACAGGTGGTACCCCAGTGCCTAGTGATTAGTTGGAAATCCATTCTCCATACGAGCCTTGTACGAGTTTTGTTTATATTACCCACTCTGTGGCTAGTAGTTGGAATTTAATAGATGTAACAATTTTGGCTATTTTATAAGTATTTGTATATAGACCTTATTATAATATCAGAGGATTTCTAAAAAATTGTCTTAGCTATCGTAAGGTAAAAACCCGATATGTTTATTTGTGGCGTGGTCTTACGAGATGCTTCTATTTTCAAAAGGATTTTTGAAACTTTAATAATCAATTTTGTAACGACCCAGAATTTATATTTATTAAAAATTGAATATTTAATTAATTTTAATTATTAATAAGTGAAATTAATAAGTCGAATAATTTATTTTTCGAGTATTGGATTTAATTTGGTAATTAAATAGATAATTTAATGGTTGAAATTCCAGAAATAATTGAAAATTGGGTAAAATATGATTGAAAATGATTTGTAAAAATTTATTTTATCATATTGGAGTTAGAACGATATTTTAGAACTTTTAAAATCGGATTAAAAGTTAATTTGTGAAAATTGAATATTTTAATATTTAATCGACTAGTGAAATTACTCAATTTTCGAACAGTCTCAGAATTGAACGAAACTAGTTCCATTGGATCCGTAATAGTTTGTTATTATCGGATTTCAATTATCGTAGCAATTGGAGTTGTCGTTTGACCGTGGCAGCTCGAAACGCATCGAAATTGTTTTAATATTTATTTGGCGAGTTAAAATAGTCATTTTTCAAACAGTCTCGGATTTCGACGAAACCAGTTTCATCGGATCCATAATGTGATATTATTGTATGGTTTCAAATTTCAAGTCAATCGGATTTACCTTTTGTCCGGTGCAAGCTAAAACGCCTAGAAAATCGTTTAATCGGTTTAATTTTAAATTGAACGTTTATTGCCATAACTCGCACAGATGACCGAATTAGCTTCTGAAACCTGTTCCATTGTGTCCGGAACGCAGGGTAAACCCTAGAAATGCCGGTTACCGCGCGTTAATCCGAGTTCGGAAAATCCGGGATAAATAGTAAATTGGAATTTCCTATAAAAGCACCTTGATTTTTCATTTTTTGGAAAAATAAAATAAATTGGGGTTTTGAAACCCTGGCCTCCATCTCTTAATTCGAAGGCCAGAATTTTGTTTCACTTTCCCTCAATTATCTCAAAATCCGTCGACTTTCATCACGAATCTTCAACTACAAAAATGGAGAGCTCGGAGAGTACTTCAATCTCAACGGTGGAGATGAGTTTTCGTGCAACATGGAGGGAGCTAAGGGGGCGCGTTAGTCTGCCGTTCAACCTCGTCTTGCGTGCACAGATGGAGGCCGAGCTTCACAGGGGGGTGGCCTAAGGTAGCTTGCTCGAAGGGCTTCGACGTGGTGATAGTTGATCGAGTTCTAGGGGTTCGATTAGCTTGCAAAATTTAACCCTAGTCTGCAAAATGGGTTGCGTGATTTCCTGTAGGAAGCGGGCGTAAGAGAAAGGGGAGAAGAAGCTTACGTGCGTGCGGCCCAGATCTACGGCCAAGATTCATAGGTTGAAAAAAAAATAAAAAAAAATGTTGTAAACTTATAAATTTAAATTCGTGTAACTTCTAAAAATTCGTATCTTTTTCATACGAGGTCGAAAACGCACGAAACTAGTTGCGTTGGAATCATATCGACGAGCACTACGCTATGGAATTGGATTGGGGTCGTTTGGAGTTAATGAGAATTTCGGGTAAAATTAAACGGGCGTTTAATTTTATTTCGAAATAAATCACTGAAACGGAATATAAATCAAGGTGACAACTTCTCACTCAATCGAATAGTTTCGATTTAAATAGTTATATTTAAAATTCTTGAATGTATGCATGAATGATGATTGTTATCTATTGATTGTTAAAATAGACATTATGCGCCGTTAGTAAGCGGATGTTATTTATTAAAAACATATACCGTGAATATTTCACAGTACAGTGAAATTGGTATTATTTATGTACTTGGAGTTGATTTCCCGCATTATATAGCGGATGAGACCCTATCGCGCCGCATAGAAGCGGATAATATTCTATAAATCCCATATACCGTGATAATTCCGTACTGGAGCCGAATTGGTATTGTGCTAACATCTTTGGATGCAGGGAAACAGGTTGGAGGGATCCAACTGGATTCCTCAACTGTATTGATTTATTTACAGATATTGTGATATTTGTTGATTATCATATCGATATATGATATTTGGATGTCGTGATTGACTATTTGGTGCTGTTGCATCATCGGATCCATTTTTGAAGTTTTAAAATAATGATTTTGGTTTTTAAAATGAATTTTAAAGTGATTTTCGAAAGTATACGTTTCATTAAATTTTGAATTGTTAAAAATAAATAAACGTTAAAATTTTAATGTTGTAAAAGTATGATTTTTATGAAAGGTAAGCGAAAAGTGATTTTTGAAATAAATAGTTAATAAATTTATAAAATGGTTTAAATTGGAATTTTTGAACTATTACAAACAATTTTTATAAAAGATTTATAAAATTTGATATTTATAAATTAAAAATATTGGAATTATAAAACGAGTTTTTATAAGTGTTTAAATGAAGCATAATGGATTTCATAAGTGAATAAAAATTTATAGATTTATAATTTGTGAAGTTTTTAAAAAGAATGGATTTGTAAATTACTTATTATTTAATAAGTATGGAAATGTTTTCCAATATGTACTGAATATTTTGGGACATTATCTTTTAAAGACAAATTGAAAATGAATATTAAAAATCGATTTGGTAATCATATATTCATGGATATTTTGGAGTTGTAAATTCACTAGGGAATTTATAAAAGAAAGGGAAATTTGTTTAAAAATAAACGTTGATTTATTTTTGAACCGTGGGAATAAATTTACGGATTTGGAACGTAAATATAAAGTAAATCGTTATGGATTCATTTAATTGGTTTAAATGAACCATTTTGAAAGGAAAGTATTTCCGCGTAAGGAAAAAGATTGAATTTTTTTTCAAAGGAGATAAAGATGAAAAGTGATTTGAAAATTTGTTTTCAAATGTTGAAGTGTGGGAAATTTTATATCTAGTAAAGATATTTTGGAAAGTAAATAATTTGGGAAATTATTTGGAATTTGGTGATGTTGAACACGCCTATTGATAGTTAAATAATCCGACTATCAATATTTACCTTTAAATAGGTATTTGTTGTGATTTGCTTGAATTTGAATGCCACACTTATTTTTAAAATAAGCGCTCGCTATTCGGGTTAGCCGGGAAAGGACCTTGGGGTCGTATAACCCATTCTGAATATGTGATACGTCGTTATGGATTGCATTTGATGACCGGTGTTGAAGACCAGATATTTGTGAAAACGGAAGGATTACCGTCGAGTTACTCTACATCGGCTGATCTCCGTTATAGAGGTTTTATCAACCTTAGTGACGGGGAGTCCGGTCGTGATTAGTGAATATCCGGATTGCAAGGACTTCTTTGGAAGTGCCTTCGGTTCTGTTCGAGCCCGGAACAGACTTGTATGATTTGTATGTCTGACATTACAAATTGAGATATAAAGCTGATTTCTTTCAAATATATTTCTGTTGGTGGCGGAGAATTTATTCTCTTAGCTTAACACCCTTCTCTGAGACATACGAGCTCAGAGGTTATATAGTTGAAGGTTATTAGTGATATACTCCCAATTTAGTAGTGTGGCATGCTGAGTGTTGCTGTGAAATGATCATTATTTGATCATTTGTGATATGATCATTTGTTTGATCATTTATCTTTATGATCATTTCTATGATCATTTGTTGACCCAAAGCACAGCTTTTGTATAAAGCGTGGCTTTGTGGACGAGACTTCGTCGGACCTCACTCCCCGGAAATGGTCAAAACAGGAAGGATGCAGCAAGGTTATTAGGCGGTAGCACCCCTTTAGTGTATGTCATTACTTCTGGATAGAGGTGGTATCATAGTATGGAGCCCATATATTTAACCTATGTTGTTGCTGCAAATTTTGTGTTTGTTGGAAATCGAGGATCCTCAGATAGATCGGTTACGATCGGGGGATGACATATTCGTGTCAGTAGTTACCCAGTTAGGGGTAACCCGGCCTTGTGTTGGCAGAGATCCGGTTAGGTTCTCGGGACGTCATTGCAGAGGCGTTTCCATGTGGCAATGGGAAGTCCTTGGCCTGACCATTTGTTGGAAATCCAAAGAAACAATACGAGACTTGTACGGTTTTAGTTGTAGAACCTGCCATGGAATGTGGCGGTAACCTGCTATTGAACATGGTAGCTATAGTAGGCATACGATAATGGTCGTATGTTGGCTAAGATTTATATCTTTACTTTCGAAATGAATTTTTCCTACACTATGCACTAGCAATAATATCAAATGTTTCTTTTTAATGCGTATCAAGCATCTTTGACTATCATAAGGAGAAATCTCCTCCGGTTCTGCGTTTGCATTGTGTGTGTGTGCGGGAGGCCTTATGGTAGTCTCATTTTTAAAAGCATTGCGAATTGACTTTAAAAATATTCCTCTGTTCTAATTTTAAAGAAAAATAAACTGTTTTAGTTCTCACACCAGTCTCATGACTGACTCGGAGTTTATTGTTTTCCTTCCTAAACTCTGGGTGCCCACCAATTTCCACATGGACAGTCAAGAGTAAGGTTTATCAGGATATTCTGGAATTCAGGAGTTGCTGGAGGCATGCTGGATGGCATGGCGTATTACTAGTATATAATATTTCTTTTCCGCTGTTGATGTTGTTTGTTGTTGTGCACTCTGATGATGTAACGAAATGTAATGTAATGTAATAACTGATATAGTTCTTTGTTTAAAGATTATTCATTTATGTATTATATGTTGTTCCACTGCGAATTGTGGGATTATGATGTTGTTCTGTTATTTCTTTCTGTTCTGTTCTATCTTTTTCTCTATTCTTCTACCTCTTTCTTCTTCTTTAACCCTAATGGTTCGATTTTTTGGGCTTTCGATTGCTCGGCAGTTGATACAGTGGACGTATTGATGTCGGTTTTCGTGGATGAAAAATCGCAAACGTTATATTTGGTATCAGAGCTTATGGTTAAGCGACAACCATGGCTCTGTTGGGTATTACTCATTAGAGATAGAGTCAGTAGTACTCTAGAATGAGTTTGAGTGTAATAATAGATATGAGCGCGTATTTGTTAGTGAATATAAATTGTTTTATATTGTGATGATTGGTTTGTTGAGTGGTATATGGATTTTGGTCAACACGAGTAATTAACGTTGTTGATAGGGATCTCTAAACACTTGTATAGAACAATTTGACACGATATTGTTTTAAATTGGGTAAATGAAATAATTTTACCTTGATTATATTTTATATATATAAAGGAGGTAATTTTTCAGAATTATTAAAGTATATAATTGATTGTTTGGTTGTTGAATAAGTTAAATAAAAACAACAGCTGTAAAAGAATGAATTGTATAAGCAAAAGAATTATAAGTATGGAACTATAATTAATGTGATTTACAATTGTGAAATAATCTTATATACAAGAAGTGAAATTATATAAGTAAAAGACTTATAAATGTGATTTATATTCTGAAAACAAAATTCCAGAGAAGTGTTTTGAAAGGATTTGATATTTCGGAAAATTGTTTTGGAGAAATTAAAGCTCCAAACTCTTTTCAGTCGCTGGAAAATAATTCCAATGATGATTGCAACATCATCGGTGTTCATTTTCGGGTTTCCAAAAGAGGGATTGCTGCCAAATTGTTTAAAAGAAAGTTGTTTGAGAAATTTGGATTTGGTTTTGGAAATTCAAAAGGTAATTTGAATTTATTTCAAAAATGGCTTTGAAAGGTTGAAAAGACTATGGAATCCTATTTAAAATATTTATGAGAATGATAAATGAGTTGATAACTTATACAATTTGAGTTTTAATAGAATAAATTTAACTTAAAGGATGGAGTTAAATTAAAGGAAGTATAAGTAAATCAATAAAATTCAAGTTGGAATAAATTTGAGTTGTCATCAAAGACATGTGATTTGAAATTTAACTAAAGAAAAGTTAAATAGGATTGGAATTTGAATTGGATTTATAAGTGAAAGCTTAAGTTAAGTTAAACAAAAGGTGGTTGAAAAGGAATATAACTTAAGTGATGTTGAATAAAGTTGATTTTGGGTGTCGAAGTAAATTAATAAGTGAATTAATGAAGTGAAGTCATTAAGAATTTGAACTTGAGTTATATGAATGAAATTCAACTTTAAATTGTTAAAGGAATTAGCAATTGAATTGATAAATGGATTGCATGTTAATCAATTAAATGCAAATAATGGATATGAAATAATGGATGTAAGTGTAAATTCATTAAAAGCTAATGTTATTGGAAGTTGAATAAATTAAATGGAAGTCAATTTAATATGATCCAATTGGAATTAAAAGTGTTGAACCAAATTGAATGTAAAGTGAATAAATTTGGTTGTATTGAATAAACATTGGTTGTTATTTGATTGTTGACTGATTGTATATAATTCATTAAGTGTTAATGAAATTGAATTAACGAAATTGCAAGCTATGTAATTGAATTCAAATGGATAATATGTAAACTTGAATAGAATTTAATTTGATTTGGAAGTGAACCAAGTTGAATATAAATTAGTAAATGCAAACTAATTAAAATTGAATATGAATGAATGTTAGTAAATTCCAATGTTAATGAATCAATTGGAAAACCAATTCATTGAATATTAATGAGAATATTAATGAATATTGATTTGGTTATGGATGATAGTTGGTTGATGTTTGCATGTGTTGTTTTGTTGCATTTGCTATGTTGGCACATGTAGTTGTTATGTTGCTATATGTTGTATATTGATACTATTTTCATATATGCATGATTCTCATGTTGTTGTTAAGTGTTTAATAGGTGCGGATGGCGTTGCTTCGCTTTTGGAGCTCGCTTTCGTGCTATATTAGCCGTATACGCTCGCTAATTATAAATAAGGTACATATCTCGGATTACATACCGTACTTTTACACTTTTTTCCCTGCGGGATGCCTCATCACTTGATGAGATGTATATTTGTGATATATATACTGTCATTTTTTTTTCGGATCGAGCCGCGCAAAGGAGACTATGGCGAATTTTTCCGAAAATTTAAGGCGTTAGAATATTTTTGAGAAAATTGGGAAATTTTTGAAAACTAAGTATGATTTGGAAACTTAGTAAAGATTTTGTATGAAGTTTAACTACGAATTTTGAGAAAGTTAAACACTTAAGAGATTTGAAAAATCTAATTTGAATGGTTTGTTTTGGAAAGTTAATAGATTCTGTAACTTTTTCTTACTTGGTAATTTCGAGGACGAAATTCTTTTAGGGGGGAAGTCTGTAACGACCCAGAATTTACATTTATTAAAAATTGAATATTTAATTAATTTTAATTATTAATAAGTGAAATTAATAAGTCGAATAATTTATTTTTCGAGTATTGGATTTAATTTGATAATTAAATCGATAATTTAATAGTTGAAATTCCAGGAATAATTGAAAATTGGGTAAAATATGATTGAAAATGATTTGTAAAATTTTATTTTATCATATTGGAGTTAGAACGATATTTTAGAACTTTTAAAATCGGATTAAATGTTAATTTGTGAAAATCGAATATTTTAATATTTAATCGACTAGTGAAATTAGTAAATTTTCGAACAGTCTCAGAATTGGACGAAACTAGTTCCATTGGATCCGTAATAGTTTGTTATTATCGTATTTCAATTTTCGTAGCAATCGGAGTTGTCGTTTGATCGTGGCAGCTCGAAACGCATCGAAATTGTTTTAATATTTATTTGGTGAGTTAAAATAGTCATTTTTCAAACAGTCTCGGATTTCGACGAAACCAGTTTCATCGGATCCCTAATATGATATTATTGTATGGTTTCAAATTTCAAGTCAATCGGATTTACCTTTTGTCCGGTGCAAGCTAAAACGCCTAGAAAATCGTTTAATCGGTTTAATTTTAAATTGAACGTTTATTTCCATAACTCGCACAGATGACCGAATTAGCTTTCGAAACATGTTCCATTGCGTCCGGAACGCGGGGTAAACCATAGAAACGCCGGTTACCGCGCGTTAATGGAGTTCGGAAAATCCGGGATGAATAGTAAATTGGAATTTCCTATAAAAGCACCTTGATTTTTCATTTTTTGGAAATATAAAATAAATTAGGGTTTTGAAACCCTGGCCGCCATCTCTTAATTCGAAGGCCAGAATTTTGTTTCACTTTCCCTCAATTATCTCAAAATCCGTCGACTTTCATCACGAATCTTCAACTACAAAAATGGAGAGCTCGGAGAGTACTTCAATCTCAACGGTGGAGATGAGTTTTCGTGCAACGTAGAGGGAGCTAAAGGGGCGCGTTGGTCTGCCGTTCAACCTCGTCTTGCGTGTACAGATGGAGGCCGAGCTTCACAGGGTGGTGGCCGAAGGTAGCTTGCTCGAAGGGCTTCGACGTGGTGATAGTTGATCGAGTTCTAGGGGTTCGATTAGCTTGCAAAATTTAACCCTAGTTTGCAAAATGGATTGCGTGATTTCCTGTAGGAAGCGTGCGTAAGAGAAAGGGGAGAAGAAGCTTACGTGCGTGCGGCCCAGATCTACGGCCAAGATTCATAGGTTGAAAAAAAATAAAAAAAATGTTGTAAACTTATAAATTTAAATTCGTGTAACTTCTAAAAATTCGTATCCTTTTCATACGAGGTCGAAAACGCACGAAACCAGTTGCGTTGGAATCGTATTGACGAGCACTACGCTATGGAATTGGATTGGAGTCGTTTGGAGTTAGTGAGAATTTCGGGTAAAATTAAACGCGCGTTTAATTTTATTTCGAAATAAATCGCTGAAACGGAATTTAAATCAAGGTGAGAACTTCTCACTCAATCGAATAGTTTCGATTTATAATTTTAAATAGTTATATTTAAAATTCTTGAATGCATGCATAAATGATGATTGTTATCTATTGATTGTTAAAATAGACATTATGCGCCGTTAGTAAGCGGATGTTATTTATTAAAAACATATACCGCGAATATTTCACAGTACAGTGAAATTAGTATTATTTATGTACTTGGAGTTGATTTCCCGTATTATATAGCGGATGAGACCCTATTGCGCCGCATAATAGCGGATAATATTTTATAAATCCCATATACCGCGATAATTCCGTACTGGAGCGGAATTGGTATTGTGCTAACATCTTTGGATGCAAGGAAACAGGTTGGAGGGATCCAGCTGGATTCCTCAACTGTATTGATTTATTTACAGATATTGTGATATTTGTTGATTATCATATCGATATATGATATTTGGATGTCGTGATTGACTATTTGGTGCTGCTGCATCATCGGATCCATTTCTGAAGTTTTAAAATAATGATTTTGGTTTTTAAAAGGAATTTTAAAGTGATTTTCGAAAGTATACATTTTATTAAATTTTGAATTGTTAAAAATAAATAAACGTTAAAACTTTAATGTTGTAAAAGTATGATTTTTATGAAAGGTAAGCGAAAAGTGATTTTTGAAATAAATAGTTAATAAATTTATGAAATGGTTTAAATTGGAATTTTTGAACTATTACAAACAATTTTTATAAAAGATTTATAAAATTTGATATTTATAAATTAAAAATATTGGAATTATAAAACGAGTTTTTATAAGTGTTTAAATGAAGCATAATGGATTTCATAAGTGAATAAAAATTTATAGATTTATAATTTGTGAAGTTTTTAAAAAGAATGGATTTGTAAATTACTTATTATTTAATAAGTATGGAAATGTTTTCCAATATGTACTGAATATTTTGAGACTTTATCTTTTAAAGACAAATTGAAAATGAATATTAAAAATCGATTTGGGAATCATATACTCATGGATATTTTGGAATTGTAAATTCACTAGGAAATTTATAAAAGAAAGGGAAATTTGTTTTAAAATAAACGTTGATTTATTTTTGAACTGTGGGAATAAATTTACGGATTTGGAACGTAAATATAAAGTAAATCGTTATGGATTCATTTAATTGGTTTAAATGAACCATTTTGAAAGGAAAGTATTTCCTCGTAAGGAAAATGATTGAAATTTGTTTTCAAAGGAGATAAAGGTGAAAAGTGATTTAAAAATTTGTTTTCGAATGTTGAAGTATGGGAAATTTTATATCTAGTAAAGATATTTTGGAAAGTAAATAATTTGGAAAATTATTTGGAATTTGGTGATGTTGAACACGCCTATTGATAGTTAAATAATCCGACTATCAATATTTACCTTTAAATAGGTATTTGTTGTGATTTGCTTGAATTTGAATGCCACACTTATTTTTAAAATAAGCGCTCGCTATTCAGGTTAGCCGGGAAAGGACCTTGGGGTCGTATAACCCATTCCGAATATGTGATACGTCGTTATGGATTGCATTTGATGACCGGTGTTGAAGACCATATATTTGTGAAAACGGAAGGATTACCGTCGAGTTACTCTACATCGGCTGATCTCCGATATAGAGGTTTTATCACCCTTAGTGACGGGAAGTCCGGTCGTGATTAGTGAATATCCGGATTACAAGGACAGGAAGGATGCAGCAAGGTTATTAGGGGGATAGCACCCCTTTAGTGTATGTCATTCCTTCTGTATAGAGGTGGTATCATGGTATGGAGCCCAGATATTTAACCTATGTTGTTGCTGCAAATTTTGTGGTTGTTGGAAATCGAGGATCCTCGGATAGATCGGTTACGATCGGGGGAAGACATATTCGTGTCAGTAGTTACCCAGTTAGGGGTAACCCGACCTTGTGTTGGCAGAGATCCGGTTAGGTTCTCGGGACGTCATTCCAGAGGCGTTTCCATGTGGCAATGGGAAGTTCCTTGGCCTGACCATTTGTTGGAAATCCAAAGAAACAATATGAGACTTGTACGGTTTTAGTTGTAGAACCTGCCATGGAATGTGGCGGTAACCTGCTATTGAACATGGTAGCTATAGTAGGCATACGATAATGGTCGTATGTTGGCTAAGATTTATATCTTTACTTTCGAAATGAATTTTTCCTAGACTATGCACTAGTAATAATATCAAATGTTTCTTTTTAATGCGTATCAAACATCTTTGACTATCACAAGGAGAAATCTCCTCCGATTCTGCGTTTGCATTGTGTGTGTGTGTGCGGAAGGCCTTGTGGTAGTCTCATTTTTAAAAGCATTGCGAATTGACTTTAAAAATATTCCTCTATTTTGATTTTAAAGAAAAATAAACTGTTTTAGTTCTCACACCAGTCTCATGACTGACTCGGAGTTTATTGTTTTCCTTCCTAAACTCTGGGTGCCCACCAATTTCCACACGGGCAGTCAAGAGTAAGGTTTATCAGGATATTCTGGAATTCAGGAGTTGCTAGAGGCAAGCTGGATGGCATGGCGTATTACTAGTATATAATATTTCTTTTCCGCTGTTGATGTTGCTTGTTGTTGTACACTCTGATGATGTAATGAAATGTAATGTAATGTAATAACTGATATAGCTCTTTGTTTAAAGATTATTCATTTATGTATTATATGTTGTTCCGCTGTGAATTGTGAGATTATGATGTTGTTCTGTTATTTCTTTCTGTTCTGTTCTATCTTTTTCTCTCTTCTTCTACCTCTTTCTTCTTCTTTAACCCTAATGGTTCGATTTTTTCGGATTTCGATTGCTCGGCAGTTGATACAGTGGACGTATTGATGTCAGTTTTCGTGGATGAAAAATCGCAAACGTTACAAATTGTGTGTGATTTTGTCACGCTGGTATTGCAGATTGACTCGGGTGTTTTTTAACTATAATGCTCGGGTCAGACCGAGTATTATAGGATACAGGATATGATGTTGTGGAGCTCAGGAGACGAGCAGGATGACGATACGTACTCCCGTACTTGTTTATATATATTCCGCTGTGTTGAGTTGTTGTGTATCCATTTGTATGATATTGATGTTGAGCTGTGATTGATGTACTCTGATGATGTAATATATAAACAGAGATATTTGATTTTTGAGTAAAGATCATTTATTATCTATTATATTTTATTCCGCTACGATGGTTAGATTCTGTTGTAGTTTTCTATTTTCTTCTTCTACCTCTTCTTCTTTAACCCAAATGGTTCGTATTTCTGTACAACTTGAGATGATTTAGGTAGAATAATGTTGACTCAAGGGGTACAGATTTGCGGGCTGTTACATTGTCACTTTCAAGGTTGATTAGACAAAATTGATTGCTATTGCAGTGGTAAGTTTACTAACCATCTTCAGTTTATAAATATTTTTATACTCAGCTAGGTGCTACAAGCATGTTAGTGTTGAAAAGCTTATGGCATGTGCATTGGCTTATTAAGCATCCGAACAATAATGAAGATTAAATCTTGATTTGGCTCGAGGGGACCTTCCAAAATTAGAAGAAGGGTTTATTTGAATTTATTGAGCAACTAGAAATTGCTGATTGGGAAAAAGACCAGATTGCCCTCAAAGTGCTATAGGGTATTATTTTTGATCAAGAATACTTTTCAGCATCTACCCAGTGAAGATGATAATTTATGTTTCTGGAAGAACTTTACAACCAGGTATATATTTTCAGATGTTCCTTGCGTTAGTATGAAATTTGAAAATGAATTATCCTATTTCAGCTTATTAAAACTTACAGGAAGAACTAAATATATGTATAAACTCAATATTATATCAGAAGTTGAGAAGCTCATTCTTTAGGGACTATACTTGTTTACCATTCATGTTCATTGTTGTCATTGTTTTAAATTTACTAATTTCTGGTTCGTTTTGAATTTTCTATTTTTTTTGAAATGGTTCTTTATATACAACACCGGGACAACATATCACATGTCAAAAAATGTTCGAATCACACTACGCAAGTTTCGAACTTGTGACCTTTTGCACCAAAGCCGAATCACTTAACCACTTGAATTTGCTAAAAAAAATTTTTTTAAAACCTATCTATTTTTCACAGGGAGTGGGTGGAATATCAATGTTAGCTTTAGATTACTTGCCTTCTATGTATAAAAGAATAAAGCAAGCTGTTTGTTTGAGTTATATCTTCTAGCATTATATTCCTTTTTATGACTTTAAAATTTCCATACATACCGGGTCCGTTTCTCTATCTTTTTATATCTAAAGACACGTATCTATCGATTATGCTAGTTTTCAGATCTATGCTATCTATTCTTGCAATCTATATTAAAGATATGTATCTATCACTTATGCTAGTTTTCAGATCTAGCATGTTATTCCCTTTTATGCAAGTTTAAGTTAATTAAAATATAAGTTATGATATTTTAAGTTTGAGCAATTGAGATGATTTATAAGTTTAATAATGATAATAATAAATAATGATTTGAATAAATCAACTAAGTTTTATATAAAAATTAACTAAGTATTATAAAATTAACAAGTTTATAATAATAGTAATAACAATAGTAGTAGTAGTAGTAATAATAAATTAGCTATGTTTATGAAAATTTATAAGTTTGAGATAATTTATAAAAGTTAACCAATTTATAAATTTTAAGTTTGAGATAATTTATAAGTTTAACTTAATTAAAATATAAGTCATGACATTTAAGTTTTACTAATTGAGATAATTTATAAGATTGAGTTAATATAATAAATTTGCAAACAAGTTAACCGAGCTTTATAAAAATTTAACTAATTTTTATAAAAATTAGCCAAAATTTTAAACATTAACTAAGAGTTAGGTAATTTAACTACGTTTTATAAAAATTAACTAAATTTATACAAATTAATTAATTTTTATTAGAATTTAACTACGTAATAGGTTTTTAAAATCAAATAAGTTTATTATAAAAATTTAACTAAGTTTTACTAAAATTATTTAAATTTAAGAAAAGTTCAACTTAGAACGTTTGATATACTTTAAATATGAAACATTTTCATAATCATTTGTTGATTGTTAAAATTGTCTACAGGTAATTAGCTTTTTAGGAGTAAAGACCAACTACAGCAAAGAATTGTGGGTAATCAAGTAATGAACATGTCTTTAATTGTTATATATACTATAACATTTTGTTAGTACTTGTTATGTAAAATTGTTTATGAATGGTTATTGATTTTATGTGAATTTACTCGGTTTGTCGAAAAACTATTATCGAAATGGTTATGGATGTTATATTTGATTATGTGATTTATGTATTTTTTTAATTATTTAAATACGATGATTATGTGATTGATTGATTGTTTGATTATGTGGTTGATTGATTGTTTGATTATGTGGTTGATTGCTAGTTGTAATATGATTACTTTGTGAGTGATGGTTGGAAATGGTACAAGCCACTAACATGAAATAGTAGCCTGTACAATATGCTACAAAATAGTTAATAAATTTTAGTAGCGTTTCATTAACGATTCTAAAATAAATGTAAATAGACGTGATATGACTTTTGAAGTGTTGAGAAAACACTATCAAAACTATTAGTAGCATTTTAGTAAACATTACGATACGACATGCTATTAAAAGTATGAAATTTTTTGTAGCGTTTCTAAAACCCTAAATAGGTCAAGTTTTGCATGCGTTTTCTACAGCGTTATAAAAAATTTCAGACTTCTAGTCGCATCTCATAACGCAGCGTTTATCAGAACGCTGCTAAAGGTTTTGATAGTGTTTTTTCATCGCTACAAAAGGCCTTTTCTGGTGTAGTGATATAATAACGCCTGAAGTGGTAACCTAAACTGAAAGTGTTGGTATAAGGCCTAACATTGCAACCTAAATTGAAAGTATTGTTATAAGGCCAGATATGAAAATTGAAAAAGAAAGCTATGTTGTAATGCACGATGTGGCAATTTAGACCAAAAGTGCTTGTATAAGGCCTGATAAGGCAACCTAAACCGAAAGTGTTGGAGTAAGGCCTAATGTGTCGATTGAAACAAAAAATAATGGTATAAGGATTGATGTAGCAAGCTAAACTAAAAGCATTGGTGTAAGGCCTAATGTTGCAATCAAAACTGAAAGTTATATTCTATAGCCTAATGTAGCAATCGAAATTGAAAACATTGTTATAAGGCCTGATGTAGCAACATAGACATGTATATGTGGGTGTAAGGCCTATAGTGGCAATCGAGATATGAAAGTTGGACATAAGACCATAGTGTAGTTGAAAGTATAATTAATAATACCTAAAGAAGAATATAAGTCTAAGGCCATAGCAGTGGCCTATAACATTGTAACACTGGTTTTGAGAAGGGATGAGAATAATTGACAAACTGAATGAGTAGAGTAGAAGGCATACTCATAGTTTAGTTGTGTGTGTAAGGCATACGTGGTTATGAAATAGTGCTATGTATTTAGGCTTCATGTTGATGAATAAATGTTGCATACAATTGAGGGGGAAATTCGAACCATGCTTTAGCGACATAATCCCGCTGTATGTTGTGTTTATGGTTTGGTCTATGCAGTTAAAGCCTCGCTAAGCCCTACAAAATCTCAACTATAGTCCATAGTGCCTTCCACCCGCTACACTATTTCAACTTAGCAAATAAACAATAGATTTGCTTTAAGCCATGGTATTTTTCGCTACATCTGCTAAATTAAGGCTTTTTGGCACCCTCTATAGCAAAATTAATATTCAAATGTTGATTTGAGTGGTTTTCATTTAAATTAAGTCAAAAAAGTTAGGTTAAAGACCTATTTTAAGGCATTAGTACCTAATACAAGTTAGAAATCTATTGTATTCACTAAATCTAGTCTGCGAAAATCATGATATTTTTCAGTTTTTATAAGCTTAAAAAAATATTTATTTTCCATACACAACCGGTGTGAAAACGAGAATAAATTAACTTTAAATACATGATTTTATATATAACGAAGCATTTTGCATCCGCACTGTTTTTGCTATTTCCCCGCTTTATCTCCTCTAAAACTTTTTTGCATTTCTTCTACTATAGAACCGCTAAGTGCTTTATTGCACATGGTTTGGTATTACTCAAAATAGACTTTAGTTCCGACCAATGTTTTTTTTTGTATTCCTCATAAACTCATGGTTACTTATTCAAGTATGTTGAGTTTACGGGAATAGTCCGCTGGCTTTAGAAGATGAATGAAAAGTTTTAGACGAAGCAAAAGACTTAGATGATACATATATTGTTTTATTCTATTGCATACAATGTTCATGTCTACATCTTCATAAATGGGGCACGACACTATTAACTAAGTTGTATTATATTTATGACCCCTACATGGGCACATTTATGGGAACATTAAAGAATGTAAGAATGATTATATGTGACATGTATTATCTTCTCTGTCTACTAAAATATTGTAAAATATATATAATGGATCTTATGATATCGCTGAAAGGAAATCCCAAGGTTACCACAGCATATTAGGGTCCTATCTTCTGTTTTCAAAATGTGGGATGTTACTAATATGTTCGATGCAGATAGAAAAAATAATACACATAAAATTATTGGCTTCTAAAGGGCTTCGTGTTTCACAAATGTCAACCTTAACCATATATTTAAAGAATATCATAAAATTTGGACAAGAAAGAACTATAATAACTCATCTACTTAGATATACACTGTTAGCATAAAAAATATACGCTAACACCCCGGTGTGAGTTATGATATAGTGAAAGCACCACCCGTTGGTACGGGAACTAAAAGTAAGCAGAGAATAGCAGAAAATAGTAAAGTGACGACAATTTTTATAGTGGTTCGGCTCAAAGTCAAGCCTACGTCCACTTTATATCTTTTATTATGATCTTTGAGTACACTTTGTTACTACTAGACTTCAAGTACAACAAACTTCAAAGACTTGAGCTTCCAAAGTAGAATCAAGTCGATGAAGAAGTTTAATCCATTCTCGAATTGATCTCTGAAGTTGTTATGATGTTGTAGGACTTGGAGAAAGAGTAGCTTGAATTTCAAAGTGGCAGAGTGCCGGCTTTTTCTAGGAAAAATCCTCCCCTTAAGTGTGGAGCAGGTGAGGTATTTATAGGAGAGTTTGGGCTTAGGTCGGGCTGGTCATAGGTCATGAGCGGCCTAAGGATTTGCGACCTAAGGAGTTGTGACATAAGAGTTATCCCAAGGCAGCATGAGTCGTTAACGAGCTAGTGGAGCCATCCTTGACGAGATGCACGCTTTGAACGACTTAGTATGTGTAATGCAGGAGTTATCTCGGCTAGCTTAGGTCGCAAGCGACCTAATGGAAGAGTCAGTGTGCATTCGGCTTTACCCTGAAGCTCACTAGGTCGTTAGGTCGCTAACTCGTTAGGTCGCTTCCCTTCTAACTCGCTAGGTCGTTAACCCGGTTGAGCTGCTCTTTGCTTTAAGTCGTTAAGTCGTGCCCTGCTATAGGTCGTTAAGTTGCGTATGCCCTTAGGTCGCTGAGTCCTTTAGGTCGCTGAGTCCTTTAGGTCGCTGAATCCTTTAGATCGCTGAGTCCTTTAGGTCGCTGAGTCAAAAAAAAGAGGTGTTAACACTTGCCCCTCGAAGTACACGCCTAGGGGCTATCTCGAAGTACATGCCTAGGGGCTAGGTCGTGTGCTTCGATTTAAGCATGCTAAGTCGTGGCCGACACAAAGGCCTTACTAACTCGCGTGCCATGTTGAAACACCCTGTACTTTAGGTCGCTAGGTCGTGAGCGACTTATAAAACAGCTAGGTCGCGCATGCCGATTCGTGTTCCACTACCCCTGTATATAAGTCGCTTATGTTGATCCTTCTTCTTCACTTGCTCTCACACCCTGAACCGCCATTGAAGAATTCTCTGAGCTCATAAATCCAATCATTATCCAGCCACAATCACTATCGAATCGCGAATCCCCCTGTTTCCAACCCTAATCCAATTTCATGTGCTGCATTTCACCACGAATCATGTTAAATCGATCTTTGGTCGTCATTGGACGCGTTGTCGTTGTTATCCGCGAGAACACAGCAGTGCATTGGATCCATGATGGATCTGAGGTGATTTGAACCGATTTTGGGTGATTTGGTAGTGTGGAAAGATGATGGATTCTATTGTGGAAATGATAATGGGTTATCGGGTCACAAATTAACGGGTTAGCGAGTTTGCGAGTTTGGAAATTGTTGAATGAAGAGGAGTTAGCGGGTTAAGGAGAGTGAGGGAGTGATCGGCCTAGGAGCTTCGGACGACCTTAGGCTTATCGGTTTGAATGTGAATCGCACGACCTAACTTACTTGTGACTTAACTTTCTCGCGACTTATCTTGCTTGCGACTTAACTTGCTGGAATAGCATATGGCTTAAAGCAGAGCGACTTAAGGAAGCCCGACCTATGTTAAGTCATTTGGGCATGACCTGGGCGACTTAAAGAGTCCCGAGCTAACTTAAGTCGTTCCTGCGACTTAAGGAATGAATAGGACTTCAATACTTGTAGAATTTGACAGAACTTGATTGAACTTCCAACTTGAACTGCCAGAATGAACTGCTTAAACTTGTCACACACTTTCACAGATTATATTAACTTTTAAGCTAACAACCTGTTAAATACAATATTTGCAGAAAACTAGGGCGAATATAATGCCACTGATTGCCCACATCGAATGACAGATTATTCGATAAAGAATAATCAACTTAAAGGAATTTGTGTGCACGAAATGCTATGAATTAACAAGTTCAAGTGAAGTATTAAAGCAAAGCTAAATTAATCAACTAAAGCTGATCTGTTTGCATCAACACTGTACTTGGACTTAAAATAACAAGCCCTGAAACGTTATAATCGACAAATGCCGACTAGTTTAGTTCCAGTTATATTTGCTTGTCATTTTATTAGTTTTGCACAATACTTTACACATTTAGGAAACGTGCACCTTCATATTTGAATATCCAGTTCCTTGTATAGAATGACTTCTCAACAAATGCAAGAAGAGATACCAGAGCGATCTGATGAGGTCTTCCCAATAGCTGACCCTCTAGAAAGTCCTCCAAAAAGAGTTTCAACTTCATTGAGTCAATGGGCTTTCAGCCAACTATGCATTCAATTTGGCATTGCTAAAACGAATGCTCTATTTCCCGGAGTAAATGACACTGCCGATAGACCGCCTCCTGGCTTCGTTGCAGTCAATCGTCAGATGTGCTTAAATGGAGCTATTCCTCCTTTCAATGATTTTCTCAAAACACTTCTCCTTCGACTTACTATCTCTCCATTCCAGTTGCATTCTAATGGCTATGCCATCTTGATGGGGTTGTGCATATTGTTCAGGAGGACGCTTAATCGCCTTCCAAGCTTCGAGGAGGTCTGTTACTTGTGTTCGTTCGGAAGGAACAAGGATCACCCTTCCATCACCCTTGTAAGGAGTGCGAGAAACAGTAAACTGATTACAGATCTTCCTGAGAGTGCTAACGGGTTTTTAAATCAATTCTTCTTTGTCCGCTGCCCCCTGGGATTTTACGGCATCTGGAGAGTAGGAAGTAAGACTACTTATCTCTGTTTACTTCATTTCTGAGCCTTTCAAAACTCGAGTCATCAAGTGTTAACTTCATTCTTTACTTTTGCAGCAATTACTCCTCCCTCAAAAGATTCTAGCCATAAATCGACTTTCGAAAGATTGAGTGTCGTGGCTGCTGATGAGAGAAGTATCAAGTTTTTACTGAAGGATGAGTTTTTGCACTAATTCGGACTTTTGCACTCTTCTCGATCCATTCAGCCTCGTGATGCCCCAGTTCTCAGGTAGAAACGTCAGATGCCCCAGCCTCCATAAAGGAATCCACACCGAAGGAACCTATTATAGAGGCTTCATTAGTAAAATGCTCCAGTTCCGTTGACGGTGCAGGATTATCTGGAAAATCTGAACATCTTCCAGTTATTGAAAAGAGGAACTTCCTCAACGTTCTAGGAAAGCTACTGGAGAAGCTGATGATGGAACTAAAAAAGAAAGTCTTGTTATAAAGAGTGCAAAGTGTGTCGAAGAGGGCAAGACCCATTCCGTTGGGCACGATGGTGACGATGTCTTTGGGGGACTGAGCGACCTTATGGTGACTTCCCAAGAGCTTTTTTAAAGATGAAACCATCACCTCTAAGCTCGCTTCTCCATCAATCGAAGCAACATTCATTTTGAAATTAACTCCATCAACTCAAGAGTTGACACTTGCTGCAAAAGCTGACATCACTTCTAAGCTGAAGAGTGGTTTGTAGCTTGACGCGCGTAGTTCGCATGCCACACACACTTAGTATTTTTGGAAATTATGTGTACTTAGCTTCTTTATTTCGAAGATTTCTAAATTTTGTCTCTTCTTCACTTTCAGGTTCTCCTATGGGACGCAACGGTTCGTATTATGACGACTTTCAACGCTACGGGAGGCGCGATTCTTACGACCCCAGGTGTTATCTTCCTGCACCCAGAGAAACCGATGAGGAAAGAGCAATTAGAAAGGCTCACGAAAGGCAGGCCTATGAGGAGCGGTATGGTAGAAAATATAACCGCCATGACTCTCACCAAAGGGATGATGACTCCCATAAAAGAAAGTCTCACGATGACAAAGGGAAGAGTTTTGAAGCTGAAGAGTCCAGCAAGCGGGCCAAGCCCAGTGAAAAATCTTCGGCTGAAATCTCTAAAGTGCCCGCTACTTCTATTTCTTTAGACATCCCTTCTAGCTCCCCTACCTTCAAAAGAGCTGAGATTCAAACAATCATTAATAGGCCTTCGTATCAAGTTGAGAAGCCTCCGCCTGCACTCCATAGCCGGTTTCCAAATTGGCGTTTAAAAGGAGTACGCTTGATTTGGACCTGGTACCCATTGACAAACAGGTTATGCTGAGAAATCTTGCCGCTGTTAGGCTTGACATTGAAAGAATGTCCAGGTGGAAAAAGCTAGTCGATGAGCTTCAAAGAGTGAACCGTCTAAATCTCGAAGCTATTCTGACCATGGAAAGTGATAAATCTGAATGGCAAAAAGTTCTTGATCAGCACGACACGGAGATGACGAACATCACTGCATATAATGAGAAACTCGAGGCTGAAGTCAAGCAACTTAAAGATGACCTTGTTACCTCTTCCACTTCTTATACTCAAAAGGAAGAGGTGCTTTAAAAGCAAGTAAGAGATGCCCATGCTAGTCAACGAGATGTTGAGGCTAGACTTGAGGCAAAGTAGAGAATTATGGAAAGCTACCACAGTGATGTTGTTTGGCTGTGGGAAAAGACTAGCTCCCAAGACATGGAGATTGAAATATTAAAGGCTCAGCTTTCTAAAGTTGAAAAAGAGCGCGACGAGGCCATTGCTGGAAAAGCAGCAGCTGAACAATCTTATGAAGAGACGATGGCCAACGTCAGTTCCACTTTATTCGAGTTTTACATTCACAGCGTCTTGGGGCATGGCAGTCTCTCATTTTTGGGCCCAAAGTATGAAATTACCCTAGCTGAAGTGTGGGAGGCAGCGATTGAAATGGTTAAAGGTGCCGGCTACGCTGAGGAGGGTCTTAAGGCTCATTTTTTGGACGATGAAGGTCAAGCCTCCCTTGCAAAGGAAAAGAACAACTCGCCAAAGAATGAGCCGAAGCGGCAGAAGGAGAGCATTTAGGGAAGGCACCTTTGATCGACCCGACTCGTCCTTCGGCTTCGGTCGATGTTGATATTATTGGCTCTAGTTCTTACTCTCCGCCTCCTGCCAAAGCCGAGACCGAAATTACAACTGCTCATGCCGAGGCCCAAGAAGACATCGAAGCCACGATTTTGAAATTGATGTGATAAAGTCGACTTCTCTAGGTAACTTCAACACTGATCTAGCTCAAGCGAACTACTTGTTTGCTTCACATGAGCTTGATGAACTTCTTGATTATTACTTAAACCTTGACGTGCCACTATCTCCTCTTTTTGCGAGAAATACTGATGTTTAATTCTTCTTCTTCTGTAGTGAAAACAACAGGTATTACACAAGCTTCACCTTCTCCAGCTATTGCCTCTCCATCTCTTCAAGTTACTCCTTCTCTTGCTTCTCAACTGGGGTCGCAAGAAGAACAAATAGAAGCTCTTCAAGGCTTGGATGACCCGGGTGCTTCACAAGAGTAGAAAACTGAAGATCTTGAAGAGGGTGAGAGGACCTCGAAGGAAATCACTGCCGATGATACAAAGTTGATTGATCTTATTGCTCTGGGCAGCGAGTCTTCTTCAAAGAAGAGGGGCAAGCGTGGAGTTTCGAAGAAAAGGAAGGAGACTTCTACTGGTGATGAGAAAGTAGAAGAGGACCCAATTGCGCCTCTTTCTCCTCTTTCCCCGACCCGTTCAAGCCGAATTAAGAAGTTAACCATTAGGCCGGGCAAAGGCTCCAAAGGCGGAGGGAAGAAGAAGTGATGGGTCCGGCTTTATCCTTCTTGATTTGCTTTTTTGATTTTATTTGAAAACTTGTATTGACCGGAGATTGTGCGGGTACCGGACCCTGCTTTTTGAAACCCGCACATGTATACAGATTTTTTTTATAGTACGGAATAAAATGATTCTTTTTACTTGTACAAACTTTTTTCTTTATTTATAAATGCATTTATTCCTTTTTATCACACAAGTTTCTTTATTTTATTTGTACGATATTGCAGTGAGCTCGTGGTATGTTGCTTAAGTGTTGCTTTTATTAATCCAGCTATATTATATTGCCCCCATATCACGACTCATTGCAATCTTCTCCATTTTGAGGATACTTGTACTCTTACTTTGGAGAACAATTCTTCCATTTTGAGGAAATATTATTCTACTCTAGTAGAGTGTGCTTTGTATTGGAGAAGTCTTCTCTCTATTTTGTTTGAAAAAGTTTTTACACTTCACTTTTCGGAGATGGTCGCCTTTATTTTTGAGAAGTGGATTCCCCTACGCGGTGAAGTGGGCCTCCGAAGAGGGCTTTGATTTGTTTGTGCCTCTGAAGAGGGCTTTTTGTTTGTGCCTCTGGAGAGGGGTTTTTTGTTTGTGCCTCTGGGGAGGGCTTTTTTGTTGGTGCCTCTGGAGGGGGCTTTTTGTGCATTTCCCCCTTGAGAGGAGAAGTGGGCCTCCGAAGAGGGCTTTTGGGCTCTTCCCCCTTGAGAGGAGAAGAGGGCCTCTGAAGAGTGCTTTTTGGCTCTTCCCCCTTGAGAGGAGAAGAGGGCCTTCAAAGAGGGCTTTCGCACTTCAACTTGGTGAAGTGGGCCTCCGAAGAGGGCTTTGGCACTTCAACTTGGTGAAGTGGGCCTCCGAAGAGGGCTTTGACACTTCAACTTGGTGAAGTGGGCCTCCGAAGAGGGCTTTGTTGCTTCGTTTGCCGGGAAGGTTGAATCTCTCAGTTAAGTGGGTCCACGGAGCAGACGCAAACTACCTAACTGGATGTTCATTGGCACAAACGATCACAATTAAATAGCAAGGGCCTGGAACCTTCGCTTTGGGAAGGTGCCCCTTCGGGGGTTCCACCAACCTTTTTGGTTGAGAGACAAGATTCCATTTTGGCTGTTTTTTGTCTGCTTGCCCATGTCTTTTCACCATCTGCCTCTCAGCGATTCCTAGTTATCGTTTCCAAGCACATGTTCCCTTCCTTTGCAAGTTTTTTGCTTTTCCTTTTTTTTAGAGAAGTGTATTTCATTTTTAAGTGAATCCACGGGGCAGACGCAAGCTACCTAGTTGGATGTTTGTTTGTAGAAACGATCGCAACCAGCTAGCAAGGGCCTGAAACCTTCACTTCGCGAATGTGCCCCTTCGGTGGAATCACCAATTGTTTGTAAGAAGCACTTCTTATGTAGGAATTGAATTTGGAACTTTTGTGACTTAACACTTGCTTATTGAGTGATTTGTAGGAATCGCTTGGCCTTG
This sequence comes from Allium cepa, assembly GCA_030765085.1. NCBI lineage: Eukaryota > Viridiplantae > Streptophyta > Magnoliopsida > Asparagales > Amaryllidaceae > Allium > Allium cepa. The sequence continues at coordinate 281,810,887 of CM060935.1, forward strand.
TGATGTGTTGAATAGGTAAGCTTTGCTTTGATAGCCTGCAATATTAAATCGACATTTTAGCAATATATTTAAGATATTTGCACATTGAAATGAGACAGGCATTTTTACAGTAGTAGAGAACACAAGATTTATAGTGAAATCAATGTGAATCAATACAAGAATGATGCATTCATAATCATTTTACAAATTTAAGCATTGCTTCTAAGTAAAATATGGACGCAAGTGATTGCTGTTCAAGGCTCTCGAAATTGGATCTCATCAGTACTTTGAGCTGACAAGACTTTCACAGGCACCAATCCCAATAATTGAGCTTTTCCAGAGCTTGAATACTTTGCGAGAGAATCTGCCTTCATGTTCTCTTCCCGGGATATATGGCTTATTGAATAATGATCCAAATCATCAAGAAGCTCCCAGGCCTTTGACAAGTAAGTAGGCAGATTTCCTCCTTTAGTATGAAACTCTTTCTTGACTTGGCATAGAACAAGCCGGGGCATATCTCAAAGCGTGAGAATATCTTTCCATCTTACCCCAGCTTCTGCCCGCTGGGTGAGGACCCCTGTGATAACATTAATGATAGGCATCTCAGATTCCTGCGCTGTTGTCCTCTCTCCTGAGCGTGATTGATAAGCCGGAATTTGTTGCCGCTGAGTAGATGAGGTCGGGTCACTTCTGTTTCTCTTCACATATTGTTGTAGCTTTTTCTGTCTCAACAGTTCTTCAATCAAATTCTTTAAATGGCGACATTCATTAGTGTCATGACTAGGTTGATTGTGGAACCGACAGAATCTCCCATTATGCAAAGCATTTTTCCCAAGCCTCATCTTAGGTGGTTTAGGGTATTCAACAACATCCTTGGTTGCGAAAAAGATATTCTCTGGAGTATCAATTAAGGGGGTAAAATTTGAAGGTCTAAAGTGGTGAGTTTTCTTTGCATCTTTTTGCTTTTTTCCACTGTCATTCTCCCTCTTTTGGCCACCAGATTCTTTTTTGTTAGAAGCAACATTGTTATTCTCAACTTTAGTCATGGCTACTTTTGTCGGCACGGGAAGGTTTTCTAGGCCCATGAATTCATCGGCCTTTTTGTAGAATTTCTCAAGTGAATTTGGCTCTTTCATCTTCAGCCATTTTTCGAATTCACTTGACTTGTCAATAGCTCACATTAAGTAAATCAGAATCATTTGAGGCTCTGCATTATCAACTTCGGCCAAGGTTATATTGAAGCGGTTTAAGAAAGATTTGAGAGGCTCTCCGGGGCCTTGTTCGAGGCTGGATAGTGACATTATATCCTTGGCCTTCGAAGCATATAACCTGAACTGATCTTTGAATTTCCGAGTTAGGTCGGAGAACTGATCCACATATCGAACTGGCAGCTTTGTGAACCAAAGAAGGGCCACTCCCTCCAAGTACACCGGAAAGTATCTGCACTTGATCTCATTTGATGCTTTGGCACCTGTCATATGCCAATCATATTTGTATAAGAATTGATTAGGATCGTTTGTCCCCCGATAAGCTGGAATAGTGGGGGGAACGAACTTCTTTGGAAATTCAGCCTTTAGAATTCTTTCAGTAAAAGGAGTCTTGCTTGGAGCAAACCCCCAGTCACTTTCATCTTCTTCCCTTTGCATGCTTTCTTTCATAATTTGCCGGATCATTCCCGAGAGGTACTCCTCATCGTTTAGAGGCCCCACGGGACAGACGTCAGCTACTTTTTCAGAAGTTTGCCTGGGAAAACGTTCACGAAGAGTTAGCTGTGGCCTTGAACCTCCAGCTTGGGGAGGTGCCCCTTCGGCAGTGCCAGCTGCCCTTTGAGGAATACTTTTCCCTTGGGAAACATGAACAGCTTCCGCAAAGGTTTCTTCATTATTTCTTGGTTGTTGCTTACCTCCAAGCAAAGCATTCAACCTATCCAACATCAAAGTGTTCTGGGCTTCCATCTGTTGATACAACCCAGACACTACAGCACCCAATTCGGCTCTCGTGATTCCAACACTAGGAGCCGCTTGATCTGACGCAGGAGGAGGGGCGATATTCTCATAAGCACTTCCAGATCTAGTAGATCTACCTTTTCTCCCAGGAGCCATAATCTCGGATAGACTTATGGTTCTTAGAAAGAGTCTTTCAACAAATCTTTGTGGATCAATAATGAGAGAACCCTGAGTTCGTTTCTCGATGAAAGCACCAAAAATGTTAACGTAAAAAATATATGCTAACACCCCGGTGTGAGTTATGATATAGTGAAAGCACCACCCGTTGGTACGGGAACTAAAAGTAAGCAGAGAATAGCAGAAAATAGTAAAGAGACGACAATTTTTATAGTCGTTCGGCTCAAAGTCAAGCCTACGTCCACTTTATATCTTTTATTATGATCTTTGAGTACACTTTGTTACAACTAGACTTCATGTACAACAAACTTCAAAGACTTGAGCTTCCAAAGTAGAATCGAGTCGGTGAAGAAGTTTGATCCATTCTCGAATTGATCTCTGAAGTTGTTATGATGTTGTAGGACTTGGAGAAAGAGTTGCTTGAATTTCAAAGTGGCAGAGTGTCGGCTTTTTCCAGGAAAAATTCCCCCCTCAAGTGTGGAGCGGGTGAGGTATTTATAAGAGAGGTTGGGCTTAAGTCGAGCTGGTCATAGGTCGTGAGCCGCCTAAGGAGTTGCGACATAAGAGTTATCCCGAGGCAGCATGAATCGTTAGCGACCTAGTGGAGCCATCCTTGACGAGATGCACGTTTTGAACGACTTAGTATGTGTAATGCTGGAGTTATCTCGGCTAGCTTAGGTCGCAAGCGACCTATTGGAAGAGTCAGTGTGCATGCGGCTTTACCCTGGAGCTCACTAGGTCGTTAGGTCGCTAGGCCGCTAACTCGTTAGGTCGTTAGGCCGCTAACTCGTTAGGTCGCTTCCCTTCTAACTCGTTAGGTCGTTAACCCGGTTGAGCAGCTCTTTTCTTTAAGTCGTTAAGTCGTGCACTACTGTAGGTCGTTAAGTTGCCTATGCCCTTAGGTCGCTGAGTCCTTTAGGTCGCTGAATCCTTTAGGTCGCTGAGTACTTTAGGTCGCTGAATCCTTTAGGTCGTTGAGTCCTTTAGGTCGCTAAGTCACAAAAAAGACGTGTTAACATACACAAAATAAATAGAGTTTGTACAACTGATGTAACAACCTAGAATTTCACCGCTTTAATTTGTGAATATTTGTTTAATTTTACAAATTCAATATGTAGGTATTATAATGAAAATAAACTCATTTTAATAAAAAAAATGATGATAAAATCATTTCTAAAATTTGTTTACCAAATTAAATAGTTCGTAGAAAAATAGAAAATATGACCGAAGAACATTTTCCGAAATTTCGACTTTTCGACACCGGAAAGTTACCGGGAACGTCGTTCGTCTCTATGCACCATATACACATATATAAGAGTTCATTAACTATACACTTAGAAATATATTATCTTATGTTAATTTGGACAAGTAAGTGATGTGACAAGACATAATTTTAAAAATAATAAACTTATATGTATAAATATATATATATATATATAAGTATTGTCACATTTTAGGTTATGTATATAGTATTGTCACATCTTAGATTGTAATCATTAACCATTGTATTGGTAAATTCAGTCTTATCGTCTATTCCTTTGTATTGGTTTTCATTTTATAAATGACCTTTCTAGGTTATTAATAAGATCGATTCAATTAGAAGAAATTTCTTTTGGAAGAAGAAGACTAAATCTTTATGTTGTCTAATTGCTTGGGATCAACTGTGTAAATCAGTAAGTCAAGGAGGTTTTGGGTGATAAATTTATGTGATATGAACACTTCATTACTTTATAAGTGGTTATGGGATATGGTTAGTTCAAAATATTCTCTTTGGAAAGATTGGATATTAGCTACGCAATATGATAAGGTTTTCTCATGGCATGTCGATGGCAGAAGATGTGCCAGATTTGGAAGGACGTTTTGAGTTTCTCTTAGCTATTTAAAATTGGCTTGATGTTGGTGGTTAACGATGGATATAGAATCTCTTTTTGGCATGACAGGTGGTTGATTTCAATTTCATTGGCAGTTGAATTTGATGCTCTGTATGAATTAGTTGTTGATAAATATAGTTCTGTTGCTAAAATGTATGATTGGAATGCTTATGGTTTCAAATGGAAAATGTCTTTTAATCGAATTTTAGAGGGAAGAGCTCATTTTGAACTTAAGAATCTTATTCAACTTCTGGACGAGTATTATTTAAAAGATGGTGGGGATGATTTTATCTGGCTGTCGGATATTGAGAACTATAAAGTTAGTAATATGTATCAGTTTATTAATTTTTCGGGTAGAAAATTTGTTGGTTTTAAAATTATGTGGAAAGTTAAAAACGTGCCAACAAAAGTGAAGATTCTCATGTGTTCTATTATTCATGGCAAGCTTAATACAGTAGATATGCTGAAGAAGAAAGGACTGATGGTGTTGGATAAATGTTTGTTTTGTAGAGAAAATGTTGAAAATTATATTTATCATTTTTGTGATTGTGATGTATCTTTTTATATATGGACTAAGTGTCTGGTGAATCTGCATATTGATCTAGATTGGAAAGAACATATTAGAGATCATTTTATTTTTAGGATAAGTATATTGAAGAGCTTCTTAATGATGACTCTAAATACAAATTCACGTTAGCCAATTTTACTTTTTGCTGGATTCTATGGAATGAGAGGAACAAAAGATGTTCTAATGGCATTGCAAATAGCTCTAATAGTATTCTTTTTCAAGTTCTAAAGTTTGTATATTTGGGTAGGAATTGAAAAGCGCAAGACTGTTGATTGCACTGATGGTTTAGTTGCTAGCAGGCTGAGTAAGATAACGAAAGACGCCTGAAGAAGTGCTGGTGATCATGTTGCAGCAATGTCTTCTTTTTGTTGTATATTTTTTGATCACCTGCATGTGATTGTTCATATGGTTTTTGGACTCTTCTACTTCATGTATGTTAAATATCTATGTTGTGTTTGTGTTGTTTACTGTCATGTATGTGTAATGGTTTGTATGGGCTATATGGTTTTGTGTTGGTCGTGGTGGTGTAACAATATTTTGTACTTTTATTTTAATATAGTAGTAAACATGGCGTGGTATGTCCATTACCATTTTTATCAACAAAAAAAGCATTAACCATCATTATCTCTTGCCACATCTTAGCTTTAATAAATAATTTAACTTATGTATATATATAGAAAGTGATGTGACTAAACATACATACATACAATCATACACACACATATATATATAAGAAAGCGACGCGACTAAACATAATAATTATATACATATGAAAGAAAGTTATGTGACTAAATATAATTATATATATAAAGAGTGACGTGGTTAAACATAATTACATACATACATACACATACATACATACATACATATATATATATATATATATTATAAAAGATTTATGATGTGACTAGATATAATTATGACAAGTTATGTTGTTTAATTCATTTTGCCAATACACACACACACACATACCCAGCTATTTTTTTCTTTTCTCCTTGCTTCTATTTCCTTCTTCTTCTTTCTTGTTAAAGATTTTCATGGCTTTTCTTTTAGCCTTGAGAAAAGGCGGAAAAAATCCTTTGAAAACTTGTTCAAAATCCACTCAAAATTTCCTCCATTTTCATCCTACTTCCTTCGGTCATACTTTCACATTTCTGCTCAAAATCATGATTTTCTTTTTCTCAAACCATATATAAATCTAGTGGCTACAACTTTCATGCTAATCACTTCTTTATGTTTTTAGTCTAGCTATGTCAAAAACACTTGTCTTTAAGACCCATTTTCAGACTTATGTTTTGAAGGCTGAAAATACCACCTCTTCTTTTGACCATAACTTTCTCAAAATTGATCCAAATCGAGTGATTCATTTTTTGAAATGACAAATGAAAGGATTTTCTAATACTTTTCAAAATTCCTAGAGTAAAATGGTGAAACCCCAAAAGCACGATGACTTATTTTTGGGTTATTTTTAGGAGTTGTGAACCTTTTAAGTTCTAAAACATTTCAAGATTAGGAAAGCTTTATGGTGAGTAAATTCTAATATTTTTAGGAAAGATTTTATCTATGTATGTGTTTATCATTATGGCTAAATGGACTATGTTTATTGTATGGGTTATGACTTGGTTTTTATAGATATATGTGTGCTAATATGTGGTTAGCATTAAATATGAAAACAATAATTTAAGTGCTATGTTTGGATATAAAGTTATCAGCTTGACATGTTATGCAAATGATATGCTTCTGTACGTGAGATCTTGGTTGTATTTTAGAATGTTGAAAGGACTTGAGATCCATTTGGAAATTTAATCATTTACTAGTTTTGAGTTAGTAAATTTTTTGTTTAAATTCTAACTCGAGTTTAGGTTTTCAAAACCCTTTCTTTCATCTATTAAAAGAAAATCCAAAGTGGAAGGATAAAGTTTTAGATATAACTTAGAGAAGCAAATTCTAAGTTATTGCATCCATAGAGATAGTCGCTATGGATGCAGTTTAGAAAAGTTTGATTTCTAACTTTAAAGTTTTCTTTTAAAAATCATTTGAAAGCCTGTTTTCAAACGCAATTAGCAACGTAAAATTTAATTATAACGTGATTAAGTGTGTTTGATAATTGATTAACTTATTAATTAAGGATAATTATTTATTAAGTAATCAGTAATTTCTAGTAATTAGTGACTAATTAGTGATAATTAAGTTATTAAGAAGATTTAATTAATGATTAATTAAGTTAAAAAGGGTAATTATTTTTATTTAATCAAGTTAATTAGTATTTATTTAAATTTGAATTAATTAATTAATTACTATTTAATTAAAGATTAATTATTCACTTAATTATTACTTAATTAGGGATTAATTTTAAGTAAATGTTTATTTGTTTAAAGTTTAATTATTAATTTACTTTTAATTAACTAAGACTAAATATGATTTGATTTTGATTATTTAAGATTTAATTAAGCTTTAATTTATATTAAATTATTGTTTAATTATTAAAAGTTATTTTAGCTTTATCGGTTATGTTCTGTGTTAGGTTCTTTTCTAAGCGGTTTGATTTTAACTAAAGGATATCTTGTCCGCGATATTAAATAGACAAACGACTACGAATAAGATAGAATATATTTTTTTGTATGGACATTCATTAATAGAATAAAATACCTTTTTGTTATAAGTTAATTGCTTGGATTGTTTGGGCATGTGTTTAGAATAACAAATCCCGGTTCAGCTGTTAATTGATTAAATTATTTTGAACATCTATTTAGCAGGACAAATCACCATCCTGCTATTATATTGTTTAGGCATGTATATGCTAGTTGAGTTGTATTGACATGTTATTCCCTAATTTGATAATTGGTTGAATTTACATATATGTTGGCCTATGTAAATAATTGATAAGTGCCTTGGAATTAAATTGAAATAAAATGGTAATATAATCAATACCATTGGGACTGCTAAGCCTCATTTGGAATTTATATAGTATGGTTTTGAATTTACTTAAATTATTTAATCAATTTGAGACTAAGGGTTTATAAATGATTTTTCAAGTTATATAATTCTTATAAAGGTATGTATAATGATAACTTATGTGTAGAAAGGGGTTTTTACTATCGAAAAGGTTACTTATGGTATTTTACAAATAACGTTTCGTAAATGTTATTTATAAAAGATTATGGAAAGATTTATATAAAGAGTTTTAAAAATAGGAAAAAGGTTTATAAATCATTTCAGAAAGAAAAGAGGTTTATACATTAACTTAAAGGTTTATAAAAGTGGGTTATAACTTTATTTTGATAGTTATAAGTTAACTGAAATACGAGTTGGGCTTTTATAAAAGTAGTTTTCGATAAAGGATAAGCAGATGTTTTATTTGGAAGAAATGTTTTATTATTCAATATGGGATTTTGAAATAAAAAACCTTTGAAAACTTTGTAAATATACTTATACTGATAAGATAGGTATATGATTTTGTTTTAAGGCATGAGAAGTAAAATGTTTTGGTAATATTCTTATAAAATTGAGATATGTATATAAATGTTTCCCAACTATAAAAGGAAATGTAAGGGGTTTGGAAATAGTGTTTTGAAAAGATCTTGTGATCAAATTTTATAAAGTGATTTTATTAATTAAAGAGAATTAATAAAGGCTTAGTGCATCACTTATGGAAAATTAACCATGACTAGATATTTGCTTATTTGATAGTTAAATAACAAACTATCAAATCAAGACAAAACATAACTTCGAAAATATCTAGGAGAAATATGAGAATTATATGGTACAGTTACTATTAAAGGTGCTACACTGTACGTATAAACTCGTTTCGTTCTTCTAGGACGAATGATAAGGAAATATGTCCATAATGGTTAGGAGGTGAACTCTGCTCTTGTCATTTGTCTGTTTATTTCCTACGAAACCAGAGGTGAGTTTGCATGAAATATCTAAAGTTGTTTTGAAGAGACCGGGATTGGATATGCAATCTAAAAACCACTTCGATCCAATTCAAGCGTTTCGAAATGAATACATCTTAAAGCGTGAGATCAAAGACGGAGCCATCGAATTGCAAGGGTACTTGCTACTAATCTTGAGAGTGGTTGAAAATTGGATGTAATAGAAGTAGTGCCTTCGGTTTTCCCTTATCCTGGACAACTTACATGGACGAATGCTGGCAATGTATTACTGCTTGGAGGGCGGTGTTAGCATTCCAAGAGGGATTGCTATTCAAAAAGGTAAAACGTAACCTTAAGCCTCATCAACCGGGAATGATTAAAACATAGGAGAGGCAACAAGGCTATATAGGTCGTACCCATTAGGGTATGTTGTCACCCTTCCAAATATGATACATCTACATATTTATGGGTTGGTTGTGCATGAGTGCTTGATATGAAAAGGGTTGCAATGAAACCGGGGTGATGACATATTCAGTACTATAATATAATGGGTAGGCCAGTTTGTGTTGGCAAGGGTCATTAGGTATGATTTCGGTACATTTCTAGACGTGCCCTATGATGGGTGCACCCCAATACCCTAGTCATTAGTTGGAATCCATTCCTTAATACGAGTTTAAGTTTTAGTTTGTATACTAAATATGTTGGAACGTGAGATGCAAGCACCCCGGCTATTTTAGTAATTTAAATTGAACCCTTAGACATTAATATAATATCACTGAATTTCTATAAAAAGTGTTTTGGTTATCTTAAGGTAAAAATCCATTTGTGTTTATGTGTGGCATAGTCTTACAAGATACCTTTGATTTAAAGAGGTTTAAAATTAATAATTCAGTTGCCTTGATTTTACTCAAACGAAACCCTTGTCTGACTTGGATTTTTATTTTGTTTTCCTAAAACTCTTGGGTTCTCAAACTTTCACGAGTAGCCAAGTAGTTCAGGGTCCTACAGATGCACTTTTTTGGAGGAGCATACAGTAGGATACTTCATCGATAGATAGTTATCATTTTGTTCTGCTGTATATTATGTACTCTATTTTTATGAACAAGAATAAGGATAGGTTGTTATAACTGTCCTAGGTAAGAAATTGTTTTAGTATGACTCTGATGCATCATTTTGTAAATTACTTTGTAAAGTGTTATGTGATTAATATGTGTTATTCCATTTCATTGTGAGATTCTATATTTGTTTTTACTTCTTCTATCTTCTATCTTCTTCTTTCCTTCACTTAATGATCAGCATTTTTCGGTACTTGAATACTCGGTATGTGATACAGTAGACATATTAGTGTCTATTTTTGAGGATCGAAAAAATTGTTACAACTGATGAATAAAAAAGGTTAAAAAAGAAACCCTTAAGAGATTTAAAATTTCAAGGAGACATTGACCTTTTAATCACATAAGATGAACAAGATACACATGGACCCAATTAATCTACTTCAAAAGAAAACATGAAAAAGATTATCACTTAAAATATTTTGAAGCATAAGAATTTAACCAAAAGTATAAGCAACATACAATTATTGTTCATTTTTAAAGAAGTGAGTCGTGTCAGATTAGTTGTTTAGGTTATATAACAAATCAGTTTGGACTTGTATAATTTATTAATTGAGAAGGTAAAAAAAATTACATCGTATTCATGATCTTATTGGAGACCTAGCGACTATATATTTGATTGAAATACTTTGAAGCATAAGAAGTTAACCAAAACTTTATGCCACAAATGATTTTTAAGCAATACTGATTGATTTTTGAGAGAGAAAATATACAAAAACACAAGAATTCCATCTTATATCAACTTCAATATATAAAATGCATGAGGTAAATTTTGCAAAATACTTAACCATTCAATATATCATGTACGAAAAACCTAATAACTTTTAAAAAAGATAAAGGTGAATCTATTTTTTTTGTAATCATGGTCAATGATATTTAGAGAACACTAAAGGATTATCGAAGTAAGTGCTTGATACAAATTGTCGGATGAATATTTTTTATAATAGATCAATGAGGGATAAAAATCAGTGGGTCTACAAATAAAGTTAGTGATGTTGGTGATGTAGTTTGGTGGTGATGGTGGTTTCAGTTGGCTGTGACGGTTACGACTACGGGTATGGTATCCTACAACGAGATGTGGAGTTAAAGATGGGTAATTTGGATTTTTATTTTGGGGCTTTTTTACATTTGATTGCATGTGTACTTGTTTGCACAAAAAATGGGCAAACACCTCCAAGTCGAGTGATTTAGTTGATTTTATATGATTCTTAATGATTTAGATGAGTTATGTAAACATGAAAAAAGGCAAAGGGCTGAAATGTAAAAGACACGCAGATTTATAGTGGTTCGGCCAGAACGTGCCTACGTCCACTTTATATGTTATTATCTTCTTTTTTCATATTACAAGTACAATGCTTGGTGTACAAGTGTATGAAAGTAGTTTGAAAGTTCCTTCCGTGCTTGAGCTCTCAAACTTGTCTGCCATTGTTGTACCCCTGCCCCTCTATTTATAGAGTGAGGCAGGGGGCAGGGGTCTTGGATGTGTATAGCTGCTGGTGGGCCCGGGCTGAAGCAATCTGGACTGGCAATTCTGGTTCGGGGAGCCTCCATTCGGTATGGAGCTTGGACCGGTGATGGAGCGGGATGGAGGTTCATTCGGTGGTGAGGTATGTGGTTGGCTCGGTGCTTGTTTGGACCGGTTGTGGAGATGGTCCGGTAGGCCTTCTGGTCCGGCATAGGGGTGTGAAGGATGGTGGACCGGTAGAGAGAAGGAGGTTGTTGGCTACCGAATGAGCATGTGACCTTAGTGCCGAATGAACATGTGACCTTAGTGCCGAATGAACTCGTAGGCTTGCATAGCCGAATGAACATGTACTCCGGATGGACCTTCACTGCCGAATGGAACTTGTTCCTTTGAATTGCCGAATGGACATAGGAGCTGATGGAATGGAGGTCGCAAACCCGGGTGAAACTGACACTTCTTGGTCTTGAGGTCTTCTAGGTGAAAATTCGCCCAACATTTGCCCCCTAAAGTGGGGCACGTGCTTGCATGTGTCGCGCTTTGTTTCTCTGTGGTAGGAAGGCTTGTTTTGTAACGTCATGGGCTGGATGTTCGTGTCCTGTTGATGTCCTGCAAAGGAATTTACAGTTTTAGTGTGATTTCCAATGACGATCGTTCAGGATCGAAATATTTGAGATAAAGTGAATCGTGCCGTTCGGGGCGAGAGAGTGTGCCCCGAGGGGGTTTAGCATTATCGATGCCAGGTTCACGTTAGAGTGGGTCCCTGGATCGTTTGTCAAGGTGGTTTATCGCCAGCTCAGAGCATGCCTAAGGATTGTTCGCGACCCCGTACATGTGTAAGTAGCTTAGCCATTTCGTAGTTATCAGAATTAAATATCTATTTAGCCGATGAGCTTAAAAAAGGATGTCAGAGTGCAAATTCTCACGACGATAGGGTTAATAGTCGTTCAGAGCGTGCTTATGGACCATTCGTGGTCGCGTACACGTGTAGATGATTAACCCATGTTAGTGAGAGATTCACGACTCATTCATTGTTATCATATTCTCTACTTTATTAGTAGGTCCTAGAGTTCGGTACTTATCTGAGTGAGGCGCTCCGCATGCCCCCTGTTCCTGGTTTTTGCTGGTAGAGATAGCTTCATTCGGTTCTTTTGTTGGTCCGACATGGATAGTTTCATTCGGTATTTGGTTGGTCCGGTATGTTTGGTATTGGTCCGGTGTTCCGGTCCGGTAGGCTGAACCAGTTGGTTCAGCAATCCTGAGCTCGCCTATATATAGAGGCTACACCCCCCTTGGTTTCTTCTTACCGAACCAGAGAGCCGAATCAGCTGACCACCGAACCAAATCTTCTGCCGAACCAAGCTTTTTCCATATCAGGTAAATACCTTTTTGCCGAATGGGTTTGATTGCCGAATACACACGAAAGAATTCAAATGCCGAATGAACTTGAGACATCAGTGCCGAATGAACTTTCGTTATTAGTGCCGAATGAGCTTTAAACATCGTCGCCGAATGAACTTACTGCCGAATGAACTTGATATCTTAGCGGAATTCCAGACTTATGCATTCCTTTTTTGTTTACATCTCTGTATCCCTTGTTCTAACAACCTGTCTTTTCACTTTTGTGTATGCAGATAAATGTCTCGCAAGGCAGAAACTCGATCGGATAGAAAAAAGTCTAAAGGTACAGGAGAGTCTTCTTCCTCCGTGCCCCCAGCCCAATCAGGATCTGGGCAGCATCGACCTGTCCCGAGGTCGTTAGTGGACGGATATGGTCCACAGGAACTTCTGGTTTCCCCGCCCGATTGCTTTCCTAGCTCCCTAAAGGAAGAGCAACTTGATGTCATCTCTCGTTCCTTTGGGATAGACAGGGCTCTCATGCAGCTGCCGGGAGAGGGAGTGATGTCGTATAATCCCCCCGAAGGTTACTTTGCTTACAGCAGGTACCATTGCATGTGTGGTGCTATCCCTCCTATCAATGCCTGGATAGTCAGTTTTACCGCATATTTGAAAGTAGCTCCATTCCAGCTTCAGCCGAACTCCTATGCCATTCTGGTAAGCCTCTTCGTCATCTTCCAGAGGAGATACGGGCGCCCTCCTTCTAACCGGGAAATTCGGTATTTGTATAACCTGAGGGGCTACAAGAAGGGGTCTCCGTATATTAGTCTGGAAGCGGCCGTGCCCTTCAAACCGGTCTTGGACTTATATTCAAAGTTCACCATGTTCAAGAAGGAATGGTTCTTTGTCAAGGACGATTCTGTTTCTTTCCGCCTTTTCACTTCCGGCTGTAAGATTAATTTCATTTATATTTTCCATGTTCTGACTGTAGTGCTTCTTCTGACACGCTTCTATTTCTTGCTAGCGACAGGTGGCATTGCCGTCGTGGAAGATGATTCTTTGGCGCGGATGGCTGCTGGAATAAAGGCCATTCCTGCGCGGGACAGGTCGGCTTCGTTCCTGATCAGGAACGCTACCCTCCTGGAGTACAATTTGATCCAGCCGCACTAGTCCGCTGTGAAGCAGAGGGACACGGCTGAGGAGAAGGCTGCTAAAGCTAAGGAGGGGGTCACGGTGAAGAGTGGCAAGAGAAAACCCTTTGCACAGCATCCCGTCGCGGGGGGCAAGAAGCTTAAAGAATCGGAGGGCCCCTCTCCTAGTACTTGCCCGATCATTCCGGAGGAGGAAGGTGTGGAAGAGGGCGAAGGAGGCGATATGGAAGGAGAGTCGGAAGGCGGAGGAGATGGAGATGGTCAGGGTGGTAGTGGTGCTGGTGCCTTAACTTCTGGGCAAGACTCTGAGCTGGATGAGGCCCTCCGCCAGGCCTTCGGGGAATCGGAAGGGGAATCGGGAGCGGAGAAGGCGAAGGAGACTGGCAAGGTCGGGGCTGGTGCCGATCTATCCCCCGGGGGTTCCTCAGCCAGGGTGACTTCGGCGGTGCAAGGTGAACTTTTGTCCTCTGTCGATTCCATTTTCGATAAGAACTTAGAAATATTTTATGGTTCACTCCCGTCCTGGAATGAGATTCAGGACTTATTGCAGTATCCCACTCCTCCGCAGGGTTTGTATAATAGACGTGCCTTCACACTTTTCTCTCTTTTTACTTGACATATTTCCTGAATTGTGGACCATTGTATGGTCGTAACACTTGTTCTTTATTCCAGGGGCAGGCCAGGTGGTTAAAACGTCAGACGTTCGACACCGCCTCGAACAGTTCAAGTTGATGAGAGCTTCTGCGAAGCCTTCCACTGGTCGTACTGGGGACGTGGTCAAATACCGTCCTCTTCTTGGGGTCATCGAAGAGGGCATTCAGAAAAAGAAGAGGAGTCGTTCTTTGTTTGAGCCTTCCCCTGGTCCGCAGCTTCCTGTTCAGCCTCCTCGTGATGCCACGGAGGAGAGCACGGAGTTTATTCCCCCTCCACCTCCTTTCAAGAATCCCACAGTTATCCGTATAAGGCGTCCTGATGTGCCTCGTGACCACTTTGCTGGTCATCCTGATTTAGACCCAAGTTCTCGGGATATTTCATTAGACGAGGCTAAGTCTCTAGATCTTGATCTGCTTACCACTCGGGTAGTTACCATGGGAGAAGAGGCCAAGGCTAATATTGATCGGGTGGCTGAGGAGACCAAGAAGTTAATGAAGTATCATGCTCAATTGGTCAAGGCCGGGGAGGAGATTGGAAGTGCTAATATTCGGTTGCGGCTGAAGGTTGCTGATCAGGCCGAACAGCTTGCCGGTCAAGCCGTTCAGATTTCTCGGCACGAGGAAGCCTCCAGGCGTCTGAAAGAGACCATGGAAAAGGCTAGTAGGGCGGAATTACGGAAGATGGAGGCCTCCTGTAAGGAGCGGATCGACATGGCCATTGCGACAGTGGATGAGGTTCGGAATGCGGATCTCGAGCAGGTAGAGGAGTTGTCTGGGAGGCTTGAGGCTGCGGAGATGGCTCAAGTCAAGTTAAAGGAGGAGATGGAGGAGATGAGGAGGTCTCTCCAGGCTGACTGCTCGAGATACCGATCAGAGAGGGATGCCGCTGTCGCCAAGTTGCAGGCTTCCGAGGCCAGGGTGAGGGAGTTCGAGGAGAATGAGGGGATGATGGACGAGATGCTGCAGGACATGTACTTCCGCACTTGGAAGGAGGGCAGCTTGTCTTGGATGGATGACTATCCCCGGGTCATGGCCAAGATATATCTCCGGGCTTTAGAGGAGGCCAGGGTCGATGCGGGTAAGGAAGGTGGAGTGGCTTTTAGCCTGGATGTGGTCACTGCTCAGTTCTCGAAAGAGGAGCAAGTGGCGGTGAAGGAGGGGATGCGGTTGCTCGCTGCGGAGGAAGCGGGTGTGCAACTGGAGGATGAGGATCAAGCGGCGGACACTGGTGAGTTATTCTTCTCTTTTCCTTTTCTTTCCGGGTTTCCATAACTTGATCGTTTATCGTTTGTCTAATGGATTCCTTTTCTGAATTGGACAGGTGGAACTTCCGATCAACATGCTGGGGGTTCCGGCCCTGCGGCCAGATAGGCTTGGGAAGTTGGTGATGGAGTGTGGACGCAGCTGGTTACTCGTCCGGATTCGGCTGCTTTTTATTTCTTTTTTTAACTGTTGTTTACGTTAGTCCAAAACATTGATGTGACTGTAATAATAATATTATTTGCAGAGAATAACTTGGTGTGATTTCATAATATAAGCTGATTTTGTTATGTTTAAACGTTGTTGTCATTTTGATGTGCTGCGTGAGAAGTATAACCATGTATATGCCTGTGATTTTAGTTGTGTTTGATGTTAAGCCTTTGCTTGAAATATAATTTCATGTTTTGCAATGTTGGTGTGACATATGAATAAGCTATAGTTATGCATCTATGTACAAGAGAAGAGAGTACCGCCCTTCATGTTTTATTTGCAGGCGGTAGTTTTGAGCATCTTGTGTAACTGATCATGAATATATCTGAGTACCTTGCCACCCAGTACGCGGGCTTAGATTCTCATGAGTGAATGCTCCCTGTTCGGTTTCCTGTACTTTAGAGTTTGTTATACAGGGTAGGAGAAAAGTATTTAAATGAGATGGAAATATAGAAAAAGTAAAACTTCCAGTCACGGAAGGCCGTCGATGTGCTTAAGTTCGTGGCAAACGGGTTTTGTAGTCACTTTCCCTAGCTGTGGGTCATGGAGACATTTGTCACCCATCTTACGCCTCCGCGGGGAGTTTTCTTTTTTATCAGAGCCGCACTTAAGACACATCGGAGCCGAGATCGCGCACGGTAAATACCCGAACTATTATGGTCCGTAATCGTGGGTATTATTCGATTTACCGTGGCCGGCTAGCGTAGGTGCCGTTGGCCGTGAACTACCCCTGGCTGGCCACACCTTATGTTGGGGCTTAAAGTAGGTTCACAGTTACCGGCGAGCCGAACGCCGTAATGAGCTGCCATCGGCTATAATCGGCCTTTATGATGACTTATAATCAGCTCATTACAGTTGGCTTTGAGGGCAGGCGCGAGCAATGAGTTAACCCGCAGCAGAGGGGTGCTGGAGCAAAAGAGCCTCATTGGCGAGTGCATAGAATCGTAGCGTACCTGTTAGGCCTTGTCCAGATGAGGCCTTGGTGCGTCTTGAGTGGAGATGCCATAAGATTTTGTTCAACAGAAAAGGATAAAGCTTAACAAGCAGCCAAGATATAAAGGAACAAGTTAAAAAGAGACAAGATTTTTTAAAGTGGTTCGGCATAAAAATGCCTACGTCCACTGATTCTCTTTGTTAATTCACTTCATATGGGCAGTACAAGTTAAGAAAAGTATCGATGGAGGTATCGGATGTTCCATGCCCTCTGGAACAGCTCTCCGTCCACTGTTGACAAAATATAAGCTCCGTTGTGGAGGTCTTTATGAATTACATATGGTCCGTCCCAGATGGGGTCCAGTGCCCCGGGGCGCGGAAAGATTCGTCTGAGGACAAGATCTCCTTCTTGTAAGATGCGATGTTTAACTTTGGAGTTGTATAGTGCTGCCACCTTTTGTTTGTGAGCTGCTGCTTTGAGAGCTGCATCGTTTCTCCTTTCCTCAATCAGATCCAAAGATATGAGGAGGAGTTCTTCGTTTTCTTCTGGACTGTAGTGGATCCTACGATGGGAAGGAACAATAGTCTCAACAGGGAGCATTGCCTCCGATCCGTATGCCAAAGAGAAAGGAGTATGTCCCGTTGATGTTCTGAAAGATGTGCGGTAGGCCCAAAGTGCCGTAGGAAGTTTGTCCACCCAAGCGCCTTTTGACTTTTCAAGTTTCTTCTTGATTAGGGTTTTGAGAATTTTGTTGACAGCTTCGACTTGTCCATTTGCCTGAGGATAAGCTACTGATGAGAAGCTTTTATGAATTCCATGCTCTTGGCACCAGTCGGCGAATTCTTCGCTGTCAAATTGGAGTCCGTTGTCTGATATGATCTTGAGTGGTACTCCGTACCTGCACAGAATATTTTTGATCAAGAAGTTGATAACTTTTGCTGAAGATATTTTATTTAGGGATTCCGCTTCCACCCATTTGGTGAAATAATCGACTGCCACTATAGCATATTTGGCCCCGCCCCTGCCCATTGGCAGTTCGCCAATTAAATCAATTCCCCATACAGCAAAGGGCCAAGGGCTGGTCATTTGAGTAATCTCATTTGTGGGTAGTCGAGGAATCTTGGCAAATTTCTGACATCTGTCGCATCTCTTGACGAAGTCTAAGGCGTCTTTGTTTAGTGTGGGCCAGTAATATCCATATCGGAGTATCTTCTTCGCCAGAGTCTGCCCTCCAGTGTGATCTCCGCAACTACCTTGATGGATGTTGAATAAGATTTCCTTGGCTTCCCTTCCAGCGACGCATCTGAATAAGGGGCTAGAGAAGCCACGCCGATAGAGGATGCCTTCTTGTATTGTGTAGTGGGGAGCTTTCCTCAAAATTCTCCTGACTTCATCACGTTTGTCTGGTAGTGTGCCGTC
The DNA here is from genome assembly GCA_030765085.1 of Allium cepa. NCBI lineage: Eukaryota > Viridiplantae > Streptophyta > Magnoliopsida > Asparagales > Amaryllidaceae > Allium > Allium cepa. The sequence goes on from CM060935.1 coordinate 281,828,842, forward strand.
CTGCAAATATTTCCGGATAGGAGTCATCCAAGTTGCTTCTTCAATTGCAGTTATCAGATTCACTTGTTCAAAACTTGGGGCTAGCTGCCTTGAGATGGCTAGTGCTCCGGAAATGGTGCTATTCATCATACTAGCTTGCTTTGCTAGTTCATCGGCCTCTTGGTTATCTTCTCGAGGAATGTGTTCGATTAGATAATGGTCCAATTGGTCGAGCAGCAGTTTGGTTTTCTTTAGATATGCTGTGAGTCGTTCTCCTCGTGTCTGGAATTCTCCTAGTACTTGGTTTACGATAAGTTGAGAATCACTATGAAGACATAAAGAATTGACTCCAATTTCTAAGGCAAGCTCCAATCCCGCTATTACCGCCTCATACTCCGCATCGTTGTTAGTGGCCGCGAATTCCAACCTTAATGCATAGTACAGCTTTCTTCCCCTGGGGGTGATTATCACAATACCTGCCCCCGAGCCTTGTTCGTTTGATGCTCCATCTACAAAGAGGTTCCACTTGATGTTTTTTGCTATTTCAAGCTGATCCTTGCCTTCGTTGGTGGTGAATTCGGCAATGAAATCGGCCAGGGCTTGCCCCTTGATAGCAGTGCGAGTATGGTAGGTGACGTCATACTGACTTAGTTCAATGCACCATTTGAGGAGTCGTCCAGAAGTGTCGGGACGATGGAGCACCTGTCTTAGTGGCTGATCGGTTAGAACTCTGATGGAGTGAGATTGGAAGTAGTGTCGTAGTTTTCGTGACGCGATCAATAAACAATATGCCAATTTCTCAAGTTTAGGATATCTGACTTCTGCCCCTGTAAATCTCTTACTTATAAAGTACACCGGGTGTTGTGTGCGGTCTTCTTCTCTTACCAGGGCAGCGCTTAGAGCATGAGATGATACAGCGAGGTATAGGTATAGCTCTTCGCCTTCGTTTGGAGTTGAGAGTACTGGTGGTTTCTGGAGGTGTTCGATCAGGTTAAGGAAGGCTTTTAAGCATTCATCGGTCCATTCGAACTTTCCTTTGTCTTTCTTGAGAGCTTCGAAGAAAGGGACGCACTTGTCAGTTGCTTTGGAAATGAATCTGCTTAGGGCGGCTACCTTTCCGTTTAAGCTTTGCATTTCTTTTCGGGTGGAAGGTATCCTTATTTCTTTTAGAGCCCGGATTTGTTCAGGGTTTGCTTCAATTCCTCTGGAATGGACAATGAACCCTAAGAATTTTCCCGATGACACTCCGAAGGAGCACTTTAGAGGATTCAGCTTCATTCCATATCGGCGACGTACCTGAAACATCTCGCTCAGGTGGCTTACATGATTGTCGGCTTTCTTGGACTTTACCAACATGTCATCCACATATACTTCCATAGTTCGTCCTATTAATTCCGCGAACATCTTGTTGACGAGGCGCTGATAGGTGGCTCCGGCATTTTTGAGTCCAAAAGGCATGACTTTGTAACAATATAACCCCCGGTCAGTGATGAAGCTAGTGTGGTCTTGATCGGGAGCGTGCATGGGAATTTGGTTGTATCCGGAGTATGCATCCATAAAAGATAAAAGTTCGTGCCCGGCAGTGCTGTCCACAAGTTGATCGATTCGGGGGAGCAGGAAGCAGTCTTTCGGGCAAGCGTCATTTAAGTTGGAGAAATCAATGCATGTTCGCCACTTCCCATTAGCTTTCTTTACTAGTACCGGGTTAGCTATCCACTCGGGGTAGATGGCTTCTCGTATGAAGTCATTAGCAAGTAGGTTCTTTACTTCCTCGTCGAGGGCTGCTGATCGTTCTGCTCCCATGCTTCTCTTTTTATGCTTTATCGGTGCCCTGGTGGGATCGATGTTCAGCATGTAGCATGCTATGTCTGGGGAGATTCCTGTCATATCGACATGTGTCCACGCAAATACATCTAAGTTGTGGCGGAGAAAGTCAATGAGTTGATCCTTCAATTCTGTTTTTAGCTGAGATCCTATTTTTAATAGTCTGCTTGAATCATGTTTGTCTACAGATACGAATTCCATGGCCTCTGCGGGCTCAGCGGTAGCCTCCTCCTCCTTATCCCTGGGGTCTAGTTCATTGAAAGGATCGCTGGTGTATCGAAGAGGAGGGGCTTTCTTTAGTTGCTATGCTTCCAAGCTTTTCATGCAGAGAGTAGTCTCTGCATCTTTCCCTTTATTCTTTCTATGGTTATTGCGAAGTTCAGTTACATAGCAATCTCGAGCGGCGTCTTGATCTCCTTCAACTTCTCCTATTCCGTTATCTGTTGGGAATTTCATCTTTAGGCACCACGGGGCTAGGACAATTTGGAAGTCAGATAAGGCTGGTCTTCCCAAGAAGGCGTTGTAGGCCGAGTGGTTTTCTATTAGTACGAACGTTTGTTTTCGCACAACGGAGCGGGGATGATTTCCTATTTCGACGAAGAGATCAAGTTGCCCGAGGGGCATTTTCGCATCTCCAGTGAAACCGTGCAGGGGTTTGTTGCAGGGAGACACATCCTTCATTGACAGTTTCATTTTGTCGAAAGCATGTTTGAACAGGATATTTACGGAGCTTCCTGTGTCTATTAGAATTCGGAAAACTTTAGCTGGACCGAACCAGGCAGAGATGACCATGGGATCCATATGCGGATACTGTCTTCCTTCTAAATCACGCCTACTGAATACGATGTCGTCACTCTCTTTCCGTTTCGGGTGGCGTTCTTCCATAATGTAGTTGACATGGCCCTCAGCATTTCTAAGTGACTTGCCGTATCTTTCCATCTCTGCCCAGCTTCTGTCGGCGATGTGTGGTCCTCCCGAGATGGTATGGACCACTATCTTCTCTTGGCTAGAGCCACTGGTGTTGCGATTCCCTCCGCCTACTTCTGGGAGGGGTTGCTTTGAGTTCTCATTGGCAGGAGTTGGAGTCCTGTTCTGACCTCTCACATAGCGTTCCAGCCTTCTTCTTCTGATGTGTTCTTCGATCAAGTCCCGGAGATGGTGGCATTCATTGGTGTCATGTCCGTGGGATTCGTGGAAGCGGCAGAACTTTCCAGACTTGAGGGCGTTATCAGATTCTTTCTTGTGCGGGGGGCGCTTGTATCCGAGTTCGCCCTGAGTGGCTAGATAGATGTTTTCGATGGTTTCATTCAAAGGAGTGTAGGAGTTAAATCTCGGTCCCGGTCGATATTGGCGTTTTTCAACCTTCTTGCCCCCAGCATTGTCTCTAGATTCATTTCTTCGAATGTCCTTGGTTGCAGCGGGAATCTTGTCCGAAGTTGTCTTACCTTGTTGCCCTGACTGCCTCTCAGTGGCGGCGTCTTCAAGTCTCATATACTTTCCAGCTTCATGGAAGAAATCAGGTAAAGTAGCTGGTTTTTCCTTACTTAGTCTTCTTGCGAACTTGGTATCTGGATGTACACCGCTACAGAGGGCCATTAGGGTGAGTTTCTCATCGGCATCTTGGACTGCGGCCGCTGCGGCGTTGAACCGAGTTAGATATTGTTGCAGTGTCTCTCCGGATTTCTGTTTAACATTGGATAGAGAATAAACATCCTTGGGTTGTTCTACATGGATGCGGAACTGGCTAATGAACCTTTCTTTCAACATCTCCCATGAGCTGATAGATCCTTGGGGTAGATGGCAGAACCAGGAGGTAGCTAGATCTGCTAGGAATAGCGGAAAGTATTTACACAGCACCCCTTCTGTTGCTCCGCTCATGAGCATATGCTGGGTGTATCTTTGTAAGTGTACGATGGGGTCGGAAGTTCCCTTGCAAGGTTCCATGGTTGGCATTTTCCATTCCCGGGGGGTGATGGCAGTTTCGATATTGCGGGTAAAGGGGCTGGTGACCCTAGCGCCTATTCCTCGGTCCCTTTGCTCCCGTTGGACGCATTCTCTGAATAGTCGTGCCATTCTTTCATTAGAATTTGGAGCGGATAGAAATGAACTTGGTTCTTCCCTGCGAGATCGGTCTCGTCCAGATGACCTGTAGGGATGGTATAGTCTATCACTTCTGACGTGATCCAGTGGTTGTCTCTGGTTGTTCGGATGCATGCTAGGACCAGCTACAGTTGGCCCCTGCCTTGATCTTCCCCTGCGGGGTTCTGTTTCGAGCATTTCCATGGGGTCAACTTCGGGCTGGGTTCTAGCTCGACTCCGTTTAGCGGGGTTTCTATGATTAGGTGGCATGACTGGCTCAGCCACATCCGACCCTCGCCTGGCGCCTCCCCCACTGGGTTCGGTTCCAAGTGCTTCATCGAGTCGGAGTTCGGGCTGAGTCCGGGCGCGGCCCCTATCATTGTTGTTCCTGTTGATGGCTTCCTCGAAGAGGGAAGACCTTTGCTGTCTCCGAGATCCTCCAGATTGAGATTCATCCCATGATTCAGTGTTGCGGTTGGATTCTTCGACATCCCTCAAGCGTGACATGAGTTGGTTCACCAAAGCTTCTTGTTGGGATGCGAAGCGGTTAGTCACTTCCACCACAACTCTGTCTAGTCTGCTCTAGTGATTACTGCCGGTTGTTCCGCGGCAGGGGCTGTTGGAATTGCCTGATCTACATGTGGCACTGCTGCTGTAGTGGGATGGTTCTCTTGATCTGGATCTACTGGATTTGGAGCGCTGCTAGTTGCAGCGTTCTTTCCCTTGTTGGCGTCTTTTCTTGGCCTGGAAGTCATGTTTCCTAGGCAATGAAAGGTGCTATTGGGAAAGAAGGTTGAATGAGGGAAGCTGAAGCTTCGAGTTCGAAGTTCTCAGTGAAAGCACCAAAAATGTTTGCACAAAAAATGGGCAAACACCTCCAAGTCGAGTGATTTAGTTGATTTTATATGATTCTTAATGATTTAGATGAGTTATGTAAACATGAAAAAAGGCAAAGGGCTGAAATGTAAAAGACACGCAGATTTATAGTGGTTCGGCCAGAACGTGCCTACGTCCACTTTATATGTTATTATCTTCTTTTTTCAGATTACAAGTACAATGCTTGGTGTACAAGTGTATGAAAGTAGTTTGAAAGTTCCTTCCGTGCTTGAGCTCTCAAACTTGTCTGCCATTGTTGTACCCCTGCCCCTCTATTTATAGAGTGAGGCAGGGGCAGGGGTCTTGGATGTGTATAGCTGCTGGTGGGCCCGGGCTGAAGCAATCTGGACTGGCAATTCTGGTTCGGCGAGCCTCCATTCGGTATGGAGCTTGGACCGGTGATGGAGCGGGATGGAGGTTCATTCGGTGGTGAGGTATGTGGTTGGCTCGGTGCTTGTTTAGACCGGTTGTGGAGATGGTCCGGTAGGCCTTCTGGTCCGGCATAGGGGTGTGAAGGATGGTGGACCGGTAGAGAGAAGGAGGCTGTTGGCTACCGAATGAGCATGTGACCTTAGTGTCGAATGAACATGTGACCTTAGTGCCGAATGAACTCGTAGGCTTGCATAGCCGAATGAACATGTACTCCGGATGGACCTTCACTGCCGAATGGAACTTGTTCCTTTGAATTGCCGAATGGACATAGGAGCTGATGGAATGGAGGTCGCAAACCCGGGTGAAACTGACACTTCTTGGTCTTGAGGTCTTCTGGGTGAAAATTCGCCCAACAGTACTAAAAGTGAGAAAATATATTGATTGGATGTTTATTTGGGTGTCAACATAAAGGTGTCTAAATGGCGTTGGAAATCACCATTGCATTCAAACACCTTCTTTTGTCTGATAATATTTTTGCGAATTTTAAACCAACAAACATAAAAAAAAAATTCCTTAAATATAATTTAGTCGAAAATAAACAATATTTTATCGTTAAAAGTCAAAATATATATTAAAAAAAAAATTTGAACAATTGCTTCCGATAAAACTTATGCCACTTGTATGGAAAAAGACCAGTTTGAACCAAAAGACCTATCTGCATTATTAATTTTTTGAAATCGACCATTTAGAATCGACATTATTTTCTTAGATGATTAAATCTAAAGTTTCATGCTATTATATTCATTTTGATGCGCGATCCCATAAGTTAATTGATTATTTTCAAAAACCAATTTACACCTTAGATGTATTTATATTAGAAAGATGGATAGCCAAAGCTATTTAGAATTATTTAAGATCAAATATTTAGGCTTATCATACAATATTAACGAATGTATACAGTTGGAATTCATGAATATGGAATGTAAGTACGAATTTCAGTTAAAACTAGATATTTTCCAATAGAACTCCAGTAACTTGTATGAAAAACGTTCGGTTTGAATCAACAGACTCGTCTACATTAACAATTTTTAAAATTTGATCATTGAGAGTCAACATTGTTGCCCTAGATGCGTATGTAAAAAATTGTTGGCATTTTGAGTTAGTTTGATTTGTAATCTCGTAATTTAATCGATTATTTTAAATAATAAACTTAAAACGAGGGGTATTTATAAACGATAAAATGAATGGTCAAACGGACTTAGAATTACATGAAATTGCACATTTAAATCATTACATTGTACTAACGAATGTGTACAGCATTATTTATAAATTTTGATATAAATTATAAAAATAAAATGTAATAATGTACATTATTAAAGTATAAAATATAAAATTTGAAATAATTGATATATATATAATTTTAAAATATGTAATATTGCTTATTGAACTTATATAATATACATAAACTATTATGGAAAAGTAAAGAAAGAGAGGGAAAAAATGGTGACAAAAAGGCGTTATAAATTACCAATGCCATTAATTTTCTCAACGAAATAATAGTGGCATCGGTAATTTCTAACACCACTTCGACGCGTTTATTATTTTGATCATGGCATCATAATAGCGTTTATATTTTCCAACATCATTATAATGCCAATATTCCATTATATGACTATTCGATGCCCTTGTTTTTAGGCATTTGAGCGCATCAGAAATTTCCATACCTATTTTACATGTTTTCTGATAATGCTCTTTCATATATATAATAATACTATAATAAAATTGATATGAGTTTACATTAAATGATACATAAAGTAGTTAAGATTTACGCATACAACACAAAAACACAAACACACGCATACGCACAGATGTGTGTGAATTTGCATAATTTTAAGGATGATGCAGAAGAATAAATGCAATTAACAACAGTTTTAATGATTTTTTGAAAATAATTTAGGGATTTTAACGTTTGAGCATCAACTTGTGGATTTATATTGGGATGGAGTAGCGATGAGTAGGAAAAAATTAAGATTTAATCAGGAATAAACTATAAGTGATTAATACAAGAATGTGGTTAACCATTATTTTAATGCAAATTCTATTCATACACTGTAAATTTCTATACATACATATTGACCATTTATGAAACTTGATATACACCATTCATTCAACAACGTTACACTTATTTTGAAATGAAACACACCATTCTCTCAAGTTGCTAACACAATCTCTATGGCATTTATTATGGTAAGTTTCATAAATTTCCTGAATTCATCTTTGCAAATTTCAATTTTGAAATTCAAATACTTTAAGTGAAAATTTTGCTTAATCACTTATATATCATAATTTAAATTTAATTTTTGAATATTAGCATGTTAAAGTATTAATATTTTTCCACCAAATTTTAAACTTGGTTTAATTTAAGTGAAAGATAGAGATGAACTTTATGAATCATATTAATTTGGGTGCTGAATTCTAAACTTAAATTTTATGTTAATTTGAACTGACAAATGTTAAAATTAAGTATGATTGATATACCTTGAAACTACATGGATAGAATACGTTGCGTGAAAAGAATTTTAATTTAACTCGTTCGACTGTGCATGAAAATTTTAGTAACTTTATGAAAGAAATTATGTTTACTGGACTATATATTTGTCATTCTTTAATATTAAGTTTAATTTTGTGTGTTAAACAAGGATGTTTCTGTCTAAAATTTTATAAAAGAATATATGTTGTAGGTCAAGCAGTTTATGATATATATAAAGAGAATTTGCCAAATTTTGATACTTAACTAGAAAGGTTAAAATGACAACGTTTTAACATTAATTTGTGAATTTATATTTGAATGGGTCAATATTCTAAAGGGAAAACTTAAGTGAACAAAGTAGGAAGAAAAATGTTTAAATTAAGGAGAGATAATCATTTTGAATGAGGCTGAATGAGAGAAGAAAAAAATTGTGAGAGATTTAGTTGTAGAAATTTGGATGTCTCTTATTTTTGTACTTGATGTATGATATACACACCAAAAAACAAGTGTTAAATTACATCCCAGTAATTTTTGTTTTGGTTTTTTTCTAAACTTAAATTTGAGCTTGATCGTATCTTTCTATGACCAATAATAATTTTTTTTGTTACAATATATGTAAATCATGAAATGAATATGCTTTTATGTTGTTTTTTTAGTCCCACATCGTGAAATATGTTAAATCCTTAGCTCTGAAGCCTTTATATAAAGGAGGCTATGTTATGTAAATATATGTCTAATTTCAGGAATGAATAATATATCTTCTGCCTCTCTCTCTAATGACTTCTACTTTCTTCATTTTATAACACGTTATCAGCACGATCTCTAAACAACAACAAAATTATAAATTTGAATTGTGGTAGTCTAGAAGATCAGATCTACTTTGTTTTTTAGATCTAATTATAGTTCTCAAAATGTTTAGCAATTTTTCATATTTAACTATATTGATCTTATCTTTTTCATATTTTTTTCTATTAATTTTATCTTCTTAGATCTCATTAAATCGTAGATCTAATTTTTGGATCTTATTCTATTGTAGATCATATGTTCTGTTTTTTTAGATCTTTTGTAGATCTTGATATCATGCTCAAATGATATATCTTTGAGACCTATATATTTTAATCATTAGATCTATTGTTTTTCATGTTTATTCATTCTTTTCTCTTATTTGTTTATTGATATCAAGTATGAATTCTGAGATTACTTATTATTACATATCTTTTAGTTGAAAGCAATTTTATTTATTCTTTCAGAATTTGTACTTGATAAATATTCAGTTTGAATTGATTCAAAATTTCTAACAAGTGGTATTAGATCCACTCATCTTTGATTTCATTATGAATTTTTGATTTTTTTGAGTAAGTTCTGAATCGACTTTATTTATAAGTCATTGAATTTTTATAATATCTTACTCAGATTTCATATCTATTTGATCTATGTATGAAAGATTTTTTTCGTTGATAATTTTGGATTTGGTTTGAAGTTAAGTTGTTTATCCTAGACCAAACGGTAGCTTCTGAAGTAGAAAGAAAGATCTAAATGATCTATATATAGTTTGTGTAATTAAATAACATTCTAAAATGTTTTTATTTTTTGGAAATAATCTTAATTCCCTCAATTTACGAGATAATATTTGAAGATTTACATGTTTGTTTTGCTATATTTGGTAAATAATTATGAAGTTAATTTTCTTATAAGGGAAATAATTTGGATCTGAGATGTATAGTTATTTATGATTATGGATGGTATGGATAGATCTGAGATGATAATGTTGTTTCTTTTAGAAATTTTAATTATTGAGAATCAACTTTATTTTTAAGATATCCATTTTAATGTTATTATTGAGTAATCTCGAACCTAGATCTGAGATGAAATTATATTACTTTTATCTATTGTTTGTTCAATTGATTCATATATATTTATAATGAAATCATTTTTTTGTGATAGTAGTTATATCTTAGACCACATAAAGGTTAAATGCATTTATTTTTATCATAAATGTATTAAATGCATTGGTTATTGCAAATTAAATAATATTTTAGGTTTGTGTTTGGAATAATTATTGACCTATGATGTACTACGTGATGTATTTATTTTGATAAGTAATGTCTGGCGTAATGGAGGAATTAGGTTTAACAACAACTTGAAGTTGTGCAAAGAAATTATTTTAATAGAACATGTATAACTCAAAGTCCAAGACTTAAAGTCTTGAATTATGAAAAGATTTTCTGATAAACTTTACAAGCTTGAATTCTTATTGGTATTTTTTTTATTTATCAAATATACAAGCTTCTAAAAAAAATTATACAAAATTTGAGAACCCGAAGTTCATAACACATTAATGAACTTGTTCATGAATTAGAAGCCTGAAGCTCTATTGAAATTGTGTAAAATGATAAGGTTGTACTTCTTGAAGAAGTTAAAGGAAATTAATAAATTATAATATGAGATAATGATGTTGCATTCAAGAGTTTAAAAAAATCTCCAAATGAGTTATACCTTACCTTATATCTTCACATTTACATTACCTTAACCAAACATCCTGAAGATATTATGTTATATGATATTTCAAACATCATCGGATGTGTGTGTATATTAATCTCTTGGAGAGATGTTTTAGAGATTTATTTATCTGTATATTGCAAAATTCAACATCCTAGAAGAGATGTTATAGGAATTTTATTTTTGTTACATTGCAATTCCTTAAAAGGAAATACTATATTCCCTGAAGGAATAATGATATAATTTTTTTGAAGTAATAACAATAATTTATCCCAAAAAAATGATATTGTATACCAATGTTACACTACAGAAGTAGTGGTTTCATCTCTTGCATCTTACTTTCAGTTGGTGAATCTAATTTTATCAGTGTATTTAAAGTTTGATATGCCATTTAAAAAGCAGTCACAACAAAAATCTCCAACATGGATATTTTATGCTATTCTAAAAGTAGTAATTATGTAATTTATATAAAATAAATATTGTATATTGATATGACATTCCAATAGTCCATATATATATATATATATATATATATATATATATATATATAAGAGAAAGTTCACTCCAGAAGTGGTGATACTAAAATACCTCTAGAAGAGATTTATAAATTTAAAAATGATAACATATCTCTAGAAGAGATTTATTTATATATTTGATAATTTTATTAAACCAAATAAGTGCACATAAATATGATTATCAAGGACCCTAATTTAGTTTAGATTAGATCCAATAGGTTTAGGATTATCTCAAGAATACATTGTTCTATGTTCATATGTCTAATTATACCATAAGCGTCATATTCCTAGGTATTATTTCATAATAAATATTATATGCACAATCATTTCTTGAAGAAATATCTTTAAATATTCTCCAGAAGAGATGGTCTGTATTTCATATCATAATTTTCATGCATGCTATGCACAATCATTGATTATAATTCATCCCTTCTCCACCAATCAATCCATATAAAGGCCTTTCCATATTTTCAAGGGTAGTTTTGCATTTTCAAGGAAATTAATTAATGCAATTAATGAGATTGGATTTAAAGCTATCAAAAGGATGTAAATAAGAAATTATAGTCGATTTTATAGATTATATTTGGTTGTTTTTTACTATTTTACAGTAATGTTTTTGTTCTTTCACTGTAACCACTATCATTTATGAGTTCTTATTTTATGAAATGCATTAGTTAAATACCCATGAACAATATTTTGATGCTTATATATTTTTATTTCCACTGATAGTTGGTAATATGATAAACATAGCCAAGCTTGAATTTAAAACTTTGGACTTATTAGGAGATAACGTTTTATATGGATATTGTATGCTGACATTCAATTACTCAATGCTTAGAATATGTCATTAAAAATGATAACATGTCCCGGTAAGATAAAATAAAGGCTCTTATATTTTTAAGGTGTCACATCTACGACAATCTTAAAATAAGATATTTAACTAAAAAAAAGATCATCTTTATTTATAGACTCCCTGAAGGAGCGTTATGACCACTAGAAGATGGTCACACTTCCAAATACTAGAAAAGAGTGGTTGAACATGAAGTTTCAACAAATCGGAAGTTAGTGCTGTATGTTTTTCCTTTTAGAACTAATTGAAATAACATGCCGATGAATGTTGTGCTTTAATCAGTAATCCATTTAAAAAAATTTGGAAAGTATTAGCATTTATTTAATGCTTACAAATTTTAATAGTTGACTAATTATATTGTCTTTAATTCTTAAGATATGGACCATCAATATTTGAGTGATAATATATGCCTACTGGATAGTGCAACTACTCATATGATTTTGAAAAACCAGAATTTTTCCTATGAACTATCTGAAAATATTTTAGCTAAAAATTTAAACCATAGAAAATTTTCTATATAATTGAAGGGTCCGAAAGAGTCCATATAGTGTTACCAAATGGTACATATATCTTAATTCAAAATACATTATACTCAAGCAAATTTAAAAGAAATTTGTAGTTTTGAGGATATATAAATGAATGGCTACCATATTGGAACTATAATGAAAACGTCAAAGAATATCTTTGCGCTATCTCTATAAATTGATAGGTGGAAGCTTATTTTAGAAAAATTTGGTACAATTTCAACTTGATTATATTTCATGAAATTTGGCATAATTGAATCCCATATTTAAACATGAGCCAAAAGCTCACAAATATCACTTGAATGCATCTTATCAATTGATAAAAGAATTATCCTCCTATTATTAATATGTATGGTGTATTTGCTAGTAGCAATATGATAATGGATCGAAATGAGAATCCAAAGATGATTATTATTTAATGTGATAATGTTCCTCAACATTGAGGGGGAGGATAAAGGGATACAAGTTCATTTTGATCATCAATGTCAAATATTTGTTAACATGTATAATGATGCAAAATATTAAGTAACTTGAATAAATTATTAATAATATCCCTAGTAAGCTTTCTCCAATATAGATTTGAAACCCTAAAAGATCAAAATGTGTAAACCATATCTGAAATATGGTACAAAAATTGGTTCGAAATACTTTTGGAGCAATTAATAAAAATGCCAAATAAAAGATGTGAGTGTTCTTGAAGAAACACTTAAGGGTGCACTTGAAGAGACTAATGACATGATTGTTAAATTACCCTAGAAGTGGTTTAGGTACCTAAAACATGATAATCAAAGAGATCTCAATAAATCATGTCTAGAACTGACATGAAATAATTATTGATGATAAATTTACAAATAATAAAGCGCTTATATTTATAAATAGATTAAGAATCTTGAATTAGGGGAAAACATGACTGACCATCATGAATTCTTTAATAGTAGAGAAATATGGACATGTAGTCCACAAAGTACTTAAAGTACTTGAAATGCTTAATATACCCCAAAGGTATAAACGTGGTTTAAATCATATTAAATAATGAAAGTATACAAATTCATGAAGAATATAAATAACTTTCATTGTTACAAAGAATGAAAAGAACAATGAGAGTAGATTTCAACCTACTTTTAAGTATTGTTGTAATGAAAATCTTGATATAATTCATGATGAGTAGATTACTTCCTATTTTTAAGTATCGTTGTAATGAAACTCTTAATCTCCATTGAAGTGATAGTTGTGATATGCAAATGCTTATTAAAGTATACAAATTTGTGAAGAATATATATAACTTTTTTAGTTATAATGGATGCAAAAGACATGAAGTGTAGATTACAAATTTCTTTTAAGTATTATTGTAATGAAAATCTTGATATACTTCAAGATGAGTATATTACTTCCTGCTTTCTAGTAATTTTGTAATGAAATTTTTAACATTCATGAAAGATGTATAGTTGCAATGCGCAAAACTAATTTGAAGCACAAAAATGAAAGCACATGAAGTGTTTTTCCTAAAAGTAGCATACAAAATGCATAAAATGCAAACCATATTTGGAAGAAACAATCTTAGAAAATTTGACTGTATCGAAGTAAACTATTAATAAATTGTATTATTTATTCGATTCATATTTATAAATCCCAAAGTATCTATAACCAATTTGAGTTATCGAAATACGAATATGAATTCAGAGGAAAATTTTAAATCAGGGGGATCATGCACAAGTATTTTATAATGCACTCTTTTTCCTTAACTAAGATTTTTCCCATTGGGTTTTTAATAGTAAGGTTTTAATGAGGCATTATCTTGATCCAGAAGTATCAACTTCCCAGTGACATTTGAAAATAAGTTACAATATACTCTTTTCCCTTATTTAAGATTTTTCCCACTGGGTTTTTCTTACTAAGGTTTTAACGAGGCATCGTCTTGATCTAGAAGAATCAAACGTCTTTTCAAGTAATAACATCTCAAATATGTTATTTGAGTTAAATTGTATTTTTATCCTTGACTATGGTTTTTTCCATCGAGTTTTCCTTTGTAAGGTTTTTAATGAAGTATTATATTGATCTATAAAAAACTGAAATATCTCACACTATATTGTACTCTTTTTCCTTCACTAAGATTTTTCCCATGGGGTTTTTCTTAGTAAAGTTTTAATCGGGCATTAGTTTGATCTAGAATTATCAAATTTCATTTGAAGAAATGAGAAAATAAGATATGTCATTGTACTCTTTTTTTCCTTCACTAAGATTTTTCCCATTGTGTTTTTCTTAGTAAGGGTTTTAATGAGACATTATATTGATCCCGAAGTACCAAACTTTTAGAAGGAATATCATTGTATGATATCTACGATTTCAAGTTGCACTCTTTTTCTCATTCAAGGTTTTTCAATTAGGTTTTCCTAATAAAGGTTTTTAATGAGACAACAGACAATATCTATATCGACTGAATCGATAAATGCAAGCAAGATAATAATGAGGGGGAGCAATCATCACACACGTTTTGAAATGGAAAATTTCAAGTTATCAGAGCATTTAAGATTTTGAAGACGCATATTCAAGGGGGAGTGTTACAACATATGTAAATCATGAAATGAATATGCTTTTATGTTTTTTTGTTTAGTCCCACATAGTGGAATATGTTAAATCCTTAGCTCTGAAGCCTTTATATAAAGGAGGCTATGTTATGTAAATATATGTCCAATTTCAAGAATGAATAATATATCTTCTGCCTCTCTCTCTAATGACTTCTACTTTCTTCATTTTATAACTTTTTTTGAATTTTTCTAAAAAACGTGCAATTATTTGCCTTTTCTGTTCAAGTAATTATTGGTTTTTTGTTTACAATTATTTTCTTTTTTCAAAACATATTTGCATTTTTACTATAGATATTTCCACTATAATTGTTTTTTTAATTTCGTTCTATAAAATCCTAGTTTATTTCTTATATAATAAATAAGATTACGCTAAATTAGTCATATCTCCTTAAATATTCTACATATTTATGTAAACGTATATTTTTTTTAAATTTTGAGCAGTAATATATTAAATGTTTTCAAGTTTTGAATAGTAACGTATAACGTTTGGTTTCTAATAAAAAGTACCATTTTCAAGTTTTGTTCCATCGATTACTTATGTAAATATTTAGTTAATTGGTCTAAGGCTATCATAAGCAAGATTTGTTGATGTCACTTTGTTTCTTTTTATCCAAACCCTTTTTTCTTTTTGACCAAACCACTTCCTTTTTTAGTCCAAATCACTAATGTAAATTTAATTTAATCTCCAACATCGCACCTAACATAAATATAGCAATTTATAAATCAAATGACACTTGCACCATATATAACACAATAGTCAAACGTGTACCAAATTTATAACTGAATACTATATATAGATTAGTTGCTAGTTTTAAAAATACATTGAAATTCTAAGTTTTTAGATAGCAAGGTTAATTTGACAACAATGTACTCTGATATTGGACAACCATGTACTCCAAACTTTAGACAAATGAAATGACTACTTTGAGAATCCAAATTAAACATAGATATCTTATAAAAATTTCCAAAATCTTCGTCCATTACAAATTGTCAAGGATTACTTTCCAAATATTAGGAAATCTAAAATAAAATTTAGTAAACCATATCAATCCATGGGATATTTAACATATATATTTTCCTTTCTTCTGCATGTGACGGGTATAACAAACAACAATGGCAAGGATAAAACTTAAACTTGCATGAATTTCTTGAAATTCAATTCAGTGCTCAATGGTCAAAAAACGTCGAGCATCCCTTTTAGAAAAAGTTAGGCAAAAACCAGAAACTATGATCCAATTGTAAATAGTGAAATGGGGCCAAAATATAAAGGGTTCCTGATTTTAGGTCCTACTATGCTTATAAAAGAGAGAAAGAGAGTGGATCGTGAGTTTCTCGAAATTTCCATAGCAAGAAAATAAGCACGCGATCATGAAGGCATTCCCTCAGTTAAAATTCCAAGGTGTGAGAAAAATGACAGAAAGGAAGTATTGTATTTGTAATATGAAAACTGTAAAACACTTGTAATGAACAGGATTTTCGACTCTCGAAAATCGACATCAATACATTTACTGTATGACATGCCGAGCAATCGAATGCCGGAAATACTAGATCATTAGGGGTGAAGAAGAAAAGATAGAAGATAAGAAGAAAACTAAACAATACAGAATCTCACAATGGAACGAATAATCTATAATACATCACGAGTCTTTACATAAAACAAAACTGTAATCTATATATATTATATATATATATATATATACACAAACATCAATCATAGAGTAACAGTCAATACAACAATCTGGGAAGTTATAATAACTTATTCTCAAATACATAACACAGAGCGGAAATAACCAAGTATGTGAATACATCTCTATCATCCAGCTCGTCTCCTGAGCCCCATAGCATCCTAACCTAAATCTATAATACTCGGACCCGGGCATTATAATAAAATAACACACGAGTTAGTATGGAAAACCAACGTGAGAAAACACACTCAATTTGAATTCTATTATATTTCAAAAAATCCTTTGAAATACAAAGGTATCTCGTAAGACCACACCACACGTAAACACGATGGGTTTTTACCTTTCGATAACCAAAACATTTTATATCAA
Organism: Allium cepa; assembly: GCA_030765085.1. Taxonomy (NCBI): domain Eukaryota; kingdom Viridiplantae; phylum Streptophyta; class Magnoliopsida; order Asparagales; family Amaryllidaceae; genus Allium; species Allium cepa. The sequence goes on from CM060935.1 coordinate 281,845,529, forward strand.
AATCATCTAATATTATAATAGTGTCTACAGAAAGTAAATTTGAAAATAGCTGAAATGCATGCATCTCACGTTTCATCACAGTTGGTATACAATAAAAACCATACAGACACGTAGTGGATATTGGATCTCATACAATGACTATGCTACTAGGGTACCACCCATCACAGTACACCTCTAGAAAAATTTATCGAGATCATACCTAACGATCCCTACCAACACAGGACCGACCTACCCCTTACTGGATAGTACCGAATATGTTACCACCTCGGGTATTCCCACCCTATCGAGCGCTCTCTTTTCCAAGCACAACCATATCCATAAATTATAATATAATATTTCTGAGGGTATCTAAAAAGGTGATGACATGCCCTACTTAGGTGCAACCCACTTAGCCCTGCTGCATCTCCCCCGTTTTAAATATTCTCAGTTAATGAGGCTTGAGGCTGCCTTCCAGAAAACAATGCAATGATAGCATTCATCCATACAAGTTGTCCTGGGTATGGACAAATCAAATCACCATCTTCATTGCCTTCTCGATATCACAATTTGTAACGCACAAATCATATCGAAGTGGTTTTCGGATAATCAAATCTGATCCTGGTCTCTTCGAAATGATCAAAATACTTGGCCAAATTTGATAGTCAGTTATTTAACTATCAAATAAAAATCATTCAAACATATATTACAATTCCCATGGAACCCACACCCTTGTCAAAATACTTGGAAATCATTTCCATATACTTATCTCACAAAATAACTGTATTCAAAAAACGAAAATATTTTTAATACTTTGAAAATAAAACCAATTACTTATCTTAACAATATAAGTACATTTTCAAATCATTCCTTTCGAAACTTAAAAGAACCTTTTCCATACACTTACATAACGGTATAAATATCTTAACCAATTATCTAGAAAGATTTACTTATCTCAGAACCATACTAAAATGGTTAAATACATGTACCTTTAAAACGAAAATATAAAGATTCTGAAATACCCTTCCTATCTTTAACCAATCCCTTTTTCATTTAGAATATTTTCTTGTAAATCTTCTTGTGTATTTACAAAGATACTCTCCCAAAATCTCCTAAACCATTTATAAAATTCCTCTTTTCAATAATCATTTAGAATCTAACTTCCTTTCCAATTTTAATCCTCTTCCAAATTTATAAAACCCTTTTCCATAAATTCCTTTTATGAAGAATTTCTTTTATAACAATTTATTTAATTATTTCAAAATAGATAAACTAAAACAACCTATATTTCACTTATCCAATTTTCCATTTAAAAAACCCAACTTTTCCACTTATAGCTTCTAAAAAATACTCTTTCCATAGAATACCAACTTAAACCATTTTATAATAATAATAATGTATAGTTTGAACCTTTATAAAAAATTACCAAATAATATATTATAATAACTTCAAAACAATTCTTAAAAATCCACCAAAGTAATCAATCTGAAACAATATAGTTTAAATAAAGAAATCAAAATTTCACTATCCAATTATCAAATAATTATATTACTATACAAATAAATTATATCACTCAAAATCTTGAAATAGTTCTTACACAATTTTATCAAAACAACCCGTATTTCTTTATAAACCACATTTCAGATTCATTTATATATAACAACTTAGCAAAATAATTGTATATATTCACCAATTAATATTTTTACCTCAGATAATTAAACCTGAAGTTAAACACAATAGCAAACCTTTCAAATTTCAAAACCAGCTCAATAGCTCCAGTGGAACTTAAACAAGCAACCATTATATTCATTTTAACTATCCAAGTTAAATTATCAATATTCACATGAACTATTTACAAACATACATCTAAATCCATGATTAACAATCAATTGGTTAAATGACACTTATTCCATATTGATTGAATATCAATTAACATTTGCCTAAATTCTATATCATAACATATCGAAAGTTTATCCTGCTTGTAACATATCATTCAAACCACATTTCCATTTAATACTAGACGATGTTTATATGGCTAAGTAGATAATACCAATGTATTCTAGTTTAATTTACATTATAATTAAACAATGTAATTCAAGAACAATCCATTAATCAAATTGCACACATATATGATTCAATAGTGGAAGAAAACTTAAAAATAAACATAAACAGTTTAATAGCAATTCGAGTTGCTTTATGAACCCTCGATCTGGCTCAATCAATCTAATAGCATTTTAAGATGCTATATCGTCATCCTAAATTAATTTCAACAATCACCAATTTCAACAATCAGAACAGCATAAATAAATTTTATTCATTATAAAACATTACCGATTAACCAAATGAGTGAGTTTAACTCAACTTGAGTTTTAATTTTAAATTAAATCGAACAACATTCGATTTAACCTAAAATTTTAATTAGCTCCAATCAACTCCAAATCGGTTCCATAATGTAGTGCTCGTCGCCACTATTCTGTCGCCACTTGTTTCTTCCAATTCTAACAACGTATGAAAAAGATATACATTTTTTAAGATTTTGATTTATTATAAACTAAATTTAATTTTTTTTATTTATATATAGCCAGTCCCATGGAATCACAGTCCAACCCGCTAACCCCCTTCTTCCCCGACAGCTCGAACACAGCCCGAAGCTTTCTGTTCTCATGCATGCATATCACTGATACGAAATCCAATTCATGATTCGACGAAACGACTATGCCAACGATTTTCTATTGACAAAACGCACCTACCAAAGCTCGAACATCTCTGGAAAAGCACGACCTGTTGGTTCCTCCATGCAAACACTGTAATGATTTATTGCGGCCTCCAAAACAATGTTGCACACTTCCAAACTTTGCTCCTAGCTGCCAATTCCCTCGACGAACTCGAATATGATCACAAAAAGTGTTATCGCTCCCTCGATTTTAGGAAAAACCCAAAACTAGTTGAAAATCGTCGTTCGCTCATCCTCTATCGAGTACAAATATGAAGGCGCAACCCATGAAAAGTATACCAGATTGAAGCTCATCCAAAAAACAAGATTTTTAAAACTAGTTTGGGAATTTTTCATTCTATATAACATGGGAATTTAATTTTTTAAAGTTTCAATTTTTTTCTATACTCTGTTATGCTATTTAAAAGAAGAAAGTAGAAGCATATTACAAAAGGGATAAGAAGGCACAAGAATAGAATAAGGTAGAGTTTCGCTAAAAATTTTGGCCGATAAGACATTTGTAAATATTACACACACACACATGAGTACGTATGCATGTGCGCAGCATGTGAGGTGTAGAAAGCATGGATGCGGAAGTAAGGTTATGTTAATATCAGGGGGTGAGGGGAGTCATCTATTCGCAAAGTTAGCAAGTTTTTTGCTTGAGCAGTAACAGATTAATGAGTATTTAAGTTGACTTGGAAGTGCCTACAGGAAAAGTGCATTATGTAGCTAAGTACAGTTTAAAAGGTTTATTACATAGGGCAGACATTACATAGTCAACTGCAGATGGAAAAAACATGAAGTAAAAAACAAAAATGAACATATGCTTTAGGAACGAATAGGAGGATCGGTTGTGCGAATGCTCCGCAAGAAAATGCTCAATAGCTCTATCAAACTCTTCAATCCGTAGGTGAAGAAAAATGGCGTTGAAACGTAGAAGATGCATATATCTATGTACAAATATGTGGATGTATTCCGGTCGTATAGCATACCACTTCAGGAGTAAAAAAAGCATCCCAATCAGTGTGCTCAAGACAGGATGTAGGGTGGTGATGCTCATTGCGGTGCTACATTTGTGTTGGCAATGCAGCCGTTTCTGATGGCTTGATGTTGTTTTGCACAGTACTTGGGTTTGGGACGTAGGAGGAAAGATAAGGTACGTGGTTTGCGCTGCTACCATTCGCTGACTCGTCCTGCAGAGAAATAGGTGGCGATATGAAGTCGGAAGCAAGATCATTGTTGGCAGGGGGTTGATCGAAGATGCTTTGACGCACAGATGCATTTACATGTTATTTTTTCTGTAGGAAGACTTATTGTGGCCTCTGGATTGGTTGCTTAACATTTGGTCTGCATTGGAGAAAAGAGTGAGAGAGCGTAAGGGGATGACGATATGTAGTTTGTACTTGTGCAGCAAAAGGAACATGAGGAATGTAAATTAGTTGACCATATATATACGTAGTAATATAGTGTATATGCTGGTGTGGAAAAAAAAAGTTCATGTACGATTTAGTGCATTGCCGATGGACAGTGTAGTGTTTGTCGTTTTCAAGTTACAGCAAACATGAGTGCATTGTAGGGAACCATGCATGTTAACAGTAACGTGCAACCTATTTCCTATGTAATATGAAGTCTTATAATCGTTCACTATGTTGGACGTAAGTGGCAGAAGTAAGAATCAGTTGTCATAGAGCCGTCGTGATTAATAGAGAGGATACAGCTAAAGATGATAAGACATACATACTAATTGTTCATGTTGGCAAAAGAAATAAGCGATATGAAGTGGAGCAATAGAAATGAAAAAAATGAAGACGGTGAGGGAGCATAAGGCTGACAAAATAACTTTTTCATTGCGTACGCAGATTGTGTGAAGCATGGAATAAGGGTCGAGGATATGGATGAATTTATAACTATGTGTTTAAAATGTGTCTTGGAAGATGTGCAAATAAACCATGTCAGGTAAGCATTTTCAGAGGGGAAGATGTCAAGTAGGAAGGAGTGTGATGCGGCATGTGCGAAAATTATTTAATGGCCGTTTGACTATGTGAAGGAGGAAAAAAGTGATGGAAAGCATAACACGTAATGACCTTCTTCCTATAAACTTATGTTATTTTGACATTTAATAAAATTTCTTATTTCTGCAGATCTTTCTAATAGTTACTTCCATATTTCTTTAAATTTTAAGCAACTCTTTTTGTTCGAATTAGTTTTCCTTTGAGTATGCTATATTAATATCATAGATTATTTTACTTTTCCGCTTTTAGTTTCTTGCCTTTATTTTTAAACAATATATTATAGGTAGATGGTTTTAAGAAAAAAATTTATGATCATTATCATGATTTCATTTTCCATACAATCAAAATGACGTAATATTTTACATGTGTTTTTGTTTCATGATTTCATTTTTCGTACATTCAAAACAACATAATATTTCCCCAAATGAAGAAATTTGCAGCAAATAATGGCCTATATTTAATTTTACCATATGTGAACACTGGTTATGCAAAACCATAAATTTTTAAGTGGAGAAACTTTGAGTAATCTATGGTTTTGGAGGATAACTTTAGGAATGTTTAGTTTTTAAAGAGAATATATAGTTATCAAATAGGAGATTTTAGGCATAGGGAAAAAGTTGCAAAAAAATTTAGTCTCGGGGATGGCAAGTTTGTTTTTTGGTCTGAATGATACTTTGTAGTGTAAATCACAGAATGATAGATGTATCTATCATTTTCTATTTACACTATAAAGTGTCCTTCAGACCAAAAAACAAACCTATCGTCTTTGAGACTAAATTTTTTTGTAACTTTTTCCTTGTGCCTATTTTCCTATATCAAATATTAGAGATGAAGTTCAAATATACCTCATTTTGCCACAATGTGCCTTGCTTAGTTATAGTTTGACAAAAGTGATGGAGAGCATAACACGTAACAGATGTAGCCGAGTGAAGTGCAGAACGAAAATGAAAAGGATGGTATGAAACAAATGAAAAAGTTGACTGCTTTGTAATTTTTGTAGAAAGCGTACAATAGGTATAGCGTGTGAAAGCATTTGTGGCTGCAAAAAGTTAATGCAGTAGTAGTATTTATGCCTGTCAATGGGCAGGGTTCGGCCTGGATATTATAAAACCCGGATCCTAGTCCAATTACAATAATTAAAACCTGAGCCTGGCCTGAACCCGTAGGGTATTTCAACTCAATATATAAGCTCGGCCCGTCGGGATTTTTAAGCCCGTTGGGTAATAACTATATACCTAACTTAGAATATTTTTGTTAAAATCATATTTTAAAACTGCAACTTTGGTAAAATTTATATACAAAGTTAACATATAAATTGGAAGGTGATGTAGTCAGGCTCATAACAAAAGTATGCAAAAACATCTACATGTAAACAAATAAGATGGTAAATAAATAATATACACACTCGTGGCCTAACCGGACCGGGTATTGATAAAACCGTACCCTACCCGGATCGGGTCTGAGTCTTGCTTGGGTAGTAAGAGACAAAACCTGTACCCATATAAATAGGGCAGGCTCGGACCGGGCTTGGGACGAAACTCATACCATTGACGAGCCTAGTAGTATTCAATAGGGAATAGGTAAGTACTGTCACACAAATTCTAAGTGAGAGCAGGAAGTACTATCTATTTCATAAATGCTTGTAGGCTGCTATAGTACATAAACTTTTCGAACTGTACAGTTTATACTACTTGGTAAGTTGAAACCTGCGCAGTTAAAACGCTTGGCAGATTCGAAGTGGTGGAGGTGCAAAAAGTCATAGCAGGGATACAACGAGGATATAGCGGGATATAGCAAATGGCTCTAAAATAGCATATAAAACTCGTACTTAATGTTTTTACAAATATATAAATGGTAATTAAATAAAAAATTATCATTCAATTGAATTATAATTAATTCATAAATAATTTTAAACAAAAAACATGTGTGAATATACTTTAAATAAACGTAAAACTATCATATAACATAATTGAATTTAGTAGAATATTAAAGTATTTTCATTTCTGAAAATTTATTAAAAATTAAATCGAATAAATTATTTTCATAATTTTTATAATGTATAAATGCAATTTTTTAATTCATTTTATTAAAGAAGAATAGCGGAAATAGCAAAATATAGCGGTAATAACGGGATATAGCGGAAATAGCGGAGATTAAAGCGGAAAGGCTATATTTTGGGCTATATGGAAAAAACGTAGCAGTAGAAATCCACTATGAGATATAGCGGGGTTATAGCAGGGTAATAGCGGGGCATTAACTACACAGGTTGAAACTATGTTTGATGCATGCATTTAACCATTGTAACATATTTATTCAGTTATGTTTTTTTGTTCTCAATTGATTACCGAACAGTTAACTGTTATAAATCAAAGAACTTATCTCCATATCCATTGATTATCAAACAGTTAAGTTTATGCGGTGTGATGAAATTGCCAACTCATTTGTCACAAATATAAATTTTACAATTATTGAATATGTAAATGTGACACAACCTGCTGTGGGAAAAAAGTAAAAACACACAGCCAACAGTGGGAAAACAAAGAAATTACATATCCATTGTAACAAACAGAAATTTTAACATAGATACAACATAGAAATTAATTTAGTTCACTCCATCAAGAACCTAAAATTTGAAACAAAGATGCATGAAGCGTTGGAGGTAAATTTGGAATGGGCAAACTATTGTTGGTAATATAAGAATATGTTTGGTTCAAAAGGCTAAATTTGTAAAATTGTTTAAGATGTGTAAACCCAGAACTCGTATATGTACATTTTTCAGAATATATATTTTTCAAAATTGTTCTTCGTACCTTCAAAATTAAATGCGGTTATTTAAAACTAACTTATCCTAATCCTCTGCTTTCAAAATTTATAGATTTGCAACCGTTAGAAACTGAATCATACAGAACCTTGAAAACTAATACCTTTGAATCCATGTACATATTTATGTCTATTAAACATGAACTCAAATACTACAAACCATATATTTAAAAAACTCATATGTTCGAACTAATAAAAGCCTGACCTACTTAAAAGTTTATTTAAGTGGAACCAATTTAATGACACGTGCATATGTTGTACTCTATCATATTAAAATCTGGTACGTATCCGACACTTATTTATAGTTAAAGCTATGTGTGCCCATATAAAACTATGCACAAAATATATAGATAAAACCCATATGCAGTTAATATAGTATGAAAGGTAACATATTCAATTAGCATGTTTTCAAAAATGTGTTCAATTTGAAAGCATAATATAGTTGAAGTTTGTGCAGTAAAAGCGTATAAAACTTTATTCTGCCAAAATTTGTGCAGTGTGTGTATTGTTCAAAATATATATTTTTGAAAACTGATGTTGATAACTTCTAAATATATGTTTTCCAAAACGCTTACCCTAAATATTTAACAGTATATACAATTAAACTTCATATTCTAAAGACAATGAAGCGCGTGAAATTTAAATAGAATATTTGTGCACTTGAAAGGTAATACACGTTAGAAAGGAAACTGAACATAGAAGAAACTTCATAAATATAGTTTACTTCACAATATATTCATGTTTTGTACATGTTTATTTATTTTTTAATATGATTTTTATGCATGTTTGCAATTTTAATCTATGTTGAAAAAAAAATCCGCTTTGCAGTTATATAATATACACAAATATATAGATAAACCTGTACGCAGTTCATATAGCGTGAAAGCTAACATATTCAAAAGTCAGTGTGTTTTCAGAAATGTGTTCAATTTGAAAGCATAATATAGTTGAAGCTTGTGCACTAAAAGCATGTAAAACTTCATGCTATCAAAATTTGTGTAGTATATATATTGCTCAAAGTATATATTTCTCAAAACTGTTGTTGGTAATTTCAAAATATATGTTTTCCAAAACGCTTATTGTAAATATTTAACAATATATATAATTAAACTTCATATTTTAAAAACATTGAAGTGAGTAAAATTTAATTAGGATATTTGTGTAGTTGAAAGATAATAGATGTTAGAAAGGAAACTGAACACAAAAGAAACTTCATAAATATATGTTACTGCACAATATATTTATGTCATGTACATGTTTATTTATTTTTTAATATGATTTTTATGTATGTTTATAATTTTAATTTAAGTTTAAAAAAATCTATTTTGCAACTATTTAATATACACATACGGCAAAAACTTTGGGAACAACAATAAGAAAAATTTAATGTAACAATGTGTAGAATAAGCCAGTGTAAAAGGTTATAAATAAAGTTAAATAAAACAGTATACGAAATGAAGTAACACGTGAACAAAATAAAAAACACATCAATTATTGTTTTTTTCATTTATTTTCCACTGTATAAGTACTGATAACTTCTCATTTAAGTTGGTTTGTGTGATTAACAGCGTGATGCTTGTAGAAATATATGCAAATTAGTAAGGTTTCAAGTTAAATCTCAATCTAGCATTTACAGTTGCATTTTAGGCATGTACAAAAATGGTTAAGAGCTGTGAACCCAAAGTTTGAGTAGTATAAATCTAAATTATGTACAGTTCTCAAACCAACTATATATATGAATCGCATACTGCATATACATATTTATTAGAAGTACAGACAACTTATTATTGTTTAAAATGTTTATTTCTCAAAACTGTTGTTGCTAATTCGATAATATATATTTTTCAAAACGCTTTCTGTAGATATTGAATGGTATATATACTTAGACTTCATATTTTCAAAACATTGATGTGCGTGAAATTCAAATAGGATATTTGTGCAGTTGAAAGATAATATATATTAGAAATGAAGCTGAACATAGAAGAAACTTCATAAATACTTGCTAATGCAGAATATATTTATGTTTTGTACATGTTTATTTATTTTTTAATGTGATTTGTATGTATATTTATAATGTTAATTTAAGTTTACAAAAAAATTCTGCTTTGCAGTTACTTACTGTAGACATACAACAATTAATGTGGAAAACCACCGCAGTTGAGTCACTTTGAATAGCCTAACTGTGTAAAAGTTCGTTAGAACTTGAAATCAATAGTCGTGTATACATGTGAATTATACAGTTGTAAAATAAAACATGTACATGAAACTGGCGGACTTGAAAAATCAGAGGATGAGAGGAGGAGAAATTTACAAGAAGAATTTTGTAGCTGGTGGTTTCCAGCCTTGCCTTCCCTCCTGCTTCCAATGGCTGCGTGTCTAGCTTGTTGACGTTATGCGCGTTGAGTAGCTCGTCGTCGTTCCCTCTATTGTTGCTCCATAAACTTGTGGAAATATGAGTTAGCATGAGCAACTTTCGTGGCATGTGCATATTTATATACATAGGTGGAAATAGACGTTGCTGCAATTGACGTTGGCAGAAATGGAAGAGGGTGAAAGAGTCAGAATTGTTATTTTCTGCCTAAAATACTAGGGTTGACGTAAAGAAACACGTTTAGGGTAGCATAACAGTTCGCAGTGGGGCTGTGCAATAGTTGATCCGCTTTTTAGGTGGAAAACCATTAACATAATGGGTAATAATACAGATTGAAGAGAATAGTTGGAAGAGTAGCATTAAGAGGAAGGAGTACAAATTATGTCTAAAATGAGGGAAACTGAGTCCATATTGTTCCTAGAATCGGGAACGTGGTATGAAGGAGGAAGAATGTAGGTACAGTTGGTGAAGGAGAGCATAGAGGCCGAAGGAAGAAAACAGGGAAATCGGAGGAAATAAAATCAGATGAAGAGGGAGAAAGATTAGATCTTATCTCGGAAAACAAAGTCAGCCTCCTAAAATAAAGAACGTGGTAGGAGGAGGACGGCCATTGGTAAAGTAGTTGATGGGGAACATAGAGGCCGAAGGAGGGAAATGGGGAAATCAGACGAAATAAATTCCGAAAAAGAGGGAGAAAGGGTAGATCTTACCTCGGAAAACAAAGGCAGCTGGTTGTTGGAGTTTCGAATAGTAATTGGGCACCAAGTTGCTGTCGACGTCCATCCTAGGTATAGGCTGAGTGGTCCGTTGATGGACGACCTGATTGGGTAGGGGAGGAGTAATGTCTAGTGTTGGAACAGAGTTGTCATTTTTGTTCATGAGAAGTGAAATTGGAAGGGTAGGGGAAAGAGGAAGAAAAGGAGAAGAGAAACGAAAGAGGTAGACAGTGAAGGTGGGAAATGTGTGAACTGTGAAGCGGTCGATAAAAGATAAGTTGGCCTTCTGTATCGATTTCTTTCCATTATGAACGGTGTACAATTTTGGAGTGGATAAAAAGCTTCACTTTGACCGCTTTGATCAAGGTTTTCAAAATATCCAGATATTCACTCTGAAACCTGATCGACGCATGCTGCTAGGCATTTCTATTGTTATATCCATATTCCGAACGCAATAGACCAAGTCTTGAGTACTAATTCGATCGTATGGAGAAGATAGCTTTTTGAACCAAATTATAATATTGTGTTTCCAATATAAATTTCAATGTGTTTCTATTCTGTACGACCAAACGATACCCTCAATCGTTACGAAACTTGAAATTCGATAATAATATATTATTACGGATCCAATGAAACTAGTTTCATCGAAATCGAAGACTCTGTCCCAGAAGGCTATTTTAATGTGTCGATTAAACCGAGCGATTTTCAAAATCGATGAAAGTACTTGAAATTCCAATTTTAAAACTTACTAACTCAATTATAATTCAAATAGAATTTATATCTATATCAGAAACCATTTCGATTCATATTAAATCACAGATTCAATTATTTACTCTACCCCAAGTATTAAATTTCACTATTAAATTAATTAATTAATATATATATATAATTCATATTTTAATTTATCGACTTTTAATTCTATTCAAAAGTTCACTATCATCACCCTAATCAAAAAACAGTATAAATCAACCGTAGAAACCATTTTCATTCACAACTAACCCTGGATTAACATATTTACTCGACTTCAAATATTAAATTTACAATTCACCAAATCCTATTAATCACTATATTTGAAATTTTAAACCATTTTACTAGTTCAATCAAAATCTCCATATTCAAAATCAATTGATAATTTAAATTCAACCTTTAAAAATAAATTAAACTTTCAAAACTATACGTCCCAAACCCTGTGTGGTTACATTCTTCCCCCTTAAAAGAATTTCGTTCCCGAAATTACTAAGGTAGGAAAAGTACTCAAATCCTATTTCTTTTCAAAACTTACTTAGTTAACACTCGATATTTCACTTTTCCAAATCTTTTAGTTTCATTCAAAATAATTAGTTTCCATTCTAAATCAAAACCTTTTATTTCAGTTACAATTCAAAACCAACCCTTTTAGTTATCAAAAACTTTCCAAAATTTTTCTAAATTTTTCTAAAACCTTATATTTCTGAAATTTTTTAACAGGGTCGCCCTTAAATGGAGATCTTTTTGCAATATCACAAATATAATAAAAATGATATCATCGACCCACACTGTCAGATTCAAAATATACATCAATATTTATTTCATTTTCACTTTTAATGCGTAAGCGTACCTTATATTAGCGTTATTAAGCGAGTTCGCTGCATTTATATGCAATTACGCAACCAAAATCTACCTAATCAGCTCCCTGTATCTGTACTTACTCAAATGAAGCACATAAGTTCCATAATCATATAATTTTTATAACATTCCATTCCTTTAATGAACTTAAACACATGTTTTCAACAAACAAACATATTATAACATATATATATATATATATATATATATATATATATATATTTCGAATGTGTAAACAAGTACAAGGTCCAAACATTCAATTATTCATTTATAATCAATATATATTCAATTTCAAATTGATTCACAATCAATTCATTTGAATTTCATTCATACCCACATTCATTATATTCAAATCTGTTTTATTAATCTCGGAATCACTCCATGTAAATCTATTCTCGAATAATTCAGCTTAGATTCATGATGTTGCATTTATATTAATTTCACTTCCAACTTATATTACATCTTTTTCGTTCATTCTCATTTAATTAACAAAGTGTTATTCACTTCATTTTATAGTGAACGGCATTTCATTTCATGCTAATTTATTCATAAACCATTTCATAAAATTATTTCTAAGGTTTATTATAACATTCCATATCGCTATTTAAGTTCATATACAGTTTTATACTTAAGTTCATACCCAGTCTTATTCAGTCCATACTTTAAAATCATATTAGATTTATTCACTCTCAAGTTGAATTCATTTCTTGTTATCAAATACCTAACCATTTCAACTTGGTCATATGTTTCCATTTTCTCAGTTTAATAAGTTATACCAACTTACCTATTCACAATTCCCTGAAATTCCACTTAATTTTTACTTTCATTCTATATTTACCATATACTTATAAAATCACTTCACAATTCAGGCTCATATTTGACTACTCAATTTCAATTCACCCTCACTATATTCCAGATTTTTGAATTTTCCATTCCTTTACCATAATATCGAACCATTTTCATTTTGGTTTTACCATTTCATTTCTCAAGTCATAAGTTCGAGAACAAATTTACTTAAAATCTTATATTGCTTACTTGAGCCCGTCACATCTTATAATCATAACTTGGGTTATATATATATATATATATATCACTTTATAACTCCATTTCATTCAATAATCATGACTTATAGTTATACATTTATTTTACATTTTAAATTTTATATTCAATTCAATTCAATCCAATTCTATTTAATTTAACTCATCTTAGGTTAAATTCAGCCTATGTTATCCTTTTTAATTTACTCAAGTTAGACCCTAATTTCAAGATTAAAATTCACACATCCTCCTTACTGATATCAGTCCAAATTATCAGTTCAATATCTGATTTTATCCCGACTTCACAAACCATTTAAATGAAAATTCCAGAATTCATTCACCCGATTTTATTTCAAATCATTTTGAAATCATAAATATACATACATCCACTTTTGTTTATCAAATCATACTTTCAGAATTTTAAAACAACTGGTTTTGCTCCAAACAATTTCCTTTTGGAATTTCTAAAATCAAAACTTGTTACCAAACAAGTCCGAACCAATAATCATAACCAATCACTATGGTAGCAATCTGTCGCTTAGAAACTTGAAAATGAACGCTGTTGATGCGTCTGTCATCACCAGAATTATTTTCAAGCACTTAAAGTGAGTTCAGTGCTTCCTTACTTCCAAATCCTATTCAAAACATTTTCGTCCATATATATGTCTAGAATAATATCAACATTCTTCCTTTCAAACTCTTTGGATAACATTTCCAAAATCTCCAATATTTAAAAATTCCCAAATACTTAGTTCTAATTCATTTAAAACATTTCCTAAAATTTTCGAAATATAAATTTCAAATTCTGGTTTGAATCCATGTTTAGTTACAACTCATATGTATAATTATACTTATACACTTTCTATGTGATTATCATAACTATCTCAAATTTTATAATCTTGTTTTGATTATAATGTTATCATCTAAACATCTAAATATATTATATACAATAATTTTAGAAAATTATTTCTTTTATATTGAAAATATATTTTTGGTAAAATTATTTCATTTAACCTTTTCAAAAGAATATTGTGTCAGTTTACCTTGTTTAAGAGTTTAGAAACCCATATCAGTACAGTTGCACTTCCCATACCGACCAGAATTCATAAACACTCAACCGATAAATCAACACGATATAAAACATCTTTATACTCATCGACAAATACATGCTCATATCTATTAATACTCGCAAACTCATTCTAGAGTACTACAGACTCTATCTCTAATGAGTAATTCCCACCATAACCTAGGTATATCACCAACCTAAGCATTGATACCAACTGTAACAAACCGGGATTTTTGGCTCTCGAAAATCTACATTAATACGTTTACTGTATAGCATGCCGAGCAATTGAGTATCGAAAATATCAGATCATTAGGGGTGAAGAAGAAAACATAGAAGATAAGAAGAAAACTAAAAAATACAGAGTCTCACAATGAAACGAATAATCTATAATATATCACAAGTCTTTACACAAAACAAAACTGTAATATGTATGTATGTATGTATGTATGTATGTATGTATGTATGTATGTATGTATGTATGTATGTATGCATGTATGTATAAACACAAACATCAATCAAAGTATAACAATCAATATAAAAATCCAGATATTTATAATAACTTGTCCTCATATACATAACACACAACGTAAATAACCAAGTACATGAATACATCACTATCATCCAACTCGTCTCTTGAGCTACATAACATCCTAACTTGAATCTATAATACTCAGTCAGACCCAAGCATTATAATAAAATAATACCCGAGTCAGTCTGGGAAACCAATGTGAGAAAACAGACTCAATTTGAATTTTATTATATTTCAAAAAAATCCTTTGAAAAACAAAGGTATCTCATAAGACCATGCTACACATAAACACGACGGTATTTTTACCTTACAATAACCAACACATTTTATATTAAAATCATCTAATATTATAATAGAGTCCATAGAAAGTAAATTAAAAAGTAACTTAAATGCTTGCATCTCAAGTTTCAGCATAGTTGGCATACAATCAAAACCGTACGGGCTCGTAGTGGATATTGGATCCCATAAAATGAATGGGTTACTGGGGCACCGCCCATCGCAGTACACCGATAGAAAAATGTACCGAGATCATACATAACGATCCCAGCCACACAGGACTGGCCTACCCCTTATTGGATAGTACCGAATATGTTACCACACCGGGTGTTCCTATGCTATCGAGCGCTCTCTTTTCCTTGCACAACCATATCCATGAATTATAACATAATATTTTCGTGGGCATCAAGAAAGGTGATAACATACCATACTTGGGTGTGACCCACATAGCCCTACTGCATCTTCCCTATTTTAGTCATTTCCGGTTGATGAGGCTTGAGGCTACGTTTACCTTTAGAATAGCATCCATATTTGGAATGCTAACATTGCCTTCCAACCAACAATGCAATGATAGCATTCATCTATATAAGTTGTCCTGGGGCTGGACAAAATGAATCACCATCTTCATTGCCTCCTCGATATCACAATTCATAACGCATAAATCAGATCGAAGTGGTTTTTGGATAATTAAATGCGATCTCGGTCTCTACGAAACAATCAACGAATTTGGCCAGATTTGATAGTCGGTTATTTACCTATCAAATAACAATTATTCAAACATAGATTACATTTCCAATGGTACACACTGAGCTTCATCTTCATTAATTTAAAATCCGTTTTCAAAATACTTGGAAATCCTTTCCATATACTTATCTCGTAAAATAAGCATATTCACAAAACAAAAATATTTTTTGTAACATCCTAATTTTTTTCAGATTTAAAATTAGAAATTAATATAAACTTTGGAATTAATTTGAATTTTTTTAAATAAATCAGACTGAGAATTGATTTGTATATCTAAATGAGACTGTAAATTTCATTTGAGTTTAGAAAGTCAAAATAATAGGTATTTCGAAAAATATTTAAATATATATATATGGGTCGATTTGTATTTGAATTTAATTTAAATTGGTATTTTAATTTGAATTTGGATTTGACTTTGAATTTAAACTTTAAATAAAATCTTAGTAAAATAATTTGGATTTAAAAATAACATATATGTGATTTAATTAATATATAATTAATTAAAAAAACATTTTTTTTAAATAGTATAAGTATAATAAAGAAAAATTTATTTATAAAATGAGGAAAATGTAATATAAAATATGTTTAAAAGCTTTTAATTCATATGAAATACAAGTGTTAAACATGTAACAAGCAATTTAACAAGTGTAATTCATGTAATAAGTTGTTTAACAAATGTAATGATCTTATAATTAAATTGGGCAAGTGTCATTTATTTGTTTTATTTTTGAGAAATTTAACTAAAATAGAAAACTAGATTATATAAACCATCTCAACTTCTTTATCTCATTTCTTTATCAGTTTCAAAACTTTAACAAATCTGAGGAAAAAATCAAAAGCTTGTGAAACCAGGAAATTAAAAACAAATCAAAACAAAGAATCATCAAAACAAAAAGAAAGAAAAATCTGGAAATTAAAACACCTTTCACAATTCAAAGTCTGAAGCCTGGAAAACATCTCAAGCCCATAAGACAAAGTTTAACTCAGCAAAGATTCAATTCAGCAAATTAAAGGACAAGTTCAATTCAAATCAAAATATCAAGGCAGATCAAAACCCAAAAGTATTTTCCAGTTTTCAAGATCCAACTCTCTGTTTTCAAATTGACAGGTGAGTAAACCACCTTGATCTGATTTTTAAACTTGATGCAATGTTAAATGTGTGAAGTAAAGTTGTGATGAAATATTGCTGGAGTAAAATTAGTTTTAGATATGTATAAATATGAACATGCATGCTTGTGCATGTCAGTTACAGGCACAATATCCCCTGTTCCAGGTTTACAGGCATCAAGCCTGTTCAAAATTCGATCTCTCTTCTTATGATCCATATTAGACTTTAGGATCTGAACGAAAACGGTTTTTTTAACATGTTTCAAGTTTTAAAAATAAATTTGAGAAAAAATAAATTAAAGTGTTTCGGGAAATTGGAAAATACGTTCAAAATTCAAATTATGTTAAATTTCAAACATCATAAATTCTAATTTCAGGTATACCATCTGAAATGTTATCAAAAATAATGATTTTTGAAAGTAAAATCAAGATTTTTATTGAAGTTTTGACTGAGAAATTCCAAGTTTGTAACAGTCCGCAAATCCATACCCCTTGAGTCAACATTATTCTACATCAATTAACTCAAGTGGAACAGAAATACGAACCATTAGGGTTAAAGAAGAAGAGATAGAAGAAGAAGGAACTAAACAATATTAGAATCTCACAGTCGCAGCGGAATAAAATATAATAGTAAATAATAGATCTTTACACAAAATGAAAACTATATCTGTTTTATACATCATATCATCAGAATATCACATACATCAACAATAACCAATCAGACAATACAATACAGTCACAGCAGCGGATATATATACAAGTATGGATAATACGTCTCGGACTCCAGCTCCTTTCCTGCTCCAAAGCATCCTGTCCTGAACATATAATACTCGATCTGACCCGAGCATTATAATGAAATAACACCCGAGTCAGTCTGGAATACCAGCTGATAATAATGCATCCACATTGATTATTAAAGTTTCAAAAATCCTTTGTAAACAAAAGCATCTCGTAAGACCACGCCGCAAATAAACATGTCGGGTTTTTACCTTACGGTAGCTAAAACACTTTTTATAGAAATCCTCTGATATTATAATAGGGTCTATATACAAATACTTATAAAATAGCCGAAATTGTTACATCTATTAAATTCCAACTACTAGCCACAGAGTGGGTAATACAAACAAAACTCGTACAAGGCTCGTAGGGAGAATGGATTTCCAACAATGACTAGGCACTGGGGTACCACTTGTCACAGTACGGGGCCTAGATCACCGTACCGAGGACCACGCCCGTTCCCCTACAACACAAGGCCGGACCCATCCCTTACTGGACAGTTCCGAATAAGATCACCCCGCAGTTGGGATCAGCAACCACCCACTAAGCCGAAATAAAAAGGGACATCTAGACAGGGATGACCTTACTCTCAAGTGGGGGCTACCCATGAAGCCTTGCTGCATATCCCCTGATTTTCAATCATTCCCGGTTGATGAGGCTTGAGGCTAAGCGTTACCTTTAGAACGTTTCACTTAGAATGCCCATCGCTCACCTGACTATGTTCCGAAAGCATTTGTCCATACAAGTCCGTCCCGGTTTCGAACGGAACCGAAGGCACTACTCCTACTACATCCATTTTGGAAATATCCTTAGGATTATTAGCGACTAGCCCTTGCACTTCACTGCTCCATCTTCGACCCCGAACACGTTTTTCCCACGAAAACGTACAAACCGGATCGAAGTGGTTTTCGAGAAATAAATCTCGATCCCGGTCTCTTCGAAACAATCAACGCATTTGTCCAATATTGATAGTCGGTGATTTTACTATCAATTAACATTCACAAACATCCATCACACAATAAATAATTTCCCACATTATTTATTTGCCTCAAATATCTTTACAAGATATATTTCCAAATTTTCAAAGCTCATTTGAAAACAATTTCCCAAAGCTCTTCTTTACAAGGTAAATCCTTTACCATTTATTCCCATTGGAAATAACCAAGTTCAAAACATTTAGATTTAAAACGGTTAAAACATTTCATACTGAAATATACTTTAAAATATGTAAATTTACTTCTTGTTATTTACTCAAATTATAAATTTAAAATATGTGAAGTAAAACTATTTGCTTAGACATAAACTTGATTTTACATAAAGGTTTAGTTAAACTAAATTTAAAAGTAGATTTTAAAAGGATTAATAATAATTTCTAATAACTTTATTCGAAACTAGCCTTTAAATAAATCCATTTGTAAAAATAATTACTAATGTAATCGCAAATAATCACTATTGCTAATTTATTAATTACTTACTTTAAATAATAATTTTCAAAATACTCTTTTAAACAATTTTGAACTTTAAGCTTTCTTTTAATAAAATCTGTTTAAAACTCGAACTTGGTTTTCCAGGGAAACTCATTTCTACTCAAACAACCTAGAAATATCCTTCTTATAAATTCTGTCGATTTATTTCAATTCTGATTTATGTTTTACTAACATAGATTTCCTTTCCATGTTTTAAAAATAACTTCTTTTGGTGTTTAAACATAATTTCCATTTTCGGAAATTCACTTTCAAAGTATAGGTTTAAAATATTTTTAAATAAAACTATTATGAATTTAGTTAATGAAAATCATACTTAAGAAATCACTTAAATAAACACCTACTTAAATTCCAACGGTTTAAAATAGTATTTCTAAAATATTCTAATATACATTTACATTGCTAATTTATATTTTTGCTAATTTATACTTTGAAAAGCTTCTTTGAAACATTTTTAAATTTCCAAGAAAACATTATACATTATCAAATAACCCCATCTTTATTTTACAACAATTTATAACTTCTTATAGAATTTATCTCCAGAAATCCATACTTTCACATTTATTAACTGATAAATTTCCTCTTCATTTATAATTCCAAATTTTACCAATTTCCAATCTTCATCCAAACAATATTCCAATTTTTATTCCTTTAAATCCATTATTTAACAATTTCTTTAAAAACCCAATTTATTTTATTTATGCTTAACAATTTCAGGTTTAAATTGTATCAATTCATATCACAACAAATTGGATTCCATTATTAGCTATCACAGTGTATAAATAAAATGCATCATCGGTTATAACAATAACTCCTATATTGTGAGGAATGCAGTTGGATCCCTCCAACCTGTTTTCCCTGCATCACAAATATTAGCACATCACATATATGAATATTAATCTAGTCTGATAACAACAATTATATTCAACCAATCACATAGATATTTAAATATTGTCTAGCATCCAGATTTGAGTGAGAATAACTCACCTTGAGTTTTGGAGAGCGTTCGAAAATTAAATTAAACCGAACGACGTTCGATTTAACTCAAATTTCTACTTGCCCGGAATGATTCGCGAACTGCACCATTGCGTAGTACGCATCTCTGCGATTCCGGCGTATCTTGTTTCGTCACCATTTGAGAACGTGTGCATTAGATATGAATTTTCAAAGTTTTGAATACTAAATTTAAAATAAACTTCCTTTTATTTAATTCATATTACCCAAACATCATCTAGGCCGTAAGATTCTAGAACTAAAAATCAAGGCCGCACGTAGCAAAACCCTCTTCTAGAACAGCATCAGGAAACGATCAAACCAGGAACCCAAACACGCACGCTCAAGACCATCACCACACCACCCATGCTCCCCTCTAGCTTGATCAGAGCATACCATGACGATGAGCGCCTCGAACTCCATCATCATCCAGAGCAGCTTCGAGCTCGGTACTATCAATCCCATGAAAAACGCAAACGAACGGCGACTGTCTCGACCAAGGTTCTGGCCACCACAATGAATTCCATGCCACTCCGCCGTATGGATGGGTAGAGCTCGAGATGATCTACCACTTCCTAGTTGGGAGTTTCTTCAATCGAAACGTGGATTGATCGATAATTGAAAATGAAATTAGGAGGGTTTCGGCCATTGGTGTAAATAAACGGCGGCACTGGAGGCAATTAGGGTTTCAGCCCTAATTATATATATATATATATATATATATATATATAAACCTCTAAGTGTATTATTTTAATATTAAAATCAATTTTAAATGAACATTTGCAAACAAACTCCAAAACACACTTGCCGACAGGCGTTCCTAAGGTTTTTCCGCATTACGGACACAATGGAACATGTTTCGTCAGTTAATTTGGTCTTATGCACGAGTTACGGAAATAAACGATCAATTTTAAATTAAACCGATTAAAGTAT
The DNA here is from genome assembly GCA_030765085.1 of Allium cepa. Lineage (NCBI taxonomy): Eukaryota > Viridiplantae > Streptophyta > Magnoliopsida > Asparagales > Amaryllidaceae > Allium > Allium cepa. The sequence goes on from CM060935.1 coordinate 281,866,691, forward strand.
TTTCTATGCATTTTAAGCTGCCGGGATCAAGAGGCAACTCCAATTGCTACGAAAATTGAAATCCGATAATAACTAACTATTACGGATCCAATGGAACTGGTTTCATCGAATTCTGAGACTGTGCCCCGGAAGGCTGTTTTAACTCGGCGATTAAATCGAGCGATTTTCACAATAGTCGAAATCACTTAAAATTTCACTTTTAAAATTTTATTAACTTAATTATAATTCATATAGAATTTATAATCACATTAGAAATCATTCTAATTCATTTTAAATCAAAATCTAAATATTTGCATTATTATATTATTAAATTCCACTATTAAATTAATATAAAATTCCAAATTCAATCTATCGACTATTAATTCCATCCAATGGTCCAATATTACAATTCAAATCCAATTAGACTCAAAATAAACTTTAGAATTAAATTTTATATCTATTTACACTCAGAATTGCCAATTATTCCAATTCTAATATTAAATCAGTATTATTCAAATTTTCAATTTCATTCCCGTATATGAAATTTGACTAATTTTATTAACTTAAGAAAAGTCTTTTATTTCAAAATTCAAATTATACCACATATTCAACATTTAAAATGAATTAAATATTCAAATCTAGCGACCCAAAATTCCGGGTCGTTACATTCTTCCCCCTTATAAAAATTTCGTCCCCGAAATTTGCTAAGGTAGAAGAATGTTCCAAACCCAATAGCAAAACCTACCTAGTGAAAATCTCAAATTCACTTTGCCCAGATCCTTTAGTTTCAAATCGAAACTACTAATCCAATCCTATTCCAAAATCCTTTATTTTCAATTGTTATTTGAAATCAACTTGTCGCTAATGAGACAAATGCTCCTACACTCATTAACTTAATCCAAACTTCTTTAGTTAAAACTTATATACACTTCCCAAAACCCTTTAGCTCAAATCCAAACTCTTGTGCTTCATTTATAATCAAAAGTTTTTGTTTCAATATTATCTTAAAAACAACTTTCCAAGTTAATTATAAAATTTCAAATTTTCAAAAAAATTCTAACTCCCAAAATTTTCGGAAAATTTTGGCAGAGTCACCCCTATACGGAGGAGCTTTCGCGATATCGCGATACAAATAAATATATATACATCGACCCACACGGTCGGAAAAACCAAAAACAATTCATATTTCCTACTTTTATTGCGTATGCATACCTTTATTAGCATTTTTAAAGCAAGCAGCTAATATATAATGCATATACGCGCTCCAACTCTATCGATCACCTCCCGTACCTATACTATACTCAACAAACTCATCAGTTTTCCAAAGATATGAACATTTTAATCAACATTTCCAATATAAATGTAAGCCAAACATATCCGTTTTATAATCCAATCAACAATTTGCATGGTTTCATAACTAAGCCATATTTTATAGCATGTACAAAGTTTCTTTTCAAATTCGAAGCTCCATTTTATTTCACACAAATGATTTACATACAAGTTTACCATTCTCAATTCAAAATTACTACCACCAATTCATATTCACTTCAATATTATGAACATATGCTTCACTATTTTCAATTTACTTCAATTTAAATTCTAATTGATTCACAATCTAATATACTTCCAATTTGATTTTTTTGCATTTCTTTTTCAAATTTAAACTTCATTATATTCCACTCGAATGACTTACATCCTAGTTGCAAATGTTAGATTCACATTCACTTCAATAAGAGTAATATAATCTTTTGATTCATTTACTTTTCTTTTTAATTAACCTGCATTTACATACAAACCCTCTAAATAGATTCCAATCCATTTCCCATTATTCAAATATTAATTTCATTTACTTCTTTTAATTCATTCACTTAAGTTTAACGACTAATTTCTACGCAGATTGTGGTTATTCAAACAAATAACCAATTCTTAAGCTTATAACCAGTTAAAATTAATTTTAACTCAATTTATATCCATTTTATTCGATTCTGCATGGTTCACAATCCAAACATTTTATTTCATTGCAATTTTTTTTAAATTTCATTCATCAATTCAAGTTTATATTAATTTATTTCATTCGACATTATTCACAATCCAAATGTTCTTATTTCTTTACAAATCTCTTTTTTAAACCAAGTCTTGATTTTCATATTTCAAATCCATTATTCAACTTAAGTTTACTTTTATCATTCCATCCTGGATTATTTACAACTCTTATGTCCATATCACAATATTTAATTAAAACCATTTCACTTGCGTTTCAATTTCATCATATAACAAAATTTATCCAAGACAACATCATTCAATTTGCTGAAGTTCTTTCACAACATTTTCATTATCTTCTTATATCAATTTTTATTTTATTTTCATTTGACTCTCATCCAAATCAATTACAATCCATTTACAAATTTTAATGCACTGTTTATTTATTAAATCCATTTTAGATTTATTTTATTAACAAAGAGACCACTTTAAATTATTTCACTCATTGGAATTTATTTACAATCCAAACCATCACTTATAATCTAATTCCATTATTCATTCACACTCTCAACTTCTTATTGTCAAAATTAAATCCCATACTAGAACTGGGTTTTTATTTTCTTTTCAAAATTCTTCTTAACAAACCACCAAAATTTCATCCATGCCAATAGAAATTCCATTTGATTTAGTTTACACTAAATTCATCTTCAAGCTTCATTTTATTTAATTTCGCTTACGCGAAATTCATTCTCAAACAATTCCTTTAAATTTAGTTGAGTGAGGATTTAATTATCCAATACCATTTCAATTAAATTTAACCTTCCCTCAACTCAATTATTTTCCCATTTAAATTCAAGTTTTAACTAAACTTATTCATCCAACTTAAATTTATGCTATTTCTTTTACCATTTAAATAAGAATTTAATTCTATTCAAAATTATTTACAACACAACTGAATTTTGATTTTATTTCAATCCAAATTCAACTAAATTTCATTTAATCGAAGTTAAATCCAATTTCAATCCAATTTTAATTCTCCATATACAAGTTCAAAACTTATTTACTAACTTAAGTTCATTCGCTTCTTTTATATCTCACTTTATCTTATCTCAATTCACATTTCATTTGAGATTAAGTTTGAATTCACCATACCATTCAACTATTCCCCACCTGTGATTATAAATTCCATTTCCTATTTATAAGTTCACCAACTTATTTACTTAAATGCTTATATTGCTCATTTGAGTTACTTTCATCTTATAATCACAATTCTAATTTTCTATATATATGTATCACTGAATTCTTAAGGATACCAATTTTCCTTCACCTTAATCCTTTGCAAATTTTAAATTCACAATTCCATATTATAAGTATAATACTTAATAGCTTGTGGGTATAATTCATTACATAATGACTCACATTTACAAAGTCATTTTACATTTCAATTTAATCCAAATCAGTTTAATTCCAAGTCCAAATTATTTTATTCATTTCCATTTACTTAAGTTAAATTTTCAATTTCAGGATTAAAATCTTCATTTCCTTCTTATTAGCATCAACTTCACCAAATAAGTCCAATAGTTGATTCATTTTTACACATTATTTAAATAGAATTTTCCAGAATTCAATTACCTGGTTTTATTCCAAAACCATTTCGAAATATATCAAACATATACCTATTTGGTATATCAATCAAATCTCCAGATTTCCAAACAACTTGGTTGTACCAAAACAATTTCCCTATTTTGAATTTTCCAAAACAACTTTTATACCCAACAAGTCCAAACAATATCATAACCAACCACTTCGGTAGCAATCCATCACTTTAGAAACTCGAAAATGAATTCTAATGATGTAGCCAGCATCATCAGGATTATTTTCCAGCGACTGAAGTGAGTTCAATGCTTTCTTACTTTCCCAAATTCATTTCAAAACATTTTCCATTCAAAAATTCTTTCCAAAATAATATTCCATTATTACCTTCAATCACCTTAGAAAACATTTCAATCTTTCCCAGGATTTTAAATTTCCAAACTTTTGTTTTCATTACTACATTTAAAATCCTTTCCAAAATCTCCGGGATTTAAATTCTGGTTTAGTTTAAATTTAGTTGTTCTCTTATGTATAATTTATACTCATGGAATTTATTTGGTTATAACCATTTCAAAGTTTAGATTAAATTTTAGATTCTTATTTGATTTTAGTATTAACAACCAATCAACCAAATATATATATATATATATAATTTTAGAAAATTATTCCTTTTATATCAAAATATAATTTTGGGTATAATTATCTCATTTACCCACTTTAAAAACAATACTATGTCGATTCATCTTGTTTAAGAGTTTAGAAACCCCTATCGATACGGTTGTACTTTCCGTACCGACCGGAATTCATAAACACTCAACCGATAAGTCAACACAGTATAAAAACAACTTTATATCCACTAACAAGTACACTCTCATATCTACTAATACAATCAACCCATTATAGAGTACTATTGACTTTGTTTAATGAGTAATTTCCTACCAAAGCCTAGGTTGTCGCCAACCTAAGCTCTGATACCAAGTGTAACAGCCCGCAAATCCGTACCCCTTGAGTCAACATTATTCTACATCAATTAACTCAAGTGGAACAGAAATATGAACCATTAGGGTTAAAGAAGAAGAGATAGAAGAAGAAGGAACTAAACAATATCAGAATCTCATAGTCGCAGTAGAATAAAATATAATAGTAAATAATAGATCTTTACACAAAATGAAAACTATATCTGTTTTATACATCATATCATCAGAATATCACATACATCAACAATTACCAGTCAGACAATACAATACAGTCACAGCAGCGGATATATATACAAGTACGGATATTACGTCTCGGACTCCAGCTCCTTTCCTGCTCCAAAGCATCCTGTCCTGAACATATAATACTCGGTCTGACCCGAGCATTATAATGAAATAACACCCGAGTCAGTCTAGAATACCAGCTGATAATAAGCATCCAAATTGATTATTAAAGTTTCAGAAATCCTTTGTAAACAAAAGCATCTCGCAAGACCACGCCACAAATAAACATGTCGGGTTTTTACCTTACGATAGCTAAAACACATTTTATAGAAATCCTCTGATATTATAATAGGGTCTATATACAAATACTTATAAAATAGCCGAAATGGTTACATTTATTAAATTCCATCTACTAGCCACAGAGTGGGTAATACAAACAAAACTCGTACAAGGCTCATAGGGAGAATGGATTTCCAACAATGACTAGGCACTGGGGTACCACCTGTCATAGTACGGGGCCTAGATCACCGTACCAAGGGCCACGCCCGATCCTCTGCAACACAAGGCTGGACCCATCCCTTATTGGACAGTTACGAGTATGATCACCCCGCGGTTGGGATCAGCAACCGCCAACTAAGCCGAAATAAAAAGGGACATCTAGACAGGGATGACCTTACTCTCAAGTGGGGGCTACCCACGAAGCCTTGCTGCATATCCCCTGATTTTCAATCATTCCCGGTTGGTGAGGCTTGAGGCAAAGCGTTACCTTTAGAACGTTTCACTTAGAATGCCCATCGCCCACCTGACGATGTTTCGAAAGCATTCGTGTAACGTACGCGGATTTTCGTTGCCGAAAAACCGAATAGTTATGGGTTTTTAAAAAGAATTTAAGAAAAGGAAAGGAAAGGAAAGAAGATAGAAAAGATAAGAAGGTAGAAAATGGAATAGAAAAGAGAAAATAGAGAGAAGGGAATAGAACATAAAGAAAATAGGACGGAACAGAAAACAAGAACAACATCAGAATCTCACAATTCGCAGCGGAACAACATATAATAATAAATGAATAATCTTTAAAAAAAAGAACTATATCAGTTATTACATTACATCACATTTCATTACATCATATCATCAGAGTGTACAACAACAACAAACAGTGCAGCGGAAAAAGAATACTATATACTAGTAATACGCCATGCCATCCAGCTTGCCTCCAGCAACTCCAGAATATCCAGAATATCCTGATAAACCTTACTCTTGACTGCCCGTGTGGAAATTGGTGGGCACCCAGAGTTTAGGAAGGAAAACAATAAACTCCAAGTCAGTCATGTGACTGGTGTGAGAACTCAAAACAGTTTATTTATCTTTAAAATCAAACAGAGAGATATTTTTATTTCAATTCGCAATGCTTTTAAAAATGAGACTACCATAAGGCCTCCCGCACACACACACAATGCAAACGCAGAATCGGAGGAGATTTCTCCTTATGATAGTCAAAGATGCTTGATACGCATTTAAAAGAACATTTGATATTATTATTAGTGCATAGTGTAGGAAAATTTTATTTCGAAAGTAGAATATAAATCTTAGCCAGCATAGACATTCCGAACTATGCCTACTATAGCTAACTATGTTCAATAGCAGGTTACCGCCACATTCCATAGCAGGTTATACAACTAAAACCGTACAAGTTTCGTATTGTTTCTTTGGATTTCCAACAAATGGTAAGGCCAAGGAACTTCCCATTGGCACATGAGAACGCCTCTGGAAAGACATCCCCGAGAACCAAACCGGAACTCTGCCAACACAAGGCCGGGTTACCCCTAACTGGGTAACTACTGACACGAGCACGCCATTCCCCGATCGTAAACGACCTTTCTCACGGGATCCCGAAAGCCAACAACCACAAAGTAATAAATTCGTAGTAACCACATAGGTTAAATATCTGGGCTCCATACCATGATACAACCTCTATCCAGAAGGAAATGTACATACCCTAAAGGGTGCTACCCCTCATAACCTTGCCGCATCTTTCCTGTTTTGACCATTTCCGGGGTGTGAGGTTCAACGAAGTCACGTCCACAAAAACATACTTTATACAAAAGCCATGCTTTGGGTCAACAAATGATGAACACAATGATCACCAAGATAGACGATCAAATAAACGATCCTATCACAATAATCAACACAATGATCATTTCAGCATCACTCAGCATATCACATTACCAAATTGGGAATATATCGCTGATAACTTCAACTATATAACATCTGAGCTCGTACGTCTCAGAGAAGGGTGTTAAGCTAAAAGAATAAATTCTCCGCCACCACAGAAATATATTTGAAAGAAATCGGCTTTATATCTCAACTTGTAATGTCAGACATACAATCCATACAAGTCTGTTCCGGGCTCGAACAAAACCGAAGGCACTTACAAAGAAGTCCTTGCAATCCGGATATTCACAATCCTGATCGGGTTTCCCATCACTTAGGGAGTCTCTATACCGTTGCAACTCAGTGTAGAGACAATCGACAGGTCATCCTATCGCTCTCGCAAATACCGGGTCTTCAACACCGATCTTCAAATGCAATTCACAACGACGTATCACATATTCGGAATGGGTTATACGACCCCATGGTCCTTTCCCGGTTAACCCGAATAGTGAGCGCTTATTCAAAAATAAGTGTGGCATTCACATTCAAACAAATCACATCAATTACCCATTCAAAGGGAAATATTGATAGTCGGTTATTGAACTATCAATTGATATGCACACATCACCAGATTTCCAAATAATTTTCCAAATTATTTATTTTCCAAAATATCTTCACTAGATATATAGTTTCAATATTTCAAAAATAAATCAATATTTATTTTTCTAAACCAATCCCACTTTCTTTTATAAATTCCTTAGTGAATTTACATTTCAAAATATCCATGCATGTGATTTCAATAATTCATTTCAATTTATCTTCAAAAAGATAAATTCTCTAAACGTTTCATTTCACATTGGAAAAACATTTCCATACTTATACATTCATAAGTAATTCACAAATTTTATTTATTTTCAACACTTGGAAAATATTCAATATACTTCAATCAAAAATAAGTATATATTTCATTCTTTAAGGAAATCATTCTCTTAAACATATTTATTTGGGCCAAAACGAATGTTACGTAAAACATCGTTACGACAACCCAAAATCACTAGTATAGGGATTCGAAATTAAAATAGATATATAAATCCCAATACTATACAAAACATTTCCTTTCGGAAATCATTTACTATAACAACAGTGTTATTGTCCATTATCTCCTTTTATTTCTCGAAAACGTCTATTCCAACAATCAATGTTGAAATCTATGGTTTCGAATCTCAACACATTTAAAAACATTGTTCGATCGTTTTAATTCTATTTAAAACATCCAAATCCAAAACAATTTCTTTAACGTGTTATTCACTATTCAAAAACGTGAATATACTTCATTAACAATTTCATCCTTTTATTCATTTTAATTCAAAGGATTATTCACTATTCAAAAACGTGAATATAACTCCATTAATAGGTTTTAACAATTTACTTATCAAAATAAGTTGTTTGCGAATTTATAAAACAACGTTTATAAATTCCTTTTCTATTTATTTTATAACAACTCCTTTTATAAATTCCTTTATTAACCTATTCAATTTATAACTCAATTATAAAACTAAAGGTTCATATTATAAGTTAAATACTTACAAAACGATTATTTTACAAAATCGTTCCTCTAAAGACTTTCCAAACCATAAATCTTATAACTTATAAGATTCATTTATTTAACCAAATCTATTCTTCAAATATAACTTCACAAATTTATAATTCTTACTATTTATAAATTTCATTTATAACTTCACCGTTTATAATTCTATAAATTTCATTCTTTAATGAAATTCATTTTCACTTCATTCAAACACTTATAAAAACTCGTTTTATAATTCAAATGTTTTACTTATAAATATCAATTTATAAATCCTTTATAAAATCAATTTATACTATTATTCTAAAACATCTTTAATCTCCTTTATTATTTCACCATTTTTATTCATAAAATAATTAAATTTTATAAATCCTATATTTAAACTTTTCACAATAAATTCTAAAATCCCGATTAAACTATTTTATAAACTCAATAGCATCGTATTCTCAAAATTCAGTTTTTAACTGTATTTCACAAAAATCATAATTTTTATAACATTAAAAATTATAACGTTTATTTATTTAAAATGGATCAATTCCAAAATTATTTTATAAAACGTATACTTTCTAAAATCACTTTAAAATCATTTTAAAATCCCAAAATCTGGGTCCAATGATGCTACACACCAAATAGTCAATCACGACAACAACGATATCATATATCGATATGAAAATCCATCAAATGTCAAAATATCTGAAATCAAATAAAAACTGTTGAGGAATCCAGTTGGATCCCTCCAACCTGTTTTCCTGCATCCAAAACATTAGCACAATACCAATTTCGCTCCAGTACGAAATTATCGCGGTATATGTTCTTATTAAATATTATCCGCTTAATAACGGCGTAATAGGGTCTCATCCGCTAAACAAATAAATGCGGGAAATCAATAACTCCAATATATACATATGCCAATATACATATATTGCTATTATATATAATACCAATTTCACTGTTTATGAAATATTCACGGTATATGTTTTTAATAAATAACATCCGCTTACTAACGGCGTATAATGTCTATTTTAACAATCAATATATAACAATCATCATTCAAACATGCATTCAAATATTTTAAATCTAACTATTTAAAATAAAATCGAAACTGATTCGATTGAGTGAGAAGTTCTCACCTTGATTTAAATTCCGTTTTAGCGATTTATTTTGAATAAAATTAAACGGACGTTTAATTTTACCCAAAATTCTCACTAACTCCAAACGACTCCAAACTAACTCCATCGCGTAGTGCTCGTCCATACGATTCCAACGCAACTAAGTTTGCATTTTTTCGACCTCGTATGAAAAAGTTATCAATTTATGAAGTTTGTACACGATTTAAATAACATAATCAACATAAACTTAACTAATTTCAAACTCAACTAAATCTAGACCGTCCACTTCTACCCCAAGCCATCAGGCCCGTGCGCACATCACCCCCTTCTCCTTCCTCTCCCCACGTCCTCTACAGGAAATCACGCAACCCATTAGCAACTTAGGGTTTAATTTTTTCGATCACCACGAGCAACACGAACACGATCAGCAACTCCCATGTCGAAGCCCTACCTCTCCACCATGTTCGGCCTGAAGGACAGCAAGCTCGGCCTCCCCCCTACATAGAAATGCGTGCATGAACCGGCCATGAACGCGAGTGTTTTGACGAAGATCCGTAGCTCCAAATGCGATCTCCACCGTTGAAAACGTAGATCTCGTCGTGCTCTACCACTTTGTAGTTGATCATGAAGCTTGAAAGTGAATGGATCGAGAGATAATCGAGGAAGAACGTTGAGCATTTCTGGCCGTGGGTTTGTAACTGGCGGCTAGGGTTTGTTTTTTTCTTTTTATTTTTTTTTTTTAAATGGGGGGGGGGCTATTTATAAGAGAACGAACGACACTATTCATCCCGGAAATTCCGAACTCCGATTTACGCGCCGAAACTGACGTTTCTAGGGTTTACCCCGCGTTCCGGACACAATGGAACAGGTTTCGGAAGCTAATTCGGAAGTATGTGTGAGTTATGGCTGTAAACGCTCAATTTAAATTAAACCGATTTAAGTCGATTTCTAGGCGTTTTAATTTGTACCGGACAAACGGTAAATCCAATTGACTTGAAATTTGAAACCTTGCAATAATATCACATTACGGATCCGATGAAACTGGTTTCGTCGAAATCCGAGACTTTTTGAAAAATGGCTATTTTAGCTCGCCAAATTTAAATTAAAAATAAATCGATGCGTTTTGAGCTGCCACGATCAAACGATAGCTCCGATTGACACGAAATTTAAAATCCGGCAATAACTAACTATTACGGATCCAATGGAACTGGTTTCGTTCAATTCTGAGATTGTTCAAAAATTGGCTATTTTCACTAGTCGATTTTAATATTAAAATATTCAATTTTCACAAATTAACTTTTAATTCGATTTTAAAAGTTCTAAAATATCATTCTAACTCTAACATGATAAAATGAAATTTTAAAAATCATTTTCAATCATTTTTAACTCAATTTCCAATTATTTCCATAATTTAACGTATTAAATTATCGATTTAATTATTCAATTAAATCCAAAAATTCAAATAAAAATTTATTTGACTTATAAATTCACTTATTAATATTTAAAATTAATTAAATATTCAAATTTTAATTTCTAAAAATTCTGGGTCGTTACAATCTTCCCCACTTAAAAGAATTTCGTCCTCGAAATTACAAGTAAGAAAAGTTATGGAATTTATTAATTTTCCAAAAATCTATAGTTTAAACTTCTTACAAATCTTTACTAAGTTTTCGAATCATACTTAGTTATCTTTTCAAAAACAACTACTATTGTTTAACTTTCAACTCCAAAATCAAAGTTAATGTTTTCAAAATTTTCCAATTTTCTCAAATTTTTTCTAACGCCTTAAATTTTCGGAAAAATTCGCCATAGTCTCCTTTGCGCGGCTCGATCCGAAAAAAAAATGACAGTATATATATCACAAATATACATCTCATCAAGTAATGAGGCATCCCGAAGGGAAAAAAGTGTAAAAGTACTGTATTTAATCCGAGATATGTACCTTATATTTTATTAGCGAGCATATACGGCTAATATAGCGCGAAAGCGAGCTCCAAATGCGAAGAAAACGCGATCCGCACCTACTAATCACTCAACAAACAACATGAGAATCATGCATATAGATAATAATCTCAATATACAACATATAGCAACATACTAACTATACATGCCAACATAGCAAATGCAACTAAAGCAACAAATGCAAACATCAACCAACTAACATCCATAACCAATAATATTCATTTATATTCTTATTAATATTCAATGAATTGGGTTTTCAATTTAATCACATTTGATTCATATACAGTGGATGTTCTTACTAACATTCATTCTCAATTAGTTTATATTCACTAATTCATATTCAAGTTGGTCCACTTCCAAATCAAATTCAGTTCCATTCAAATTTATTTACTTCTAATTTGAATTCAATTTCATAGCTTTCCATTTCATTAACACTTAATGAATTTTATTTACAATCAATCAACTAACAATCATATAACAACCAATGTATATTAATTACAACCAAATTCTTTTGCTTACAATTGGTTTAATTTAATTGATTTTCATTCAATCGATTAACATTCATTTCATTCATTCAATTCAATTCTAAAGTAAATTTCCATTTAACTTTTAAATTCATTTTTACTTACAACTCATATTCATAAATATATTCATATAGTTTCACTTCTCATATATATAAGTTTATTCACAATTGTAAATCACTTTAATTATAATTTAACTCTTATAATTCTTTTTGCTTATACAATTATTCTTAAATTTAGATTATTCAAACAACTAAACAATCAACTTATATACACTTTAATAATTCTGAAAAAATTATTTCTTTATATATAAAATATAATCAAGTAAAATTATTTCATTTACCCAATTTAAAACAATATTATGTCGGTTTATCTTGTTTAAGAGTTTAGAAACTCCTATCTACGATAGTTAGCTAGACTACATCGACTGGAATCTATAAACAATCAACCGATAAGTCAACACAATATAAAACAATTTATATTCACTAACAAATACGCTCTCATAGCTATTATTACACTCAAACTCATTCTAGAGCACTACTGACTCTATCTCTAATGAATAATACCCAACAGAACCATGGTTGTCGCTTAACCATAAGCTCTGATACCAAATGTAACGTACACGGATTTTCGTTGCCGAAAAACCGAATAGTTATGGGTTTTTAAAGAGAATTTAAGAAAATAAAAGGAAAGGAAAGAAGATAGAAAAGATAAGAAGGTAGAAAATGGAATAGAAAAGAGAAAATAGAGAGAAGGGAATAGAACATAAAGAAAATAGGACGGAACAGAAAACAAGAACAACATCAGAATCTCACAATTCGCAGCGGAACAACATATAATAATAAATGAATAATCTCTAAACAAAGAACTATATCAGTTATTACATTACATCACATTTCATTACATCATATCATCAGAGTGTACAACAACAACAAACAGTGCAGCGGAAAAAGAATACTATATACTAGTAATACGCCATGCCATCCAGCTTGCCTCCAGCAACTCCAGAATATCCAGAATATCCTGATAAACCTTACTCTTGACTGCCCGTGTGAAAATTGGTGGGCACCCAGAGTTTAGGAAGGAAAACAATAAACTCCAAGTCAGTCATGTGACTGGTGTGAGAACTCAAAACAGTTTATTTATCTTTAAAATCAAACAGAGAGATATTTTTATTTCAATTCGCAATGCTTTTAAAAATGAGACTACCATAAGGCCTCCCGCACACACACAAAATGCAAACGCAGAATCAGAGGAGATTTCTCCTTATGATAGTCAAAGATGCTTGATACGCATTTAAAAGAACATTTGATATTATTATTAGTGCATAGTGTAGGAAAAATTTATTTCGAAAGTAGAATATAAATCTTAGCCAGCATAGACATTCCGAACTATGCCTACTATAGCTAACTATGTTCAATAGCAGGTTACCGCCACATTCCATAGCAGGTTATACAACTAAAACCGTACAAGTTTCGTATTGTTTCTTTGGATTTCCAACAAATGGTCAGGCCAAGGAACTTCCCATTGGCACATGAGAACGCCTCTGGAAAGACATCCCCGAGAACCAAACCGAAACTCTGCCAACACAAGGCCGGGTTACCCCTAACTGGGTAACTACTGACACGAGCACGCCATTCCCCGATCGTAAACGACCTTTCTCACGGGATCCCAAAAGCCAACAACCACAAAGTAATAAATTCATAGTAACCACATAGGTTAAATATCTGGGCTCCATACCATGATACAACCTCTATCCAGAAGGAAATGTACATACCCTAAAGAGTGCTACTCCTCATAACCTTGCCGCATCTTTCCTGTTTTGACCATTTCCAGGGTGTGAGGTTCAATGAAGTCACGTCCACAAAAACATACTTTATACAAAAGCCATGCTTTGGGTCAACAAATGATCAACACAATGATCACCAAGATAGACGATCAAATAAACGATCCTATCACAATAATCAACACAATGATCATTTCAGCATCACTCAGCATATCACATTACCAAATTGGGAATATATCGCTGATAACTTCAACTATATAACCTCTGAGCTCGTACGTCTCAGAGAAGGGTGTTAAGCTAAAAGAATAAATTCTCCGCCACCACAGAAATATATTTGAAAGAAATCGGCTTTATATCTCAACTTGTAATGTCAGACATACAATCCATACAAGTCTGTTCCGGGCTCGAACAAAACCGAAGGCACTTACAAAGAAGTCCTTGCAATCCGGATATTCACAATCCTGATCGGATTTCCCATCACTTAGGGAGTCTCTATACCGTTGCAACTCAGTGCAGAGACAATCGACAGGTCATCCTATCGCTCTCGCAAATACCGGGTCTTCAACACCGATCTTCAAATGCAATTCACAACGACGTATCACATATTCGGAATGGGTTATACGACCCCATGGTCCTTTCCCGGTTAACCCGAATAGTGAGCGCTTATTCAAAAATAAGTGTGGCATTCACATTCAAACAAATCACATCAATTACCCATTCAAAGGGAAATATTGATAGTCGGTTATTGAACTATCAATTGATATGCACACATCACCAGATTTCCAAATAATTTTCCAAATTATTTATTTTCCAAAATATCTTCACTAGATATATAGTTTCAATATTTCAAAAATAAATCAATATTTATTTTTCTAAACCAATCCCACTTTCTTTTATAAATTCCTTAGTGAATTTACATTTCAAAATATCCATGCATGTGATTTCAATAATTCATTTCAATTTATCTTCAAAAAGATAAATTCTCTAAACGTTTCATTTCACATTGGAAAAACATTTCCATACTTATACATTCATAAGTAATTCACAAATTTTATTTATTTTCAACACTTGGAAAATATTCAATATACTTCAATCAAAAATAAGTATATATTTCATTCTTTAAGGAAATCATTCTCTTAAACATATTTATTTGGGCCAAAACGAATGTTACGTAAAACATCGTTACGACAACCCAAAATCACTAGTATAGGGATTCGAAATTAAAATAGATATATAAATCCCAATACTATACAAAACATTTCCTTTCGGAAATCATTTACTATAACAACAGTGTTATTGTCCATTATCTCCTTTTATTTCTCGAAAACGTCTATTCCAACAATCAATGTTGAAATCTATGGTTTCGAATCTCAACACATTTAAAAACATTGTTCGATCGTTTTAATTCTATTTAAAACATCCAAATCCAAAACAATTTCTTTAACGTGTTATTCACTATTCAAAAACGTGAATATACTTCATTAACAATTTCATCCTTTTATTCATTTTAATTCAAAGGATTATTCACTATTCAAAAACGTGAATATAACTCCATTAATAGGTTTTAACAATTTACTTATCAAAATAAGTTGTTTGCGAATTTATAAAACAACGCTTATAAATTCCTTTTCTATTTATTTTATAACAACTCCTTTTATAAATTCCTTTATTAACCTATTCAATTTATAACTCAATTATAAAACTAAAGGTTCATATTATAAGTTAAATACTTACAAAACGATTATTTTACAAAATCGTTCCTCTAAAGACTTTCCAAACCATAAATCTTATAACTTATAAGATTCATTTATTTAACCAAATCTATTCTTCAAATATAACTTCACAAATTTATAATTCTTACTATTTATAAATTTCATTTATAACTTCACCGTTTATAATTCTATAAATTTCATTCTTTAATGAAATTCATTTTCACTTCATTCAAACACTTATAAAAACTCGTTTTATAATTCAAATGTTTTACTTATAAATATCAATTTATAAATCCTTTATAAAATCAATTTATACTATTATTCTAAAACATCTTTAATCTCCTTTATTATTTCACCATTTTTATTCATAAAATAATTAAATTTTATAAATCCTATATTTAAACTTTTCACAATAAATTCTAAAATCCCGATTAAACTATTTTATAAACTCAATAGCATCGTATTCTCAAAATTCAGTTTTTAACTGTATTTCACAAAAATCATAATTTTTATAACATTAAAAATTATAACGTTTATTTATTTAAAATGGATCAATTCCAAAATTATTTTATAAAACGTATACTTTCTAAAATCACTTTAAAATCATTTTAAAATCCCAAAATCTGGGTCCAATGATGCTACACACCAAATAGTCAATCACGACAACAACGATATCATATATCGATATGAAAATCCATCAAATATCAAAATATCTGAAATCAAATAAAAACTGTTGAGGAATCCAGTTGGATCCCTCCAACCTGTTTTCCTGCATCCAAAACATTAGCACAATACCAATTTCGCTCCAGTACGAAATTATCGCGGTATATGTTCTTATTAAATATTATCCGCTTAATAACGGCGTAATAGGGTCTCATCCGCTAAACAAATAAATGCGGGAAATCAATAACTCCAATATATACATATGCCAATATATATATATATATATTGCTATTATATATAATACCAATTTCACTGTTTATGAAATATTCGCGGTATATGTTTTTAATAAATAACATCCGCTTACTAACGGCGTATAATGTCTATTTTAACAATCAATATATAACAATCATCATTCAAACATGCATTCAAATATTTTAAATCTAACTATTTAAAATAAAATCGAAACTGATTCGATTGAGTGAGAAGTTCTCACCTTGATTTAGATTCCGTTTTAGCGATTTATTTTGAATAAAATTAAACGGACGTTTAATTTTACCCAAAATTCTCACTAATTCCAAACGACTCCAAACTAACTCCATCGCGTAGTGCTCGTCCATACGATTCCAACGCAACTGAGTTTGCATTTTTTCGACCTCGTATGAAAAAGTTATCAATTTATGAAGTTTGTACACGATTTAAATAACATAATCAACATAAACTTAACTAATTTCAAACTCAACTAAATCTAGACCGTCCACTTCTACCCCAAGCCATCAGGCCCGTGCGCACATCACCCCCTTCTCCTTCCTCTCCCCACGTCCTCTACAGGAAATCCGCAACCCATTAGCAACTTAGGGTTTAATTTTTTCGATCACCACGAGCAACACGAACACGATCAGCAACTCCCATGTCGAAGCCCTACCTCTCCACCATGTTCGGCCTGAAGGACAGCAAGCTCGGCCTCCCCCCTACATAGAAATGCATGCACGAACCGGCCATGAACGCGAGTGTTTTGACGAAGATCCGTAGCTCCAAATGCGATCTCCACCGTTGAAAACGTAGATCTCGTCGTGCTCTACCACTTTGTAGTTGATCATGAAGCTTGAAAGTGAATGGATCGAGAGATAATCGAGGAAGAACGTTGAGCATTTCTGGCTGTGGGTTTGTAACTGGCGGCTAGGGTTTGTTTTTTTCTTTTTATTTTTTTTTTAAATGGGGGGGGGGCTATTTATAAGAGAACGAACGACACTATTCATCCCGGAAATTCCGAACTCCGATTTACGCGCCGAAACTGACGTTTCTAGGGTTTACCCCGCGTTCCGGACACAATGGAACAGGTTTCGGAAGCTAATTCGGAAGTATGTGCGAGTTATGGCTGTAAACGCTCAATTTAAATTAAACCGATTTAAGTCGATTTCTAGGCGTTTTAATTTGTACCGGACAAACGGTAAATCCAATTGACTTGAAATTTGAAACCTTGCAATAATATCACATTACGGATCCGATGAAACTGGTTTCGTCGAAATCCGAGACTTTTTGAAAAATGGCTATTTTAGCTCGCCAAATTTAAATTAAAAATAAATCGATGCGTTTTGAGCTGCCACGATCAAACGATAGCTCCGATTGACACGAAATTTAAAATCCGGTAATAACTAACTATTACGGATCCAATGGAACTGGTTTCGTTCAATTCTGAGATTGTTCAAAAATTGGCTATTTTCACTAGTCGATTTTAATATTAAAATATTCAATTTTCACAAATTAACTTTTAATTCGATTTTAAAAGTTCTAAAATATCATTCTAACTCTAACATGATAAAATGAAATTTTACAAATCATTTTCAATCATTTTTAACTCAATTTCCAATTATTTCCATAATTTAACGTATTAAATTATCGATTTAATTATTCAATTAAATCCAAAAATTCAAATAAAAATTTATTTGACTTATAAATTCACTTATTAATATTTAAAATTAATTAAATATTCAAATTTTAATTTCTAAAAATTCTGGGTCGTTACAATTCGTCCATACAAGTCCGTCCCGGGTTCGAACGGAACCGAAGGCACTACTCCTACTACATCCATTTTGAAAATATCCTCAGGATTAGTAGCGACTAGCCCTTGCACTTCATTGCTCCATCTTCGACTCCGAACACGTTTTTCGCACGAAAACATACAAACCGGATCGAAGTGGTTTTCGAGAAATAAATCTCGATCCCGGTCTCTTCGAAACGATCAACGCATTTGTCCAATATTGATAGTTGGTGATTTTACTATCAATTAACATTCACAAACATGCATCACACAATAAATAATTTCCCACATTATTTATTTGCCTCAAATATCTTTACAAGATATATTTCCAAATTTTCAAAGCTCATATGAAAACAATTTCCCAAAGCTCTTCTTTACAGGGTAAATCCTTTACCATTTATTCCCATTGGAAATAACCAAGTTCAAAACATTTAGATTTAAAACAGTTAAAACATTTCATACTGAAATATACTTTAAAATATGTAAATTTACTTCTTGTTATTTACTCAAATTATAAATTTAAAATATGTGAAGTAAAACTATTTACTTAGACATAAACTTGATTTTACATAAAGGTTTAGTTAAACTAAATTTAAAAGTAGATTTTAAAAGGATTAATAATAATTTCTAATAACTTTATTCAAAACTAGCCTTTAAATAAATCCATTTGTAAAAAAATTACTAATGTAATCACAAATAATCACTATTGCTAATTTATTAATTAGTTACTTTAAATAATAATTTTCAAAACACTCTTTTAAACAAGTTTGAACTTTAAACTTTCTTTTAATAAAATTTGTTTAAAACTCGAACTTGGTTTTCCAGAGATACTCATTTCCACTCAAACAACCCAGAAAAACCCTTCTTATAAATTCTGTCGATTTATTTCAATTCAGATTTATGTTTTACTAACATAGATTTCCTTTCCATGTTTTAAAAATAACTTCTTTTGAAGTTTAAACATAATTTCCATTTTCGGAAATTCACTTTCAAAGTATAGGTTTAAATTATTTTAAATAAAACTATTATGAATTTAGTTAATGAAAATCATACTTAAGAAATCACTTAAATAAACACCTACTTAAATTCCAACGGTTTAAAATAGTATTTCTAAAATATTCTAATATACATTTACACTACTAATTTATATTTTTGCTAATTTATACTTTGAAAAGCTTCTTTGAAACATTTTTAAATTTCCAGGAAAACATTATACATTATCAAATAACCCCATCGTTATTTTACAACAATTTATAACTTCTTATAGAATTTATCTCTAGAAACCCATACTTTCACATTTATCAACTGATAAATTTCCTCTTCATTTATAATTCCAAATTTGCCAATTTCCAATCTTCATCCAAACCAGATTCCAATTTTTATTCCTTTAAATCCATTATTTAACAATTTCTTTAAAAACCCAATTTATTTTATTTATGCTTAACAATTTTAGGTTTAAATTGTATCAATTCATATCACAACAAATTGGATTCCATAATTAGCTATCACGGTGTATAAATAAAATACATCATCAGTTATAACAATAACTCCTATATTATGAGGAATCCAGTTGGATCCCTCCAACCTGTTTTCCCTGCATCACAAATATTAGCACATCACATATATGAATATCAATCTAGTCTGATAACAACAATTATATTCAACCAATCACATAGATATTTAAATATTGTCTAGCATACAGATGTGAGCGAGAATAACTCACCTTGAGTTTCGGCGAGTGTTCGAAAATTAAATTAAACCGAACGACGTTCGATTTAATTCAAATTTCTACTTGCCCGGGATGATTCCCGAATTGCACCATTGCGTGGTACGCATCTCTGCGATTCCGGCTTATCTCGTTTCGTAACCATTTGAGAACGTGTGCATTAGATATGAATTTTCAAAGTTTTGAATACTAAATTTAAAATAAACTTCCTTTTATTTAATTCATATTACCCAAACATCATCTAGGCCGTAAGATTCTAGAACTAAAAATCAAGGCCGCACATAGCAAAACCCTCTTCTTCCTTGTCACACACGCAAGCATCAGGAAACGATCGAATCAGGAACCCAAACACGCGCACTCAAGACCATCACCGCGCCACCCACGCTCCCCTCTAGCTTGATCAGAGCATACCGTGACGATGAGCGCCTCGAACTCCATCATCATCCAGAGCAGCTTCGAGCTCGGTACTATAAATCCCATGAAGAACGCAAACGAACGGCGACTGTCTCGACCACGATTCTGGCCACCACGTTGAATTTCGTACCACTCCGCCGTATGGATGGGTAGAGCTCGAGATGATCTACCACTTCCTAGTTGGGAGTTTCTTCAATCGAAACGTGGATTGATCGATAATTGAAAATGAAATTAGGATGGTTTCGGCCATTGAAGTAAATAAACAGCGGCACTGGAGGCAATTAGGGTTTTAGCCCTAATTCAATATATATATAAACCTCTAATTGTATTATTTTAATATTAAAATCAATTTTAAATGAACATTTGCAATCAAACTCCAAAACACACGTGCCTACAGGCGTTCCTAAGGTTTTTCCACGTTACAGACACAATGGAACATGTTTCGTAAGCTAATTTGGTCGTATGCGCGAGTTACGGAAATAAACGATCAATTTTAAATTAAACCGATTAAAGTATTTTCTATGCATTTTAAGCTGTCGGGGGTCAAACGGCAACTCTGATTGCTACGAAACTTGAAATCCGATAATAACTAACTATTACGGATCCAATGGAACCGGTTTCGTCGCATTCCAAGACTGTGCCCCGGAAGGCTATTTTAACTCGGCGATTAAATCGAGCGATTTTCACAATCGTCGAAATCACTTAAAATTTCACTTTTAAAATTTTATTAACTTAATTATAATTCATATAGAATTTATAATCACATTAGAAATCATTCTAATTCATTTTAAATCAAAATCTGAATATTTGCATTATTATATTATTAAATTCCACTATTAAATTAATATAAAATTCCAAATTCAATCTATCGACTATTAATTCCATCCAATGGTCCAATATTACAATTCAAATACAATTAGACTCAAAATAAACTTTGGAATTAAATTTTATATCTATTTACACTCAGAATTGCCAATTATTCCAATTCTAATATAAAATCAGTGTTATTTAAATTTTCAATTTCATTCCCGTATATGAAATTTGACTAATTTTATTAACTTAACCAAAGTCTTTTATTTCAAAATTCAAATTATACCACATATTCAACATTTAAAATGAATTAAATGTTCAAATCTAGCGACCCAAAATTCCGGGTCATTATAAAGTTGATCAGAAAATGATTTTTAAGGCTTTTCTAGCGATCGTGGCACTCGGGGTGGTCGAGGTTTTGCCTGGAGGTGGAGGAAGACTTGGGGATCTTGATAAAAATGTGAGATGAATTTATAACCATTCATGGCGTCGTGGCATCGGTGATGTAGGGTTTAAGCCCTAGCTCGGGTCGAGGTCGGAATTCTAGTTGTTGTAACGTCCTCAGTTGACCGGAGTTGGTTGCTCTAGTGGAGATAGTAGCGTAAGGTCTGGACGAAGCTTCGGGTGCGATCACGTGACCTTTGATGGTCGGAGGTGGAAGAACGAGGCGATTGTTGGTTGCTGAGTTTGTTCCATTTTTGGGTCGGATTGCTCTATTGCGAATTCGCCACTGTAAGTTTGAAAAGCATAAGGGTTGGTTTGGGAGAAACTCGAAGTAAATGGCGTGTTAACTCAGGGGAACACTCGAGTGGATCTTGGATTTGCTGTAAAAAAATCAGTTTTGACTTTAAAAAAAAAATTAAACATTTTTTAATTCCATACTTTTAAATAATGGGTTTGATTAAGTTTGGATTAATAAGAATTTTAAGGAAGACATTTTAAAAATAATTAAGTTTTAAATTATTTAATTTTTGTAACATTATTTATATATTAATTATTTTTGAAAGAATAATGTAATTAAAAGTAAATTAAGATGAAAAATTGATTTTTACTTCCTAATTAAACTTAATCTCTTATATTAATAATGATTAATTATAAGGTTTATTAAGTAAAGATTTTGATAATAATTAAAGGATTAATGTAAATAATTACTTAATTAATTAAAGTACAATTAATTAAAGGTTAATTAATTATTAATTTAAAGATAATTAATTTATAATAATTAATTAAAGAATAATTAATTAATGAAAGTCATTAAGACTAGTTAATTAATAATTAAGTATTAATTAAGAATAATTAATTAAATTATTAATTAATAATCAAAGGTTAATTAATTGATAATTAAGGTTAATTAATTATAAATTAAGATTAATTATTGAATACTTAAGGACTAATTAATTTATAATTAAGAATATTTAATCTTTAATTAAGGATAATTAACGAAAATAATTATGTGATTAATTGATTATAATCACACGATTAATTCATCTCGATGTAGGTGATTGATTATTATTGAATGCTTTGTATTGTTTGATATCTTTGATATGTGATTGTGATACCATGTGATATGAATTGCTTTGTGCTGTGCTGTGATATCGGTGATTTGTTTCTGTGTGAATGTGAAAATCCTTTGGCCCGTAAAACGGCATTTGAATTTCAATGCGACAGGGAGTCAGATTCCAGTTGGTTATCCGAAACCCACATCGAACCTTAGTGGTGAATCTTTGTGATTAATATATCGACGTGTTTTTAAGATTGAGCACTCACTATTCGGTTTAGCCGGGAGAGGACTTTGTGTCATATTACCCATTTCGAATAGTGATACGACGAATTGGGGCGCATTTGAAGACGGAGGTGAAGACCAGGTGTTTTCGTGAACGATAGGATAACCTGTCGAATGACTCTGCATTGAGTTTCTCTGATATAGAGATCTTCATATATGATGGGGAGTCCGATCGAGATTGTGGATGCCTCGATTGCAAGGGCTTCTTGCTTTATTGGATGAAGTGCCTTCGGTTCTGTTCGAACCCGGAACAGACTTGTATGGATGTATGTCCAACTTTACACATTGAAATGTAAAGCTGGTTTCTGTCAAATACATTTTTGTTTGGTGGCGGAGAATTTATTCTCTTAGCTTAACACCCTTCTATGAGACATACGAGCTCAGAGGCTATGTAGTTAATGGTTACTAGTGATATATTCCCAGTTCGGTGATGTGGCATACGAAGTGCTACTGATATTTAACTGTGCGGTTGTTGCTATTTGTTGGTGAATCCCGGGATAAAGGTCGGTAACGATCGAGGATGGCATACTTGTAGGTTACCTAGTTACAGAGGCAACCCGGCCTTGTGTTGGTAGAGATCCGGTTTGGTTCTTGGGGGAGTCCCTCCAGAGGCGTCCTATTTGGTAAGGAAGTTCCTTAGCCTGACCATCGTTGGAAATCCAATCACCAATACGCGCCCGGTACGGTTTTAGTTGTATAACCTGCTATTTACTTATGGTGGTGACCCACTGTTTAGATGGTAGCTATAGTAGGCATACTACGAAATGTGTATGCTGACTAAGATTAATATTATAGTTTCGAAATATTTTCTACACTGTGGACTAATAATAATATTAAATGGATCTTTCTCGTATCAAGCATGTTTGACTATCATAAGAAGAAATCTCCTTCAATTGTGCGATTGCATTGTGCGTGTGGCGGGAGGTCTTATGGTAGTTTTATTTTCCAAAAGCACGTCGGATTTCTTTAAAAATTGCTTTTTTACAAACAACTATTTTTGTTTACTCATACCAGTCCCATGAGTGACCCGAAGTTTATTATTTCCTTTTTGAACTCTAGGAGGCCATAGTTTCCACACGGGCAGCCTAGAAACAGGTTATCCGTGTTTTGGAGCTAGCTTGGATTAGGAGTCTTTTGGAAGCTTTTGGTTTGGAGATATTTTGAAGCCTTTTTGATCTAAAGGTGTTTAGAGTTTTGGAAGACCTTATCGAAGTTAAAGTATGATGGAACTATTTGAAGACATGTTGTCATTGTTCCATTGTGGCGTTACCATCCTGTTGTTGTATGGTGTTACAGCACTCTGATGATGGGGTTAAATTATTGTAATCAAATATTGTGATGATGTTGTATCTGTGTTATGATAAATGAAATCATCTTTTGTTTCCGCTGTATATCTTCATTTAATGTTGTTATAAGCTCCATCCGAGCTGGAGTTCAACGTTTGAATCTCCGACAGTCGAATACAAGTGAGGTATTTGATGTTGATTTTCAATCAATGAATTTCGGGTCGTGACAAGTGGTATCAGAGCTAAAGGTTGAGTAAGAACTTTAGCTATGGAGTATAACACATTAGGTGACTAATTAGAGATAGGATTAGAATAATCTAGAATGGGCATAAACCGAGAGACCGAACCCTAAAAATTTCTTGGTCTATTTCTTTAAAACTGTTAGTATCCCTAAGATATCTCATCTGTATACCTATATCAAGTTTTCTTACTATTTAAAGATAGTAAGAATGAGCGGGAGAAAAGGACGAGGTAGGGGTTGGGTAAATACCACTACAACTGGTCAAGTCCCTGCAACAGCAGCTATACCTACTCAACCTCAACCGAATCTTGCTAATTTATATAGAAGTTTTTCCAGACTTGGTGCAAAGCCATTCACTGGCAAGGAATCTATTATCGAAGACCAAGCCTGGATCCGATCATGTGAAAGAATTTTTAGAGGATTGAAGTTAGAAGACGATCAAATGCGATTGGTAGCTTCTTGGCAACTCCAAGAGGAATCTCTATCCTGGTGGGAGACTGTTACAGTGGATAAGACGGAAGATGAGTTCACTTGGAGTCGATTTAAAGAAGTGTTTGAGCAGCGTTATATGCCTTCTGCTGGTATCTCCAGAATGTACCACGAGTTTATGAACTTGAAGCAGGCAAGTTTATCATTTAAGGAGTATTTGAATAAGTTTAACGAGTTATCTAGATTTGGTCTAGAGCTGGTGAATACAACTTTGAAGAAGAATGAAAGGTTTATACGAGGGATGAATTAGAAATTCCATGAAAGAATGACAGTCCACGTGAAAGAATCCTTTTTTGACTTGATCGCTATGGTTTATAGATAGCTACCCTGCATAAGCAGGAAGTTCCGGATGAGAAAGGAAGGGAAAGCAATCCGAATTGGAAGAAAAGGAAGTTCAAAGGGAAGAAACTGTATCAAGGCAAGGAGAAGTAGAACTATCAGGAAAACCTGGCTAGAGATATTGCTTGTTACAACCATCAGGGGAAAGGCCATTATTTAAACGATTGTAAGAAGCCAAAGTAACAAGTAAAGAAAGATCAACCTGTGAAGACAGGTCAAAGAACCAAGGAATGCTTTTACTGTCACAAACTAGGTCACGAAGCTAAAGTTTGCCCAAAAAAGAAGCAAGCTCAAGTAGCCAAGGTGTATGCGATCAAAGATAAACATTCAGCCTCTAAGGTGGATAAAGGAAAAGAAGTTTGAAGGTAACCTTATTATTTATGATAGAGTTGTTAGAGTTTTGTTCGACATGGACGCTACACATAGCTTTATCTCCCAACATACTATAAATGAATTAAAACTAAAACCTGAATTTGTTGACGAGCCTATTTGCATGAAGAATCTGGTTGGTGGTCCTGCAAATCTTTGTCTACAATGTAGAGATGTTACTATCTTGTATTCTCGTCATCGATTTCCTATCAGTCTCTTTGTCCTCGATTTTAATGAATTTGAAATCTTACTCGGAATGGACTGGCTAATGAAATAAAGAGCCAAATTAGATTGTAACAATCGAACGATTTCGATCGGAACTAAGTTTGGGAATTTCATTGAAATCTCTTATGAGAATCCAAGTCCTAAGAGGGATAAGCTGATGTATACTTTGGGATATCCCAAACCTAGTCTAAGTCCATACCTATTGTCCGGGAATTTCCAGATGTATTCGAAGAACTTAAATCTTTACCCCTACATAGATAAATTGAACTCAGAATTGATTTAGTTCAAATGCTCATCCTGTTGTCCATACAAGCCGTAGGATGACACCAAGGGTAAGGATAGAACTTGTCAGTCAAACCCGAGATTTGCTAGAAAAAAGATTAATTCGTCCTAGTGTTTCTGATTGGGGTTCAGCTGTGGTATTCATCGCTAAGTCTGACGGATCCTTGAGATTGTGTGTAGACTACCACGATCTCAATAAATTAACTCTCAAAAACAAATTCCCTTTGCCTAGAATCAACGATTAGTTTGATCAGTTGCATGGCGCTTGATTCTTTTCAAAGATGGATTTTGCTCAAGGATTCCATCAGCTAAGAATTACTGAAGATTTTATCCGTTTAACTACTTTCAAGGGTCCAGACACATTCTATGAATGGTTAGTCATGCCTTTCGGACTAACAAATGCTCCCGCATACTTCGTAGACTTAATGACTCGTGTATTCTGAGAAGTATTGAACAAATTTCTTCTTATGTTTATTGACGATATTTTGATCTACTCCAAAACCGAAGAGTAGCATGTTAAGCATTTGAGAATTGTTCTGGGAATATTGAGAAAGAACATTCTATTTGCTAAATTTTCTAAGTGTCACTTTTGGATCAAAGAAGTCAGATTTCTTAGGCACATTGCTAATGAAGAAGGAATCTCTATAGATCTTAGCAAGGTTTCCGCTATTCTAGACTGGAAGCGAACCACAACTCCGAAAGAAGTTAGAAGTTTTCTGTGTTTAGCGGGATATTACCGGAAGTTTGTTCAGGATTTTCTAAGATAGCTAGTCCATTGACTAAGCTAACCATGAAGAATGCTAAATTTGATTGGGCTCTGAAATGTGATGAAGCATTCCAGGAGTTGAAGAAAAGATTGATGACCACTCCCGTTCTCGCTATTATTAACGGGAACCAAGGCTGATCTGTTTATACTGACGCTTGTGGCGATTGTGTGGGTGCTGTGCTAATGCAAAATGGTAAGGTAATTTCCTGCGCAAGTAGACAATTACATCCGCATGAGAAAAATTACCCAACCCACGATCTGGAGCTCTTGGCTGTTCGCTTTGAAAATCCAGCGTCGCTGTCTTCTGGGTGAAGATTTTGAATTATTCACCGACCATAAATCTCTGAAATATCTCTTTACCCAGAAGAACTTGAATCTGCGGCAACAACGTTGGTTGGAATTTCTAGCGTCTTATGACCTAGATATTCTGTATACGCCAAGAAAAGCTAACGTGGTGGCCGATGCTTTAAGTAGAAGACACGCTATTCTCGCATATCTTGTTGTCGCTCCTACTCTTCGTAAGAAGATTCCAAGAAAATAGAAAGAAGATGAGTTTCTTCGAAAAATCTATAAAAGAATGTGTCAAGGTGAAGATACTAGTTTTGAAGTGATAATAGAGAAAATAAAAGACTGAAAGGCAGGATATGTGTCCCAGACATCCCGGATCTAAAACGAAAGGTGATGGACGAGTGTCACAAGTCTAAGCTCAGTATCCATCTAGGAGTTAATAAGATGTATAGAGGTATCAAAAAATCTTTCTGGTGGAAAACAGTGAAAAGTTGTGCTAATTGTCAACAAATTAGAAGTGATCAAAGAAAATGGTGGGTTTACTCCAACCATTGGAGGTGCCTAAGTGGAAAGGGGATCAAGTATCTATGGATTTTGTAGATGGGTTGCCACGCACTCGAAAGGATAATGAAGCAATTTGGGTATCGTCTGAGTAAAACTGCCATTTCATCTAAGTGAAATCTACCCCGACAGCAGCAAGTTTGGCTGAACTGTATGTAAAGGAAATTGTTCGTCTCAATGGTATACCCAGCAGTATGGCGAGTGATCGTGACCCGATCTTCACTAGTAGATTTTGGGAGGCATTTCAAGCCGCATTAGGAACTAAACTGAACTTCGATACTACTTAACACCCGCAGTCTGATGGGCAGACTGAAAGGATAAATCGAATCTTAGAAGACCTTTTGCGTGCTTGCATACTTGACTTTGGTGGTTCATGGAAGGACCATTTGCATCTGGTCGAATTCTCATATAATAATAGCTATTAGGCCAGTATCGAAATGGCTCCTTTCAAGGCTTTATATGGTTGTCCGTGTTGATCACCTGCATGTTTGATTAAGTCAGGCGATAGACTCGTTCTTGGACCAGATATGATTAAGGAAGCTATGGAAAAAGTTGATTTTATACGAAAGAAATTGAAAATGGCTCAAAGTCGTCAGAAGAGTTATGCTGATTGTAGAAGAAGAGATTTAGAGTTCCAGGTTGGAGATTCTGTTATCCTCAAAGTTTCTTCAATGTGTGGAGTGTTGAGATTTGGGAAAACTGTTAAGCTAGCACCCACGATATATTGGTCCTTTCCTGTACTGGAGAGGATCGGTCCTTTGCTTACCGAGTGCAACTACCCAATTGGTTATCTAGCATGCACGATGTGTTTCACGTTTCACATCTTTGAAAATATGTGCATGATCCAGATTGTATTATTGAAGAGGCTGCTCGGCAGGATTTGGAGCTCACACCAAATCTGGCAGTAAAGTGAGAACCATTAAAGATCATTGATCGAGATGAAAAGCAATTGAGGAAAAAAAATTGTGAAACTGGTTAAAGTACAATGGAGTGGTGATCAAAATGACTGTACTTGGGAAACGTAGGATAGCATGCAAAAGTCCTATCCCAATTGCAGAGTGGATATTCCGGCTTGATTGGTAAGCCATTTTTCTATCTTTTTCTGTATTCGTATATTCTTCGTTTGTTTTTCTCTCTTTCAAAATTCGAGGACGAAATTTTATTAAGGGGAGAAATCGGTAACATACTAATTTTTATCAGAATTAAAATTAGAAATTAATATAAATTTTGGAAATAATTTTGGAATTAATTTGATTTTTTTTTAAATAAATCAGATTGAGAATTGATTTGTATATTTAAATGAGATTGTAAATTTCATTTGAGTTTAGAAAGTCAATATAATAGATATTTTAAAAATATTTAAATATATGTATATGGGTGGATTTGTATTTGAATTTAATTTAAATTGGTATTTGAATTGAATTTGGTTTGACTTTGAATTTGAATTTAAAATTTAAATAAAATCTTAGTAAAATAATACGGATTTAAAAATAACATATATGTGATTTATTTAATATATAATTAATTCTAAAAAACATTTTCTTTTATAATAGTATAAGTATAATAAAGAAAAATGTATTTATAAAATGAGGAAAATGTAAAATAAAATTTATTTAAAAGCTTTTAATTCATATGAAATACAAGTGTTAAACATGTAACAAGCAATTTAACAAGTGTAATTCATATAATAAGTTGTTTAACAAATGTAATGATTTTATAATTAAATTAGACAAGTGTCATTTATTTGTTTTATTTTTAAGAAATTTAACTAAAATAGAAAACTAGATTATATAAACCATCTCAACTTATTTTTCTCATTTCTTTATCAGTTTCAAAACTTTAACAAAACTGAGAAAAAAATCAAAAGCTTGCGAAACAGAAATTAAAAACAAATCAAAACCAAAGAATCATCAAAACAAAAACAAAGAAAAATCTGGAAATTAAAACACCTTTCACAATTCAAAGTCTAAAGCCTGGAAAACATCTCAAGCCTGTAAGACAAAGTTTAAATCAGCAAAGATTCAATTCAGCAAATTAAAGGACAAGTTCATTTCAAATCAAAATATCAAGGCAGATCAAAACCCAAAAATATTTTCCTGTTTTCAAGATCCAGCTCTCTGTTTTCAAGTTAACAAGTGAGTAAACCACCTTGATCTGATTTTTAAACTTGATGCAATGTTAAATATGTGAAGTAAAGTTTTGTTGAAATATTGCTGGAGTAAAATTATTTTTTATATACGTATAAGTATGAACATGCATGTTTGTGCATGTCAGTTACAGGCACAATATCCTCTGTTCCAGGTTTATAGGCATCAAGCCTGTTCAAAATTCGATCTCTCTTCCTCTGATCCATAGTAGACTTTAGGATATTAAAAAAATTGTTTGTTTTAACATGTTTCATGTTTTAAAAATAAATTTGAGCAAAAATAAATTAATTTTTTTCTGGAAATTGGAAAATACAGTCAAAATTCCAATTATGTTAAATTTCAAACATCATAAATTCTAGTTTCAGGTATACCATCTGAAATGTTATCAAAAATAATGATTTTTGAAAGTAAAATCGAGATTTTTAATGAAGTTTTGACTGAGAAATTCCAAGTTGATCAGAAAATGAGTTTTAAGGCTTTTCTAGCGATCGTGGCACTCGAGGTGGTCGGGGTTTTGCTTGGAGGTAGAGGAAGACTTGAGGATCTCGGCAAAAATGTCAGATGAACTTATAACCGTTCATGGCATCGTGACAGCGGTGATGTAGGGTTTAAGCCTTAGCTCGGGTCGAGGTCGGAATTCTAGTTATTGTGACATCCTCAGTTGAACGAAGTTGATTGCTTCGATGGGGATAGTAGTGTAAGATCTGGACGAAGCTTCGGGTACGCTCACATGACCTCTGATGGTAGGAGGTGGAAGAATGAGGTGATTGTTGGTGGTTGAGTTTGTTCCAGTTTTAGGTCGGATTGCTCTATTGCAAATTCGCCGTCGTTTAGGGATTCTGGGTGGTCTGGTGATGTGTGGAGGTTGTAATCGACTGAACGATAGGCATAGCGTTGGCCGAAGATGGCCGGAGTTCCTGTGCATGTGCACAGGTACATGTTTTATACCATTAGGTTGTTTCTGAGGAGATGAAGGTGGAGCTCGAAGTCGTCTTTAGGGGATCTTGCTTCTGGCTCGAGTCTTAGCTCGAGTAAATTGATGTGTGCGCCGGGTTCTTTTCTAAAACTTAAACAAATTTGTAAGTTTGAAAAGCATACGGGTTGGTTTAGGGAGAAACTCGAAATAAATGGCGTGTTAACTCGGGGGAACACTCGAGTGGATCCCGGGTTTGTTGTAAAAAACAGTTTTGACTTTAAAAGAAAATTTTAAATTTTAAACATTTTTTAAATCCATACTTTAAATAATGAGTTTGATTATGTTTGGATTAATAAGAATTTTGAGGAAGTTATTTTAAAAATAACTAAGTTTTAATTTATTTAATTTTTTGTAACATTATTTATAAATTAATTATTTTGAATGAATAATATAATTAAAAGTAAAATAAGATGAAAAATTAATTTTTGCTTCTTAATTAAACTTAATCTCTTATATTAATAATGATTAATCATAAGGTTTATTATGTAAATATTTTGATAATAATTAAATGATTAATATAAATAATTACTTAATTAATTAAAGAATAATGAATTCAAGGTTAATTAATTATTAATTTAAAGATAAATAATTTATAATTAATAATTAATTAATTACATAATTAATTAAATAATAATTAGTTAATGAAAGTAATTAATATTAATTAATTAATAATTAAGCATTAATTAAGAATACTTAATTAGTTTATTAATTAATAATCAAAGGTTAATTAAATGATAATTAAGGTTAATTAATTATAAATTAAGATTAGTTAATTAATAATTAAGGAATAATTAATTTATAATTAATAATATTTAATCATTAATTAAGGATAATTAATGAAAATAATTATGTGATTAATTGATTATAATCACACGATTAATTCATCTTGATTTTAGGTGATTGATTATTATTGAATGCTTTGTATTGATTGATATCTCTGATATGTGATTGTGATACCATGTGATATGAATTGCTTTGTGCTGAGCTGTGATGTCGGTGATTTGTTTTTGTGTGAATGTGAAAATCCTTTGGCCCGTAAAATGGCATTTGAATCTCGATGCGAAAGGGAGTGAGATTCTTGTTGGTTATCCGAAACCCACATCGAACCTTAGGGGTGAATCTTTGTGATTGATATATCCACGTGTTTTTAAAATTGAGCGCTCCCTATTCGGTTTAGCCGAGAGAGGAGTTTGTGTGATATAACCCATTTCTAATAGTGATACGACGAATTAGGGTGCATTTGAAGACGGAGGTGAGGACCGGATGTTTTCAAGAATGATAGGATAACCTGTCGAATGACTCTACACTGAGTTGCTCCGGTATAGAGATCTCCATATGTGATGGGGAGTCCGATCGGGTTTGTGGATGCACGGATTGCAAGAGCTTCTTCCTTTATTGGACGAAGTGCCTTCGGTTCTGTTCGAACCCAAAACAGACTTGTATAGATGTATGTCTGATGTTACACTTTGAGATGTAAAGCTGGTTTCTGTCAAATACATTTCTGTTTGGTGGCGGAGAATTTATTCTCTTAGCTTAACACCCTTCTCTGAGACGTACGAGCTAAGGGGCTATGCAGTTGATGGCTACTAATGATACATTACCAATTTGGTAATGTGGCATACGAAGTGCTGCTTATCATGTGTTAGACCGAAGCATGGCTTTTGTGTAAAGTATAGCTTTGTGGACGAGACCTCGTCGGACCTCACAACCCGAGAATGGTCGAAACAAGAATGTTACGGCAAGGTTATTAGGGGTCGTGCCCCTACGGTATGTCTATTTTCTTCTGGATAAGAGGTGGTATCGTGGTATGGAGCCCAGATATTTAACTGTGTGGTTGTTACTATTTGTTGGTGAATCTCGGGATAAATGTCGGTAACGACCGGGGATGGCATACTTGTAGGTGTACCTAGTTACAGAGGTAACCCAGACTTGTATTGGCAGAGATCCGGTTTGGTTCTTGGGGGCGTCCCTCCAGAGACGTCCCATTTGGTAAGGAAGTTTCTTCGCATGACCATTGTTGGAAATCCAATCACCAATACACGCCCAGTACGGTTTTAGTTGTATAACCTGCCATTTACTTATGGTGGTGACCCATTGTTTAGATGGTAGCTATAGTTGACATACTACGAAATGTGTATGCTGGCTAAGATTAATATTATACTTTCGAAATATTTTCTACATTATGCACTATAAATAATATTAAATGAATCTTTCTCGTATCAAGCATGTTTTGCTATCATAAGAAGAAATCTCCTCCAATTGTGCGATTGCATTGTGTGCGTGGCGGGAGGTCTTATGGTAGTTTCATTTTCCAAAAGCATATCGAATTTTTTTAAAATTTTTTTTTACAAACAATTGTTTTTGTTTACTCATACCAGTCCCATGACTGACCCAGAGTTTATTGTTCCCGTCCTAAACTCTGGGTGCCCATAATTTCCACACGGGCAGCTTCAAAGTAGGTTATCCGTGTTTTGAAGCTAGCTTGGATTAGGAGTCTTTTGGAAGCTTTTGGTTTGGAGATATTTTGAAGCCTTTTTGATCTAAAGGTGTTTAGAGTTTTGGAGGACCTTATCGAAGTTAAAGTTTGATGGAACTATTTGAAGACCTGCTGTTATTGTTCCACTGTAGCATTACCATTCTGTTGTTGTATGGTGTTATAGCACTCTAATGATGGGGTTAAGTTGTTGTAATCAAATATTATGATGATGTTGTATCTGTATTATGATAAATGAAATCATCTTTTGTTTCCACTGTTTATTTTCATCAAATGTTGTTATAAGCTTCATCAGAACTGGAGTTCAATGTTTGAATCTCCGGCAGTCGAATACAAGTGAGGTATTTGACATCGATTTTCAATCGCTTAATTTCGGGTCGTGACATTTTTGATACTTAGAAATAAAACCAATTACTTATCTTAATAATATAAGTACATTTTCAAATCATTCCTTTCAAAACTTGAAAGAACCATTTCAATATACTTACATAATGGTATAATTATCTTAACCAATTACCTAGAAAGATTTTCTTATCTCAAAATCGTACTAAAATTGTTAAACACAAGTATCCTTTAAAATGATAATAAAAATATTTTGAAAACCCTTCATCTCTTCAACCAGTCCCTTTTTCATTTAGAATATCTTCGTATAAATCATCTCGTTTATTTAGAAAGAATCTCTTCCCAAATCTCCTAAACCATTATAAAATTCTTCATTTCCATATCATTTAGAATCTAACTTTCTTCCAATTTTATTCCTCTTCCAAATTTATAAACTCCTTTTCCATAAATTCTTTTTACAAATAATTTCTTTTATAACAATTTATTTAATTATTCCAAATAAATAAACTAAAACATCCTATATTTCACTTATCAAATTTCATTTTTAAAACCCAACTTTTCCACTTATTACTTCTTAAAAGTACCCTTTCCATAGAACACCAACTTAAACCATTTTATAAAAATAATAATATATAGTTTGAAAGTTTGTAAAGAATTACCAAATAATATATTATAATAACTGCAAAAAATTCTTAAAAATCCACCTAAGTATTCAATCTGAAACAATATAGTTTAGATAAAGTAATCAATATTTTACAATCCATTTATCAAATAATTATATTTCCATATAAATAAATAATATCACTAAAAATCTCGAAATACTTCTTACACAATTTTATCAAAACGACCAATATTTCTTTGTAAACCACTTTTCAAATTCATTTATAAATAATAACATAAAAAATACTCTTATATATTCACCAAATAAACATTTTACTTCAGATTAAAAAATGTAAAGTTAAACACAATCGGAAACCTTCCAAATTTCAAAACAAGCTCAATAGCTCCAATGCCACGATTTTGTCACCACTTGTTTCATCCAATTCTGACAAAGTATGAAAAAGATACACATTAAAAAAATTCGATTTACTATAAACTAAATTCAATTATACATATACATATATATATATATATATATATATATATATATATATATGTATGTATGTATGTATGTGTGTGTGTGTGTATTTCCCGGCCCATGGAATCACAGTCCAACCCGCTAACCTCCTTCTTCCCTAACTGCTCGAACACAGCCCGAAGCTTTCCTTTCTCATGCACGCATATCACTGATACGACAATCCAATTCACGATGCGAAGAAATGACTATGCCAACGATTTTCTATCAACAAAACGCAGCTGCCGAAGCTCACAAGTTGAAGCTCGAACATCTATGAAAAATGGCGACCTATATGTCCCTCCGTTCAAACACTATAGTGAATTATCACAGCCCCCAAAACGATGTCCCATGCTTCCAAACTTTGCACCTAGTTGCCAATTCCCACGACGAACTCGAATATGATCACAAATCGCGCTAATGCTCCTTCGATTTTTGGGAAAACCCAACTCTTGTTGAAAACTGTCGTACACCCATCCTCTATCAAGTACAAATATGAAGGCGCAACCCACGAAAAGTGTACTGGTTGAAGCTCATTCGGAAAACAAGATTTTTAAAACTAGCTTGGGAATTTTTCATTGTGTATTACATGGGAGTTTAATTTTTTAAAGTTTCAATTTTTTTCTGTACTCTGTTGTGTTATTTAAATGAAGAAAGAAGAAGCGTATTATAGAAGGGATAAGAAGGCACGAGAATATGATAAAATAGGGTTTGACTAAAAATTTGGGTATTGTAAATAATATATATGTATGTATGTATGTATGTATGTATGTATGTATGTATGTAATTACAAAATATCTAGATAGTTATTCCAAACTTTGATCGACGTGTGTCGCCTGGTGTTCCTAATTTTATACCCATATTCCCAATGCAATGGAAAAAGTCTCAAGTCCCAATTCGATCTTATGGAGAAGATAGCTTTTTGAACCCAATTATAATATATTTTCGATATAAATTTCAACGCGTTTTTATTCTGTACGACTAAACGATAACTACAATCATTATGAAACTTGAAATCTGATAACAATACATTATTATAGATTCAATGGAACTAATTTCATTGAAATTCGAGACTATGTCCGGACGGCTATTTTAAATTATTGATTAAATTGAGTGATTTTCAAAATCGATGAAATTACTTGAAATTCCAATTTTAAAACTTACTAACTCAATTATATTTCAAATAGAATTTGTATCCATATCAGAAACCATTTTGATTCATATTAAACCACAAATCAAATTATTTACACTACTCCAAATATTAAATTTCACTATTAAATTAATTAATATATATAAATTTCAAATTTTAGTTTATTGACTATTAAATCTATTCAGAAGTCCATTATTATCACTCTAATTTGAACAGAGTTTAAATCAACCTTAGAAACCATTTCCATTCACAATTAACCCCGGATTCACATATTTACTCAACTTCAAATATTAAATTTACTATTCACCAAATCTAATTATCCCTATATTTGAAAATGTAAACCATTTTATTATTCAATCAAAATCTCCATATTCAAAATCAATTAAAATTCAACCTTTAAAAATAAACTAACGTTCGAAACTATATGTCCAAAACCCTAGGTCGTTGCACAACTGATGTACAATACTTTACGCTGTACTTATAGGCATTATTTGCATTTGTTTGTTATATGAGCCGAATACATGCCTGGTACGTAACTCTTATCCAATTCAGTGTACAACATACGCGTTCACTCATTTGGCTCACTCAATTTACGGATATTCATTTTATCTCTAATACCCCCTTCAAATCCAACTAGGGTTAGGGTTTGCGGGGATTGTAGCAACCCAGAATTTTAGTCATTTGAAATTAGGATATTTAATTAATTTTAAATATTCACAAGTTAACTTTGTAAGTTGAATAACTTATATTTCGAACATAATAATTTATTTGGATAATTAAATTGTTAATTTAATATTTGAAATTGTGTAAATAATTGAAACTTGAATTTAATAAGATTGAAAATGATTTATAAAGTTGATTTAAATTGTATTTGATTTAGAAAATCAAATAATGTCAGTAAACTTTTGAAATTGAATTAAAAGTAAATTTATAGAAATTGGAAATTTTAATATTTAATTAACGTGTAAAAATAGTCATTTTTGAAACGGTCTTGGATTTCGACAAAACCAGTTTCATTGGATCCGTAATAGTGAATTATAATAGGATTTTAAATTTTGTGTTAATCGGACTTACGGTTTGGTCGTTCGAATCTGAAACGCGTAGAAATTTATTTAAGTAAATTTTTAATTAAAATAATTCGATTCGAAAACTTATCTTCCAAATGAGATGGAATTGCCTCCCGGTATATATTCCATTGTGTTTGGAATAAGGGTAAAACATTGTAAATGCTTGGCGACATGTTTCGATTGGAGTACGAAATATTTTTGAATGAATAGTGCATGAAATTTTTCTATAAAAGCCCCTCACTTTTTCTTTTTTGCACAAAACCTAGGGTTTCAACCCTAGCCACCACTTGAATTTCAATGGCCCTAATTGCTTGATTCTTCCTCCCCTATTATCTCCTCATCCATCGACTTTCATAAGAAACTCTCAACTATAATATTTTAGAGCTCGACGAGAGCTACGAATCTATATGGTCGTGATCGTCATTGGAGCTTGGTGGTGGTTGAAATAGGATTTTGAACGTGACACGTTCGCACACGTTTCTCGAGAGGAGAAAGTGGTCGAGTTTAATGAGATCTTGGCCTGAGGTGGAGTAGGCGATGGGCTTCGACGTGGTGGTTTCTGATTAATCTCCAATGGACGACAAAGGGCGTGACAATTGAGGATAGAATGGGGGCTATGGGTCTTGGTCATGACCTGGTTCGAAACGAAGAAGATGGGGTTAGCGGCCAGGATTTGATGATGAAGAATGCGCGGCCATGATTAAATCTTGGTATATAGAAAAAGGAAATTGTGAATGATTTATAATATAAATCGTCTAGTATTTGAAATGTTATAACTTCGTCATACGAGGTCGAAATTAGACGAAACAAGTTGCATTGGATTCGTATTGATGAAAAATACGCGATGAAGCTAGATTGGATTTGATTGGAGCTAGTGAAAATTTTGGGGAGACCTAATTTTTCGATGCCCGAAAGTCAAAATCGATACGTCCACTGCATCAAATGCCGAACAATCGAATGCCAGAAAACCAAACTATTGGGGTTAATGAAGAAGAAGATAGAAGAACAAACAGAAATAATAATAGAATCTCACATTTCGTAGTGGAATAAATATAATAGATAAATGAATAATCTTTAAAACAAAAACACTATATCGATTTATACATCACATTATCATATTTTACAACAACACAACAATGGAAAAGAAATATTATACGCCTCGCCAACCAGCTTGCCTCCTGTTCCCCACAGCATACTTTCCCGACTTCACTCCAGAATAATGATAACCTGACTATATTGGGACAAAACAATGCAACGACTATTGGAATCAAAGTGAGTACAACTCAATCTTTCTATCTCGCTTATATTTTTATGTAAGTGAGAATAAATTTATTTATGATGATTGATGATTGTTTGGGTGAAATATGATATATTGTATGTGTGCGTATATATATATATATATATATATATATATTGGTTTGGATATATTCCCGCATATTTTAGCGGATGTGACCATATACATTCCCATGTATGAGCGGATGACATTTTGTACGTGCGTTTGCCTCGAAGCGGACATTGTACATATTTTCTCATATGTATATTTGTTGTAGGTGACAGGTTGGAGGGATCCAATTGGATTCCTCACCAGCGTCGATTTTATTTACAGATATTGTTATATATGCTGTTATCATGTGATATATGATGTTTGGATGCGATGATTGATGTGAATCACCTTATTTAGTGTTGTTGCTGCATTGGGCCATATTTTGAAATTTTAAAAATATTAAAATGATGATTTCAAATTAAAAAGGCTCTTTAAATGATTTTTGGAGTTATATGAATTTTGATAATGATTTGTAAATTATTAAAAAAAGAAGTTTATTTAAATGGAATCACAATGTGATTTTTGAAATATGAAGTTAACTATTTTGTAAAGTAAGTTAAATTTGGATTTTTGAACTTATTATAAATGGTTTATGTATAAGATTTATAAAGTTGAATTTTTATAAATCAAAATAATGGAATTATAAAGAAGTTTTATAAGTGTTAAAATGAAGTTATAAATGGATCATATAAGTGAATAAGATTTATAATTTATGAAGTTATAAAAGGAATGAATTTGTAATAAGAGAATTATAACTGAATTTACTTATAATTGGATTTTGGCATATAAATAAGATATAAATGAGATTGGTTAATAAAGGAACTTTATATATGGAAATTTATATAATAGAATTGTGAATTATAAAGATTGTTTTATAAATGAGAAATAAACTTATTTTGCTAACCTAAATATGGAAATTTATATAGGAAATATATTCATGATTTTTCATAGTGGATAATCCTTTTAAATTAAATATGTAAAAGTATGAAATTGGTAAGAGAATCATATTCACTATTTTGGATAGTGAATAATCCTTTAAATTAAATAAATATTTTGAAAAATGATCTTTTAGATGTAGTGGTTTTGAAGATGTTTTAAAAGGTGTGAGAATCGAAAACATAGATTTCAACATTCATTATTAAAATAGACGTTTTCGAGAAGCAAACGAAGCATGGACTATAACACTGTTGTTATAGTAAATGATTTTCGAAAGGTGATGTTTTGTATGGTATATAGGATTTATATATCTATCTAATTATGGAATCCCTATACTAATGATTTTGGGTTGTCGTAATGATGTTTTACGCAACATTCGTTTTGACCTAGTTAAGCATGTGTTGAAAAGTATTAAGCTTACTTAAAGAGAATTGTGAATATGCTTATACTACTGATATAAGTAGATGGAAATGTTTTCCAATATAGAAAGTTGAAATTGTTTTGGAATCATACCTTTTTAAAGATAATTTGAAGTTTATATTTGGAAAAGTGATTTAATTATTAAAAGATTAATAAAAAGGGCGTAGTGATTACTTATGGTGCTAGATAATTATTTGTTGCTTTGATAGTTAAATAACCTACTATCAAATTTGACACATTTAGTTACTCGACTTGATGTGGGAACTATTTAGTCATACACTTAGTATTTATCCACCTTTGCAGGCTTGATTATCGTTTTTGTTGAGAATGTTGATTCGTGCAGTGTGGAGCGATTACTCCAATCCATCGAGCTTCCTTCTTAGCCGAAGGATAGCAAGTTGAAAATTGGAGACGTGATAAGTCTGTGAGACTTAGCTTTTGTGTGAGGTTGAGAAATACTTTTGCATTTTTGGTGCAAGGAGACCAGGATCGGTTTATCTGAAAACACTTCGGACCAACATTTATGCGACGATTGTACAGGTTGGTTGAAAATATTGATATTTAGGATTTTCACAGTGAAGGACTGCTTGTCGATCATTTGGGGTTAAAATCCTAATATACATCCAGTAGGAGTAGACTCTTCATTATGAAATATCCAATGCAAGGACTATTCGCTACTAATCCAAAGGATTTCCCGACAGGATGTGGTAGAAAATTACCTTCAGTTTGTCCTGTTCTTGGACAACTTTTATGGACCGGTACTTAACATTGCATTTCTAAGATTACGTATATTGGGTTCTACAAACGCCCATCAGTGGTGGCGGAGAAAGAAACTTCTCTTAGCTTAACACCCTTTTTGAGACGTACGAGCTCAAGGGTTGTATTTTTGTGGAATACAATTAGTAGTCAACGAAAATAGCAATGTGGCATTCAAAGTGATGTGATATGTGATATGTGAAAGGTAATCGTTACCTCAAGCCTCATCAACCGGAAATGACTGAAATTGGGTTAGATGCGGTAAGGCTAAGTAGGTCATTCCCAAGTAGGATATGATCATCCGCTTCTGGATATATTTCTTCCCGCTACGACGTTCATGATGTAAATTAATGTGGTTTGTATGCTATGAGGGCCCTCGAAAAAGTTAGTAATGACCAAGGGATGATGTAACGATCCCGTTTTTAAGCCAAATTTAATTTAGTAATTAATATAAATTTTAGAATTAATTTGTGAATTAATTTAAATTTTTCCAAAACAAATAAGATACGTGTTTGTTTATGTGTGTGTATGTATATATATATATATATATATTGTAAATAGAATTTTAATTCGAAAATAAATATCTTAAAAATAAATTGGATTTAAAAACTCTATATTTTAGAAACTAACACATATACATGTATATATATTTATTTATTAGTGTATAATTAGTTTTAAATCATTTTCTTTAAAATAATATAAATATAAATAAAAGAAATGTATTTATTAAAATTGAAAATATAATATAAATTATATAAAAACATTTAATGACATGTAAAATTAACAAGTGTAAGTACTTTAACAAGCATTAGACATTTGTAAGTTAATTGTAACATGCATAACACCAAGTGTCATATTTTTAGTTTTCTTTTCATTTTAAAAAAATAGGAAAACAAGATTATATATACGTCATTACTCTTCTCTTCTCATTTTTCTTTCATTATAAATTATTTTAAAACTAAACACTTGAGCAAATAAACAAACCAGAGAATAAAAATCAAAAATAAACAATCTTCTAATTTTCAAACTAAAGCCAGCAAAGATTCCAACTACAAGTGAATCAAGTTTTTAGATCAATTCGTAGCAGATCAAAATCAGTTTTCAAGTTCAAAACAAATTTCGTGTTTCAAAGAAACTCCTCTGTTCTTCATAAACAGGTGAGTAAACATCACTTTTAAAACCATAATATGTTTATATTCTGATGCATGTGATGAATGATTTAAGTAATGTTGTAAAAATGCTTTGCATGGATATATATATATATATATATATATATATATGTTTGCCTAGTATATATACATTTGCATGTCTGCGTATAGATAAGCACGCTTCTATTCTTGTTTTTCAGACTATAAGTAAGTTCAAAATTTAAATTCTCTTCGTCCAATCTCCTAAGGGCTTTATTTATAAAGGAAATATGTTTGACTTAACTAAATCTTAATTTTAAAAATACTTTTAAACATAATTAGAAAGTAGCTTTAACTGGGAAAAGGAATTTATAGTGGACTCAAAACATATCAAATATTCGACTCTCACGATTGTAAGATTCAATCATATAATTGGTTTCGTTTTTGAAAATGATGATTTTTGGCGATCGAATCAGAATTTTTAAGCTTGTAAATGGTGAGGAATTGAGTGATGAATGGGATCTGTATTTTTGTCAATTTACGGCGGATGGGAAATAGCGGTGCATCGTGATTGTCACCGGAGGTTGCTCGAAGATCGAGGATCTTAGGAGAAATGCTCGGTGGATTTATTGGCCACCGTGGCGGCCGAATGACGATGATTTAGGATTTAAGACCCTGAACAAGTAGACGTTGTTGTCGAGGTGAATGCAACGTCATAGTCGCCTCGGAAGAGGTCGGAGTAGGGGGTAAAAGAAGCGTGGTCGAGTGGCGAAGGGTTGGTCATGATGAAAAGTTCTCTGGTGATCTGGGATGGTGGTGCGACGATCGCGTTTTGTTCCTGTAAGTGTTCATCTTGCTCGATTTCGATTTGGCGGATGTTTTGAAGAACTGGGTGGTCGAAGTGTTTAAGTGAGTCGTCGGTGACCTGTAGGCGATGGCAAAGTCAACCGGAGCATCGGCGAAATCTTGTGCACGTGCACGAGTTTTCTTTGGTGTTAGTTGGTTGATGTGTTGAATTAGGATCGGGGGAGAAGGGATTTCCTTAGGTTTGTGTAGAGGCTTGAATAGGGTTAGGCTCGAAGTCGAACGGGAGAATTTAGCATGTTGTAGGATTTAAAAATTTTTAATCAAAAACAAAGTAAAAAAGAAAAAAAGAAAGGAGGAGTTTTCTCATGTCTGGGCTCGGATTTGATCTGGGATAGTCTCAGGTCAGTTAGAGTATTAACCAAGTTTGAAAATTTTAAAATAAAACAAGTTTTAAAGTTAAAATAAATCAAATTTTAAACAATTTTCTTAAATCAATTTCTTTTAAATAATAAATGTTTATTTAAATATTTGGTTGATAGAAGTTGTATAATTTATTTTAGTTTAAAATTAATTATGTTAATTCTTAAGTTTATTTAAATAAATTTAAATAATTTAATTAAGGAGTTAATTTAAAAGGTAAGATGTTTTAATCATTAATTAAACTTAAAGGTCTTAAGTTAATTATAGGTTAATGATAAATTAATTACAAAGGTTTATTAAATAAGGTTTTAATGATAAATGGTTACCTTTTAATTAAACAAGGTCTTGGGTAATTAAAGATTAATTAAAATGAGTAATTAAAGAATAATTAATTAATTAATAATTAAAGGATAATTTATTAATTAATTAAGCGTTAATTAATTAATAATCAAAGGTTAACTAATTAATAATTAAAGGATAATTAATAATAATTAAAGGTCAATTAATTAAAAATAAAGGATAATTAATTAATAATTAAAGGGTAATTAATCTGTAATTATAGGATAATTATTTATTGTAAGTAATTAAGGATAATTAATTAATTTCATGAATTGATTAAGGTAATAACAAATGATTT
Source organism: Allium cepa (assembly GCA_030765085.1). Lineage (NCBI taxonomy): Eukaryota > Viridiplantae > Streptophyta > Magnoliopsida > Asparagales > Amaryllidaceae > Allium > Allium cepa. The sequence continues at coordinate 281,910,262 of CM060935.1, forward strand.
GTAATTAATTAATGTTAATTAAGCGGATTTAAAAGAAAAAAGTAACTAATTTAATTTATTTGGAGATTAAATTGAATTAATTAGGAATTGAACAACTAATTAATCTTACTTATGGATGATTGGATTATATTTAATGCCTTGAATTGTTTGATATCTCAGGTATGTAATATTCTGTGATATGAATTGTTTTGGATTGAGCTATGATAAATGTAAGTTATTTATCTGTGATGAATTGCTATGAGAATATAATATCCTGCATTGAATATTAAAAGGTGGATCTTTTGTTTTAAAATATTAAAAATGAAATTTGTTTAAACCACTAAAAAGGAAAGGTTTTGGGAAATAAGTTGTGATTTAACTAAAATCCGAATGTATCGACATGTTTTAAAATAAGCTCTCATTATTCGGAAAGGCCGGGGAAGGGCATTAAGTCATAGACCCATTCCGAATAATGATACGATGGAATGGAATTGCATTTGAAAATAGCGGTTGAAGATCGGGTATTTTCGAAAACGAAAGGATTGCCTGTTGATTGTCTCTGCAACGAGTTTCTCTGGTATAGTGATTTATGTAACGGGGAGTCCGGACGAGATTGGGGATATCCGGATTTGCAAGGACTTCTTTCCTTAATTGGATGAAGTGCCTTCGGTTCCGTTCAGACCCAGGATGGACTTGTATGGATGTATGTTTGACATTACACTTTGAGATATAAAGCTAGTTTCTGTCAAATACATTTCTGTTTGGTGGTGGAGAATTTATTCTCTTAGCTTAACACCCTTCTCTAAGACGTACGAGCTTAGAGGTTATGTAGTTAATAGTTATTAGTGATATATTTCCAATTTGGTAATGTGACATGCTAAGCGCTGAGCATTGGTTGATCGAAGCATGACTTTTGTGTAAATGTAGTTTTGTGGGGGTGAGACTTCATCGAACCTCACACCCCGGGAAATGGTCGAAACAGGAAGGATGAGGCAAGGTTATGGGGTTCACGACCCTAAGGGTATGTGCATCTCCTGCTAGATAAAAAGTGGTATTCTGGTATGGAGCCCAGATATTTAACATATGTGGTTGTTGGAATTTGAGGGTCCCCAATAAAGGTCAGTTACGACCGGTGAATGGCATACTCGTGACAGTTAGTTACCTAGTTACAGAGGTAACCCGGCCTTGTGTTCGCAGAGATCCGATTAGGTTCTCGGGACGTCCCTCCAGAGGCTACACATTCGGATAAAGGAAGTTCCTTAGCCTTGGCCATTTGTCGGAAATCCAAACAAAACAATACGAGCCCTTTACGATTTCAGTTGTTGAACCTTCCATTTAACATGTTAGCTATAGTAAGCATACTATAAAGGTACGTATGCTGGCTATGATTAATATTATACTTGCAAAAATATTTTTCTACACTATGCACTAAAAATAATATCGAAAGGATTTTCGCGTGTGAGGCATGTTTTACTACTATAAGAATAAACCTCCCCCATGTGTGCGATTGCATTTGAGTGTGTGCCGGGAGACCTTATGGTAGTTTCATTTTTCAAAAGCATGAACAGATTTCTTTTTACAAATAACCATTTTTATGTTTCTCATATTAGTCCCATGACTGACTCGGAGTTTATTGTTCCATTTTCTAAACCCTGGGTGCCCCCTAATTTTCCACAAGGGCAGCCTAGAGTCAGGTTATCAGTAGGTTCTGGAGCTAAGTAGATATAGATTTGGAAGTCTTTGAGCTTTTGGTTTTAAGCTTTTTGGTTTGGACTTTGGAGCTTTGGAAATGAAGATGCAGTATGTTGGACTCTCTTGGAAGACCCTGTTGATGTTATTTTTCCGTTGTTATGTGTATTCCGCTGTTCTGTTGTATATATAGTTCTTTGGTGGCGTTTTATCAAATGTATATCGGTGTGCACGGCCTTGTGGCATGTACAGTGATACACTGTGCATGTCACAAGTTGTTCGTGTATGATGAATTCAAAATGAATATGATGACGAACAACCCAAATAACTGAGGAAAATAACAATTTAAAAATTCACATTTTATTTTACACTTGCACAAATATTTCCTTTTTAATTTTACCGTGTAAGTGTGTATTTTGCAGATAACTCAGATGTTGGATTCAATCTGGAATAGAGTTGAAGATAAATACGAGTGAATGAGTGAAATGTAGTAAGGTGAACATTGTAAATGGAAAATTGTGATGTAATCAAAATTGCATTTTATTTGAAATTGTGTATATATAGTGAGAGCTTAAATTTGTACTATTCAAAATTGTAATAAAATATTTGTTTAAATAAAATATCTATTTGGATATAAATTTTGTGTTATTTATTTTATCCAACAAATATTTATTATGTGAAAAAATAATAGTACAATAACAAATACATTTAAATGAATATATATATGTGTGTGTTTATTATCATCAAACAAAAATAATATACTAGCATATTCAACAATCTCCCCCTTTTAATGATAATAAACATATATTTAAGATTTTGAATTTATTGAATGTCTTTGGTAACAAATGAACTTTATTTGCTCCCCCTATTTAAATGCTACCTCTCTACAACAAAGCTTCCCCTTCATACATGCATGAGAATAAATAAAAATATGCAAATGAACCTAGATGCAAATAGAAAATACAAAATAAATATTTGACCTTTATTTGCCCAAAATCTTAACTTTTCTCACCCTCTTTTGTTATCAGCAAAAGAGCAATAGTGTTAGAAAAATAGAGATAAAGTGATAGACATTAATACCCAGTTGAGTATACATATTAAATTTCAATAAAAATTCAAACAAAAATTATAAATACTCCGTTTGAGGTATGTTCCACTTTAGAATGATAGGGATGATGTCATCATATAAAACCATATAGTTGTGTCTATTTGTCGTATATTTACATCAGGAATTTGAATATCTACTAACCATGCATAACCGTTAGGGCTTTTAAATGAGATTAGAAGTATTCCAAATTATTATAAAAAATGAATTTCAAGCATCTTCTAACCATGCATAACCGTGAGGACTTTTAAATGGGATTAGAATCAACCTGACTATTTAATAATCAATGTTGATATGCGTTCGATACATGCATAACCGTAAGGACTTTTAAATGAGCATGAAAGCACATAATCAAAAATTCCAAGTAATTCACCCATGCATAACCGTGAGGACTTTTAAATGAGAGTGAATACTTTGGATGTTTTTATTGCTAAATGCCACGTTCCAAATTTCAGCATTCGAAAATCGACACCCGTACTTCACTTGTACTCGAATGCCGCAAATTCAACCGTTGAAATTTGACTCGTGCCGGAGCTTATAACACATTAAGTACAATACAACGGAAGAAAATGAATATCAATATATACAACATTGATACAATATGATATAATAGATATCAATATACATCAGAGATATCAGACACAGCGGAAAGAATATCTTGAATAAGATGCATCTCCAAATTAAATGCTCCAATCCAAAGCTAGCTCGAACTTCTGATCAGATTGCACTAAGCTAGGCAAGGTCAGTCGTCCAAAGACTGAAGATGACTCCAAAGATTGAAAGCTACCAAACCAAAGACTTCGAAAGCTATCAAATTTACACCTATTATTCGATTATCTGAAAAACCCAACTCTAGACTGCCCGTGTGGAAAATTATGGACGCCCAGAGTTTAGGAAGGAAACAATAAACTCCAGGTTAGTCATGGGACTGGTATGAGTAAACAAAAACATTTTATCTTTAAAAACAAACAAAATAATTTAGATTGAAATCAGCAATGCTTTTTGGAAAATGAAACTGTCATAAGGCCTCCCGACACACACACAATGCAATCGCACACATGGGGAGATTTCCCCTTATGATAGTCAAAAATGCTTACTACGCAAAAACCACTTTTTATATTATTATTAGTTCATAGTGGAAAAATTTCGAAAGTATAATATTAATCTTAGCCAGCATAGGTAACATTATACTATGCCTACTATAGCTACCATTTTAAATGGCAGGTTCTACAACTAAAACCGTACAGGGCTCGTATTGTTTTGTTTGGACTTCCAACAAATGGTCAGGCTAAGGATCTTCCTACTGCCACATGGGTATGCCTCTGGCGGAACGTCCCAAGAACCTAACCGGATCTCTGCCAACACAAGGCTGGGTTACCTCTGTAACTAGGTAACTACTACTCGAGCATGCCATCCCCCGGTCCTTTGGGACCTTTATCTGAGGCGCCTCTAAATCAAAAGGCAACAACCACATAGCAAATGAGATTGAAGCAACCACATAGGTAAATATCTGGGCTACATACCATGACACTCCCTTTTTCCAGAAGGGAATGGCATACCCTAAAGGGCGCGACCCTCATAACCTTGCCGCATCTTTCCTGTTTCGACCATTTCCAGGGTGTGAGGTCCTGATGCAGTCTCGTCCACAAAGCTACGCTTTACACGAAAGCCATGCTTTAATCACAAATGATCAACAAATGATCATCAACACACAGCAGCACTCGGCATGCCACACTACCAAATTGGGAGTATATCACTGATAACCTTCAACTACATAACCTCTGAGCTCATACGTCTCAGAGAAGGGTGTTAAGCTAAGAGAATAAATTCTATGCCACCAACAGATATGTATGTGAAAGAAATCCGCTTTATATCTCAGAGTGTAGTGTCAGATATACAACCATACAAGTCTGTTCCGGGTTCGAACAGAACCGAAGGTACTTCCGAAGAAGCCGTTGCAATCCGGGTATTCACAATCCCGATCGGACTTCCCATCACTTAGGAAATCACTATACCTGCGCGACTCAGTGCAGAGACAATCGACGGGTTATCCTTTCGTTCTCGAAAACATGCGGCCTTCACCACCGGTCTTCAAATGCTATCCATAATGGGTTATATGACACAAAGTTCTTTCCCGGCTAAACCGAATAATGAGCGTAATATTTAAAAACATATGGATAATGGGATTTCAGTTAAGTCACAACTTAATATCCAAAACTTTTCTTTCAAATGGTTTAAACAAATTACCATCTCAATTTTTTTTAAATAAAAAGATTTACTTCACAAAGTTTACCAGTCTTTCCCAAAGATTTATTTACGGCTTTCCAAAACAATTCTATTTCAAATTGGATTAATTATCTAATCTTTCAATTAAAGATTTAATTCATAACTTTCAAACCAATTCAAATCTTGTATATGGAAGATATACCGTTTAAAATCTTCTTCGATTTCAAAAAAATGATTTAATCATCTTCACAAAGGTTAATTCATAGTTTTTTCCAAACTATTTGCAATTTCATTATCTCAAACTTGAAATCTTTCGATATGAATTGGAAATCCTAACAATTTATGAAAGCTATTATTATTTGAAACAAATAGTTTTCGTTTTGGGAAAACTGATTTCAATTTACATAAGTTAAAGCCATTCAAGTATAAAACATGGATTTCAATTTAAATTTCCAAAACCATACTTTTTAAATGGTTAAAAACCCATATACACACCTTTATAACTTGTATAATCTTTTTAGACCAAGATTCCCAAATCATTGAATTCAATTTCAAATATTGAATTCAAATTTAAATCAATTTATTTAAATTTCAAAAATCAATCAAGTTATTCAAAATAACTTTTATTTTTGAAATTCATTATCAAAAACTTTCAATTCTAATTCCAAAACTATTTTGGATTCAAAAATTCAATCTTTAAAACTATTTCAAAATCTACGACTTAAACCATTTCCACGTGCAATCCATGTTTGTGTGTGTATAAGTGTGGTCCAAGGGTTTTACAGAATAGAAGTGCAACATCATCAATCATCACAGATTCAATCATATCAATCTCGATAAGCGATATAATCCATAACGCTTATCTTCATTCACAAATTCACAGATGAATAATATAAATTTATCGATCACAAAGATTCACCGTTACGATTCGATGTGGGTTTCGGATAACAACTGGAATCCGACTCCCTATCGCATCGAAGTTTAAATGTCGTTTTTACGGGCAAAAAGGGTTTTCGCATACACATAGAAACAAATCGCAAATCGCAATTCAGCACAAAGCAATTCACATTACATAGCATCACAATCACATATCAGAAATATCAATCCAGTACACAATATTGGACAATTAAAATTAATCAAATTAAACTCAATTAATTACAATGAGCAATCAAATTTTTAATTACTTTCATAAAGTAATTACACTTACACAATTTCATAAATGATTATCATTAATTAATTAATCTAGTTAATTGTTAAAAATTAATCACATTAATTAATTACTTAAATAATCTTAGTTAATGACCTTCATTAACTAATAACAATTCTTTAATTACTTTGCTAAAGAAATTACTTACATTAATCATCATTAATTAAAATTGATTAACCATTAATAACTCATTAATTAATCCTAATTATTTAATTAAGTGTTAATTGTAACTTAATTAGTTCTTAATTACTTCATTAATTAATTCTTAATCTTGATTAAAAATCTTATCTAATTAATGATTCTTAATTACAAATTAATTATCCCTAATTAATTAACTTCAAACCTTAATTAATTAATTTAAACCTTTAATTTTAATTAAACCAAATCATTAATTAATTAAATAAATCAATTATCTGTTTTAAATAATTTAATAATTTAATGGGTTACAAATCATCAAATCCTAATTAACTTCAAGAAAAACATTATTCTTATTAATAATTAAATCATCGTTATCAAAAGCATTTAAAACAATTTACTTTCAAATTTCATTTTAAATTTAAGGTTTAAAATGAATACAAATTAACTTTAACAAAGTTAAAAGCAATTCAAAAACCCTTTTATTTCACAAGTTAAAGAAATATTTATCTTATAAAGAAGCTTAAAAGAATTTTAAACCAAATTTATTTTTAAATGCAAATCAATTTAAAATATACTTTAAACATACAAAGTTATTTTAAAACAATTTAAATTTAATAACTTTCTTTCTTTTTTTTAAAACTGAGATTTAATTAAACTTGAATTTCAGATTTAAAACTTAGTTTAAACCTTTACTTACAATTTAAACTTCAGTTTGATTTAAGTAGAACAGGTTTCATTTAAAAACTTGTAACAAAATATTTACCTGAGGCAAACATGCGAGAACAATCCCTGCATCCATTCCCCAAACTAACAATAATTTCCAGATTTCCAGAACTATGCTCCGTGCACGTGTACGTTGTCGTCGATCAACTCCAGGTGGCTCCACATCGTCGAGCAAGTCGACGATCACCCTTGACCCAATTCTAGACCACCAGAACCCCGCCTTCACCTCGAAATCAAATTCGAGCTCACAACTCAAACCTGGAACCCAATACTTCAACCAGTCCCAAACCTGTCAATGCTTCGTCCACGACCCTCCGACCACGGCATGACTGAAATTCCGGCTACGACCTCGCCTATACTCCAGCTTCCCTTCCTCAGAAACTGGTAGCACTCGATTCACCAGAGTTGCCGTGGTGAATCATTTCCTGATCGTCACTCAAACTAGGTTTAGAAACCTTTCTAGCCAACCACCGCCGCTACAACCACCTGATCACCTTTCTAATATTTTTTCCTCACTACCCTATCACTCCTCTATAATCAGAGAGAATCTCGACCCTCCAGCACACAAAGATCATCAGAGATCATCAAAAACCCATATTTTGATCAACCCAGAACTGCACCTTTAAAACTAAACTATCAATTATGATGTTGGTTTAAAAATCATGTTATAAGTTAAGGATTCAACTTATGATCCTGAATTAATAAATTAAAATGTTTGAGTTTTACCCCTATTCAAGTTCACTCTGTTGTTTTGATTTTCCAGAGCAATATAAAAATTTATTTCCACTTAAATAAAATTTAAACTTCAAGCTATGATGAAGCAAGCAATTTTTTTGTTTGTATTCTAAGTCCCTAAAGTTATCAGATCAAGGGGTAATAATTTTGAACCAAAATTCAAGCTTGGAAACTACAACAGTTTTGTTACAAAGACTACAACATGAACACAAACATCATCCATATACACAGCAAAATACATATACACCAGCATACTTATTTCAGATCTTAACCATACAATCAGATTCATATGCTTAAGTTTATAAAAAGGATGTTAGTCACATTGTTTTCCAGAATGAACAGAGCTTTCCACTTTGAAACAGGCTGTGAAATGTTAGCTTGAACTTCTTTTTTGATCTTCTTGTTTGAATTGATTTAGTTGTTGTTGATGGTTTCAAGTTGTAGCTTTTCTTTTTCTTTTCTTTTTCCTTTTTTTATTAATACTCAGGCTTTAGATTGATGAATGAAAGAAGAAGATGGTGTATATAAGAAGATAGTATGTAGGCTGATATGAGTTTACAGGGTGATTATATTTTTTGTACAAGGGTCAGAGATTTTTTTTCTTGTTTTATGTTTGACAAAATATTTTTTTCTACTTTGGTAACTGATGATGTTGTTATTTCGGCTGAAATGAGATTGCATTAATTATCATTGTCTTATATCCCAAGCCTACATACTTATCCTTTTCCTTGTATGTACTTAGATTTTTTTTTGTGTATGTAGATATTTTTTTCTTTTGTTTTATCTTGCATTTCATATGAATTTACAGCAGACATTTGTTAATATCATACTTGTATGTTCTTAGATTTTTATTTGTTTTATTATCTTGCATACTTTTTATTTTATTTTATATGTACATAGATATTGTATTTGCCTTGCATTATTCATATACATATTATTTAAAAGAAAATGCTTTTAAAGCTAACTTCCCATTAATTAATTTACATAGATAATATATTTAAACCCAAATCATTTTTTTTCTAAGTCATGTATTTAAATTTTAAATTCACCTACAAATTATATATTCAAATTTAAATTCCAAAGTCAAATTCAAATTTTATTCCAAAATATATTCCAGAATTGACATTAACTATCAATTTAAATTTGATTCAAAATTGGGATCGTTACACTAAAAAATAAAATAAAATGAAAGCGAATAATTTTCCATTTAAAATACCACATATTGACCTACTATACTGGATTTTGATGACTGATGGTCGATAGAAATATGATAGAATTAAAGATGGTCATGGAATTTTTTTACCATTCAAAAGTTATTATAAATCATGTTTAAATTTCAAAAGAAATTTATTAAATATACTATCTTAAGTCATAATATATGATTAATTTCAACACTCATCACTTTTCAATCACAATTTATCTTTTCAATAATCAATGGGGAGTCAGATTAGTTAATGTAGGCATTTAAGATCAAATCCAGAAATAATTATAAAATCAAATTTTCTAAAATGACTAATCTGAAACAAGGTCAACAATTTTTTTTCGAAAGGGGTTTTATAAATGAAAATGTCTGCTAATTGAATATTATATAAAATGAAAAATATGCATATATTTTCTTTGAAAATGTGATGCAGCTAATGAATGTCTCTACATAAAACACGTTCCACTAGTAATTTTTCTATCAGCTAGATTACCAGTGTAAACTGCATCTGAATTTCTTGTTGACTCTAGATTATCATTAGTTTGACGTCATAGACTAGATCGTGATGTGTGCAACAAAATATCTTAAAAATCATTTTTAACTGCTTTTAAATGAAATTGAGTTGAAGCCGTGCAAATAAAGAAATAGTGAACATAGTATCAGGTCCAGAAGCAGTAAAATAAGCAAATATATCCACTTGTATCATGAGTAATTAGCAATCAATAAAACATCATCATTAGTCCAAACTCATCTGTATGAACTAATTCAAAGATGAATGATGATTGGTCAACATTTTTGCACAAATCAGAATCAAAAGAAGAACAAGTCAAATAAGAATGTATCAAATAAGAATAAGTCAGAATCACAATCAACATTTTTCACATAACTGGCTGAATTCAATCAGATTATGGTGCAGATTGTCACATTTAATAAATCATTTGAGACAAATGTACTGTTACCTATTTTACCTTTGTTGATAATTTTTCGTTGTTGCCTATTGTGATTCTGTCACCTTTGTACTAGGCTAAGGAACTTTGATTTGTCACCCGTTGTGTGCCTGGAACAGTCAGAATCCAGGTAACACTAATGTTGTTCCTTAGCCTGCCACCACAGCTACACGAGAAAAGATTCTTGTGACCTATTTGTTTTTATAGGTCCATGGTTGTTATTGGCAAATGATTTTGAAAATTGAGTTTGTGTAAACCCAAAACTATTTATATATGTTCCTTTTGGTACCCAGATTTTTTTGACTTTGAGGAATATAATACTCATGCCTTTTGGAACCCAAATTGGTATGGTTTTCATAATTTTGGGTCTATACCAAGAATTATTGTGATTATGTCCAATTTTTCTACATATTGTGCACTCGGATTTGACTTGATTAATTTCTCTACCAACACGTTTAGATTGAGTATACCCAAGTCCTTGTCTATCAATATTGATTATTTGTTTTACTATTAGCATATTTAGTGATTTTTCTCCTATGGAGAATTTTCCTAACGTCGTTAACAGTTGTTGGGCTTGTGTTTTGAGTGATTCGTTTTCGTTCAATAATTGAGTGCACATTTTAATAGAATTTTCTCTTCTAGTGTTTTCACTCTCTTTCAAAATCAGAATTTCATTTTCAAGTGATTTAATTTTTATTTCTAATTGTTTAATTTCTTCTTCAAATAGTGGACACTTTTCATACTTAGGGCTCTTGGTTTGATATTTTTTAACCAATTGATCAAGCTATTTATTTAAATCTATAAAAGTATCTCTTTGTGATTCAATTTTAGCGTATTTCTCTCTAAGTCGTTCAAAACAGCCATTTACTTCGTGAAAATATATAAGTAATTCTGAGTGAGTGAGTTTTGATACCTCGCTTGGCTCGTCATCATCGCTATCAGTTATATCACCTCGAGGCACAGATCTGCATTTTCACTCTCACTGCTAGTGCTTTTGTTATCATCATCACTTTTATTCCACATGGCTATAAACTTCTCCTTCTCGGTTTTCTTCTTTGGCCGAGTCGATTCCGTGGACAATTGGGCTTGATGTGACCAGGTTTATTGCACTTGTGACAGATGATCTCCTACTCTTCTGGGTTGTCTAGTACTTTAACTATTCTGCTTTTTAGTTGTTGATTTGGAGCTGGATTTCTGTATCTACGATTCCACCTTTTGAATTTCTTTATTATCAGTGCCAGCTCAGCTGCTCCATCATCATCACTTTCTATTGTTCCTTTAAGAGCTATCGATTTCTTTCAAGTATCACTTCCTTCTCGTTCTTCCTTGAATTTCATTTCTAGCTCATAAGTGGTGAGATTTTCGATGAGTTCTTCAACTTTGATCTGTTTCAAATCCTTTGATTCTTGAATAGCTGTGACTTTTGCCTCAAAATTTCACGGGAGGACTCTAAGGATTTTTTGGACTATTTCCAACTCTGTGTATGATTTTTCGAGAGCTTTTGATTTGTATACGAGATTGGAAAGTCGTCCATACATATCTTTGTCATTTTCATATTTGGCCATTGTGAAGTTCTCGTATTCGCAACTAAGCATGGCTAGGCGAGATTCCTTGACTTGAGATGTTCCTTCATTAGTCACTTCTGGTGTATGCTAGATTTCCTATGCAGTTAGACAATGTGAGACATGATTAAATTCAATTTGATCTAATGAACAGATAATAGAATTCATAGCTTTAGCATTATCATTTTATAGTTTATTTTCTAGATTTGTCTATATATCCATTGGTTTTTCAATTTCTTGATTATCTACTACTATAGTTGGTGCTCTACAACCTGGCTCAACAATATTCCAAGCATCAATGGTTTTCAAAAAAAATTCATTCTATTTTTCCAGTAAGCATATTCACCATTGAATATTAGTGGTCTAACTATAGACTATCCCTCAACAAAAGCATTGTTAAAAGAAGCCATTTTAAAAAAAATTCAAATTTTTTAAAACAGAAATTTGTTTTTGAAAAATCAAAATTTTAAAACAAAATTAGTTTTTGTTCCTAGCTCTGATACCACTTGTAGGATCGATTTCACCCAAGAGGGGGGTGAATAGGGTGATACTAATAACTATAAAAATTTAATTTGGAATTATATAAAATAATTGTAGCACTGATAATAGTAGAATAATAAAAACAGAAATAGAACAACACAGATTTAACCAGCTTCGGCAAAACCGTGCCTACATGCTGCCTCCAAGGTTTCTACTAGAAATTAAGTAGTCAAAAGCTTACACACATAAACTCGCGACACCCGCTATCGACTAACCCAACTCTACGCTCAAAACCCTGCCACAACTCAGCCACTGAGTTACGAATTCTCGAATTACACCATCGTAGTTCATAACCTAGTCACACGACTAGAAAAAACTCAGTTTAAAATGAAAAATACAAAATAAAACAACTTAAAAATACAAAACCCTAATTTTCAAAAAAATCCCAAATGCAACTAAAAGGTGCCAGCACAATAATTAAGTAAAGTGATAATACAAATCCCTTTCTGTTTTATTTCTTCGGCCTGCTCTCTTGTGAAAATTACAGCGTCGTTCTTCTTCGTTCAAAATTAGGGCTTCATGGAAATTGAGCATGCCGACTTCATTGATTGATCAAGAATAAGTTTCGTGTTCCTTGCTTTTTTGATTAATCGTCTCTTCGATTTGCACACGGCTGCTTCAAAATTATCGAGTTGGATTGATGCGTGAATTGGTACGTGAATGCCTTTTGCTGATTATTAATTATTCTCGACTTTGATTCAAGTTTAATGATTTATTCCTCTCTATTGTTGCTTGAACTCGAATGTTTTTTCCATGCCGATGGTGATATGGGTTATATGGGATTCGAATTCCAATAATTTCATTCGTATAAATTTGAGTTGAATTTTTCGATTACTTTATCTCGGCTATTTGATTTAACTAGAATGTTTGTGATTTGTACAGACTTGTTCAAGTAATACGTATACTCCATGAATTTGAATTTTGGCTCCATTCTTTTTGGAATTTGAATTTGTTTCTGCGACTTTGGCACTATGATTTTATGGACTCGTTCAATCCGTGTATCTTTGTTTGGTTTACTGTTACTACTACCTTGGTCATCACAGCTTAGTTTTAAACTGCTGCTTGCTTGCATTGTTCACTGTATAGAGTTATTGTGTGCCTCTGGTCTAATTGGTGTTGCAGTGTTGTTTTGTTTTGATGTTGACACAATTGTGTACATGTTCATGTCTGAACCTTCATTGATCTTTGACATTTAAGTTGATCTGGTCACGCTATATATATATATATATATATATATATCTGTATGTGTGTGTGTAGTTTACTGCTTCACGTACTTCATGTTCATTTGCGTCTGGTCTTGTTTCTCTTCACTGTTCACTTGTCCTGCACTGTTTTCATGTGTTTTCATGCAGTCTGCACTCTGTTGATGGTATGCTTCATCGATTTGTATTTTCATGCTTGGAGTCTTGATTGATTTGCTCACTGGTCTTCACTGTTGAGGTTGCTGCACCATGTAGTTGCTTTGCTTGCATATTTAACTGCTTCCATTGTATCCCATATATCACTGCATATGTATGTATGTTGTTTACTCATGTATATATATGCTTGTGATTTTGCTTTGCCTCCATTTGTTTGGGATTTTTGTTTCACTGGCTTGATTTTTAGTTCATTGATGATGCTCTAATTGAAGTTGTTTCATTTGTTTGGTTGCGGCTTTGTAATTGTAGTCTGGTATGAGTTGACTTATTTGCCTTCTATCATATCATACATGTTGCCATGCTACGTGCCTGTTTGGTGCACATTTTGATTTTGTTCACTATGATTCTAGTTCGATGTGTCTTGTGTACTTTATGGTTCACCTGACTTTTTCTTCACTTGAGTTTGTCTTCATGTGTACTCACTTTCATCTGGATGCATTCACTATATTCATTTGTGAACTGCATTACTGTTACTTCAACTGCTTGCTTTCATGTGCACTTGTTTGCACTATTAACTTTGCTGGGTTCATTAGAAATTTGGTGTATGTGGTCTGTCTCGATTGCTCGTTGTTGTACCATATATATATATATATATATATATATATATATATATATATATGTTGCTCCTCACTTTGTCATTGCAGTCTGAGTTGCCTATAAGCCGGTCTGGTTGAAGTTGTTTCATTCACACTTTGTATATTTAAGCCTTTTGAACTGTTCTTTGACCATTTTTATCTGGTTCCATATCTAACCAGCTATATTGTTTTCTTGTGCACGTCATTTTTCATTTTGTTTCACTTGAACTTCATCTTGATTTTTGGAATTTTCACCCGAGTTGAATCCAGCTTATAGCTCGGGTTTGACCTTGTGCTTATGTCATGACTTTATTTTTATTGCACTTGAGTTGAACCTAGATTTTGGTTGGGTTTGACCTTGTGCTCACTTGTCCGCGCAGTTTTATCAACTGTATATTAATGTGCACAACCTGTGGTATGTACAGTGATACACTGTGCATGTCACAAGTTGTTCATGTATGATGAATTCGAAATGAATATGACGACGGACAACCTAAATAACTAAGGAAAATAACAATTTCAAAATACGCATTTTACTTTACACTTGCACAAATATTTCCTTTTCAATTTTACTATGTCAACGTGTATTTTGCAGATAACTCATATGTTGGATTCAATCTGGAGTAGAGTTGAAGATAAATACGAGTGAATGAGTGAAATGTAGTGAGGTAAATATTGTAAATGGAAAATTTTGATGTAAGTAATATTGTACTGTAATTGAAATTGTATATACATACTGAGAGCTTAAATTTATACTATTCAAAATTGTAATATAATATTTGTTTGAATAAAATATCTATTTGAATATAAATTCTGTGTTATTTATTTTATTCAGCAAATATTTATTATGTGAAAATAAAATAGTACAATAACAAATACATTTAAATGAATATATATATATATATACGTTTATTATCATCAAACAAAAATCATTTACTAGCATATTTAATAATTCCAAAATGGGGTAGTGGAAATACTGCCTATGTTTCGTTCGTCTCTTGAACGACTTGTATGGATGAATGCTGACATGATGTCAACATCTGGAAGGTAATGCTAGTAGACGTAGCCTCAGGCCACATCAATAAAGAATGACTAAAATAGGGAAGATGTAGCAAGGCTAAGTGGGTCACTCCCATTAGGGTAAGGTCATACTATTTAGTGTCCCTATTATAAACTTATGTATGCTTGGTACGGTTGTGGATCCAACCGAGCGGTGATCTTATTTGATACTATCTAGCAAGGAGTAAGCCGGTCTTGTATTGGCACGGGATCCCACCAAGATCCTCGTTGTTATTTTATCTAGAGATGCATCATGATGGGCAGTACCCTAGTGGCCCAGTCATTGTATGGAATCTATTTCCCAATAAGTGCCTTCGGTCTTAGTTGTATTCCAATAATGCTGGCATTAATTCAATGTAACAATTTCAACAATGCGAATTATTTACTTGAAGCCCTAGATACCTTTTATTTTCAAAGCATTTTATAAAAGTTAAAAAATAGTTGTTTTGAGTTTACTCACACCAGACCCTTGTTTGACCTAGAGTTTTATTTTCTTTTCCTAAAACTCTAAGGTACTCAAATTTGTGTGAGTACCCAAGTGATCCAGGTTTCTTACGGAAGCATTATGAAGGAGCTGGAGCAGATAGCTTCACCGCTAACTAGTTATTATCTTATTCCGCTACGTTTATGTATGATCTATGTATTTTTGTATGGGTATGTAGTTATAACTGTCCAGTTGAAGGTTGTAATGTAATGGCTCTGATGTATTATTATTATGGAAATAACAATGTAATATCCTATGTTATCTATTATATGTTGTTCTGATTCATGGTGAGATTCTATGATTGTGTAGTTTCTTCTTATCTTTCTTCTTCTGCTACCCTTAAAGACCTTGTCTTTCGAAGTAAGAAAGGCGGTCATTACATCTCTACTTTTGAAAATTGATTATGGTAATAGAGAAGTTATGCATGATTTGTTTTTAAATGATGAAGAGTATGGGTTCAAGGAAAAATCTTAGGCCTAAAGCAAGATTAATGAGTCTTATTTTGCAACAAAGTATTACACCGAGAATGAGAAATTACGTTAACCCTACTTAAAAGGTTTTCAAAGCACTTTATGCTACTTATGGAAAGTATGATATAAATTGGCTCAACTGATTTTTGATGAATTTGTTCGAAAGAAAATCTCTAGACATAAGAAAACACTTTATCGTGATGTGTATCTTGCTAGAATTTCCAATTATTTTGGTATCGATCTAAGAGGTTAAAAGATTTTGCCTCGTAAAGTTTTTGACAAAACCAACCTCCCTCTTATGCACATCACTCTTGAATTCAAACCCTATGAAACTCTTGTT
The DNA here is from genome assembly GCA_030765085.1 of Allium cepa. Taxonomy (NCBI): domain Eukaryota; kingdom Viridiplantae; phylum Streptophyta; class Magnoliopsida; order Asparagales; family Amaryllidaceae; genus Allium; species Allium cepa. The sequence goes on from CM060935.1 coordinate 281,926,660, forward strand.
GAAAAGGAAGAAAGATTGGTGTGGGAAGAAGAGCAAAAAATTCAATAACAAGTAGAAGAAGAAGAAGGTGATGATGTGGAAATTGAAGATGAGGAAGAACAAGAAGTGGAAGAGGAGGAAATGGACACTTCTTTAAAAATCTTTGACAAACCTTCTCACTATTCCACTAAAGATATTCTCAAAAACCAAGGGAAGATTCTCAATAACCAAAAGAAGCTCAAAACTCCTTTAGTAAAAAGTTCTCTTCTTACTATAACAAATTAGGCAAATACTTAGGGAAGATCATTAGGAAGCTTAGTTGAATTCTTCTTCATCATTGACATCTATTTAGATCTTTTCCTACCATTGTATTCCTTTGTTGCATGTTTTTTGAGTTTTATTTTTATGTATTTTTCTTTGAATTCATATATCTCTATGTTTTGGTTAATGAAATTTACTTCTTACCTCTCAATTATGTTATCTTAGTCTCTGCCAATCTAAGATAAAAATAGTATTAAGTAGAAACAAAAGTTAGAACGAAAACATAAACGTGAAAGTTAAAGCACATAGGTCGGCATACACTACATAGATATGTCAACATACTAGCCGTTTTTGAAACTTTTAAATTTTAAATTTTTTTTACAACTACATTTAAAACGGTCATTAAAAATGACTTTTCATCTCTATTTAAACTCGTTTCTTCTAGAAAAAATTAGCATTAATTCATTATTTCATCTCTTTCTATTCTAAACAAATCCTTTCATAAAAATGAGTTTTCTACATCAAAAACTATATGAAAACTTAGAGGAAACAGTTCAATATTTCAAAGATATTCTCCATTCCATTCTCTGAAATCAAAGGCATTTTGAATTAAGTCAAATGCAAATGACAAAGGAATAAGAGAAACATTTTAATGATCTTCATTGTTTAATTTCCTATCTTATCAAAGGTGATCAAAAAAATAACCTGGAATGCTCACACTCCAAGGCAAACAGGAAACAAGAAGATCGGGATGTCATCAAAACAAATTGAATCTTTGGATCCAAAGGATAGATTGAAGTTCCAAGGAAAACCTAGTATTTTTACAATTCGTAATTTTGTGTCTTAAAACTTATATATTTAAATTTTATTAATTTGTAAATAATATATTTTTGTTTTGATTGATATAGCGGTATATATAATATATGGCTTAGTTTGATTTGGATTATAGGTTTGAATTGTTCGGATTCTATTCATGTTTGATTTATGAACAAAGTTTGTCATGTATTATTTTTCAATATTTATTATATAATTTAGAATTTAATCATTACTCAATATATTAGTATATCACCTTTAATTATCGATTTTAACTCCATAATTCATAAGTATATCACATTTAGGGGGAGTTAGATTTCTCACTTTTTTGTTAATGACAAAGTAAGAGAAAAATATAAAATCTCTCACTTTTTTGTTGATGACAAAGGAAGAGAAAAATATAAAATATAACACTAGCATATATTAAGGGGAAGTTATTTAACTCAGGGGAGTTATATTATATGTACAAGAATATTTAAGTAGTTGTTATCATCAAAAAATAGAAGATTGTTAATACCCTAGACATTGATTTTGATGACAATAACCATATAAATATATATACTAATGTTTTGATTGTGATAGCTACATAAGAATATACTGTGTGTATAATCAACTTTTATGGGAAATAATATCAACTACCGAAGATATCTACATGATGAAGACAGGACAAAGATGACACACAATGTATTATTAGTCATAAGAGTTCTTAGTCTAGAGTTTAGAAATATAAAAATCTCTTCAAAGTGGTTTACACAAGCATACACAAAATCAAAAGTTATTCATGTTTTAAAATTCAAAAATCATAGATTGAATCGACTAAATATTTTTATTTAGTCAACTATATACAAGGTTAGTTGAGTAAACAACTTAATCCGTCGACTAAACACTGTGTACATTAATACATGTTATTTGGTGAAATGATTAGGTCGACTAGATATTTTTATTTAGTCGACTAAATACAAGTTTAGTCAACTAAACGACTTTTTCGGTCAACTAAATCTACACTATTTTGCCTTAGGATAATTTTTACTATAATTCAGTCGACTAAATCACTTAGTTAAGTCGACTGAACACTGGAACAGCCGATTTTTAAAATTTTGAAGGGATCTTCTCCACCATGAACAAACTCTTCCCTCCAACAATGACTGCAACCTTTCAGTAAGCTATCATGTCTTACTAATAGTTGCATCTACTCATTCTCTATATAAAGCAATCTCTATTCTTGAATTCATAACAATTCAAATCTCTTTAATTTCTATATCTTGTTTTGAATTCTCTAAGTATTCAAAAGACTTACATTACTTTCAATTTGATCACTTGCACGTTCAAGTATACTTCTTTTGTGAGAAAATCACTTCCAATTCTTCACGAATACACTTCATACTACTAAGAAGAAGATTATAGAAAGGTTGTACTTATCAACTCATTCATGTTATACTAGAGCACAAGAAGTCAAAAACTTGTTTTTTACTTTTGTAGTTGAAGTCCAGTTCTGTTGCTCAGTCAAAAATATTGAAGTCTCATTTGACTGCTCCGGCAAGTGTATTGAAATCATGTTCTTTGCTCGAGTGCCTTTTCTTCTAGGCGAAGTGAGGGTGTTGTTTTAAATCCTGAAAGACTCTGGGACTGGACGTAGAATGGAAAGTTCGAACTGTTATAAAAATATCTGGTGTGATTGTTTTTACTTTCTTTACTTTATTTATTTCTGGTGCTATTATATACAAGTTTTTAATTCGGTAGAACAATTCATATTACTCGATCCATATTGACTTTCATTTCTTATTAGAGCTAGGCCATCATATAACCATAACAAAGTTTGTGATATTCAAGTAATTTGAACAATAATACTACCACTTTTGTTAAAGGGCAATCTTCTATACGACCACCACTATTTAATGGATTAAAATATGCTTATTGGTCAACTATAATGGCAATATACATGCAAGCTTATGGGTATGACACCTAGAACATTACATTACAAGAATACATCGTTCCTGCCAATGATTATGCACAATGGTCAAACGCCTAAAAACTAGATGCTACTGGTAATGCTAAAGCTATTAACATGCTATTTTTCCTGCTGGACAAAAATGAATTCTGTAGACTTAGTATGTGTACATATGCTTATGAAATTTGGGGCATCTTAAAAATTATACATGAAAGTGCAAAAAAGGTTAAATAAAGCAAGTTCTCTATGATAAAAAGTTAGTTTCAAAACTTTAGAATGAAGCAAGATGAGAGTACCAATGATATGTACTATAGATTTCAAGATATGTGCCGTTTACTTCTTGCACTATGAGAAAAGTATACAGATTTTTCTATTGTGTCAAAAATTCTTAAGTCTTTGATTAATGGCTGGGAATGAAGTTCTTAGCTATCGAAGATGCTAACGACATTTCAATTATAAAACCAGAATAGCTTATAGGACCTCATGTCGAATTTGTAGGCAAAACGAGTACAATCTTAAGACAGAAAGTCAATCACATTTCAAGAAGAGAAAGAAGTTAATCCCCTTGTATTCGAATTTGTAGGCAAAACGAGTACCTTGCGACCGGTCGACCGTTTACCTTGAGCGGCCGACCATAAGCGGTCGACTGATAGGGTGTACCGATCGATCGGTTGATGATCGAAATGCGTAATCTGAACCTCAACATAAGGCTCAGGTTAGAAATAAAAATAATAATAGTATGTACAAATGTATTGTATACATATGCATGAATGTTAGAGATAGTAGGGAAGCTAGTTCCCTATAGGATGATGCTAGGATGTTGGGAGGTTGGATAAATGTACTTTACTCAATGGTGGTCGATAATTCGATTGGGGCAATTTTATTGTAAACGGCACTCACATGAGGTTCTCTGGTGGACATATAGCACTAATTGATGCCTAATGAAGTGTGTGGGATTGGCACAACATGACTCCTTAGTATTCATGATTCGGGCGCGGTGTGATACTGTGTTGCTAATCGATGTGCAATAAGAGACATATACTATGATCGAGAGGTGGACACAGATTCAGACGTTGGGACGCATCAACGAGTCGGCATTGTGGTCTCCCCATCGATCCATAGTTAGGTTTCGTGTAGTCGTAGTTGTGGAAAATTTATTCTCATATAGTAATTATAGGAAACCTATGTTAGATAGTTATGCATAGGCGTAATATGAGATGTAGTCTCATACAAGAAAGTTGTAGGATGTTCTATATCGAGTAGCTCTATCAGGACTGGCTACGCACCTCAGAATAGGCATCTTTCTTTTTTAACAAAGTACGCGTCCGGATTCAACGGCTACGCTAGTAGCTCCTTAGCAAATGCAAATTATAGATTCTTTATATTCCTTTCATAGAGCCTGTAGTTCGCTCATCAACAAAACAAGTGTAGTTGGAACTAAATACCGAGAATAACTAGACCATCAGTAATATAGGCTTTTCGGCATGTTTTCAGCTGTCAACCAGGAATCGAGTTGGACTACTTACTTCTGTCTCAAACCAACTCAAAGAATAATTTGGAGAATCATAGAATAGACTTGGTATACAACCAGGCTAGGCATTTCACACGAAAGGTGGAAGTCAATATTCCTATATTGAGTAGCTCTAGTAACGGTACTTCCATAATGAGTAGCTCTAGGAGCAGTGATCGATCGTTAATTATTGAGATTCGACCTATAGTTCAACCCTTGTAGGAGCCTGGACAAGTTGTAGTGTAAGTGTGTGTTATACAAAGACCCTTAAGCAAAGGACCCTAAGAATGCATGAATAATTGTAGGACACTCTATGTCACATTGGGTAGAATTAAACTTAATTGTGCATGATCACCATATATTAAATATGTACTCATTCATCAAATTTTGTCTAACCCACTCTTTTTCTTTCTTTACCCACCTCAGGAGGACAGGACAGTAAGTGATTTGGCCCCATTTTAGTATGTAGAGAGGCGATCTCATCATAAGAATTGCTTATCCTTTATTTACTCTCCATGTAATTGTCTATCTATCAGTACTTAGTATTTGTTTTATCAGACTATGAGTGGTATTTCTACATACTCTGTATGTGATTATGTATTGTTTTTCCAAGACTGTGTTTTTAAGTTCTTTTCTAAGGTGGATATTTTTTGTATTTATTTTTTGTTCATTCCGCTATAAGTTCAGATATTGTAGCATATCTTAAATCATATCTAGTTATTTTTAGTCCCTGTAATGTTATGAAAACCTGATAGCTCATACTACTTGGCACCAACGCGAGTCCCAAAGTCACACTAGACTTTGGATCGATCTGTCGAGGGGCATGGGTTGTCACATAACTATCCATTCACACAAACCATATCTTGTTAGAAATGCCGTTAGTGGTACACTTTCCTCTACTACTCTCAATCGATGGAAACCCATAACTAAGTCTAATTGTGAGAACACTTTGTTTCTACTTAATTGATCAAACAAATCATCTATTCTAGGCAAAGGATATCAATTCTTTATCTTCCTCTCATTCAACTTTCTGTAGTCGAAACGCAACATCAATGATCCATCCAGTTTCTTTACAAACATCACTGCGGCTTCCCAAGGCAAACTACTTAGTTTGATAAAATTCTTCCCTTCTAGATCCACTGAATGCAACTTTCAACTCTTTCATCTCAGTAGGTGCCATTCTACTAGGTGGTCTATTTACTGGTTCAGCTCCAGATTTGAGATCTATTCGAACCTTTATAGCACATTTCAGTGCTAGTCTCACAAAAGACTCAAAAATATTAGCATACTCTCTTACTATAAGAACCCGATTAACTTCACCCTTCACGACATTAAACTAATCCTTGAGATGTGGCATAACCGCCCTAGTAATCTTCGGCTTTAATCCTTGGATAAACCTCTCATTTTTCTTAATCAGTGAATTAATGATGGCCTAAATTAATGATGGTCTGCCCATACCTAGATAGCTCATCAAACTTCGTTGAATACTTTATCATTGATATCTCACCTTGCTCTAACTCAAAGAACTTATTAAACAACTTTGACTTGCCTGCTTCAAACAAAAATTTCTCATCAAATCTTTTTGTAAATTCGGCCATCTTAGACCATATGTAGTGGTTTTGATGACAACAACCACAGGACATTATATAAAATATAGATACTAATATTTATATCAAGTTACATATAGTATATAGTGCAGGATATTAGATAGGTGTTGATTAAGAAGACAATATAGTATCAAGAGCATATTACAGAGGTTGACATAGAGATTCAAGGGTTAGAGATTGAAGACCCCTGAGTTTGAAGATTCAAGATATCAAGATAAGTTATAGGGTCATAGATTATTTTCTTAAAGCCTTGGTAGCATTTCCTTGATCTCTCTTCATTTTTTTTTCAAAAAGGTTTTTAGTGTAGTATCTAATTTGAATGATTCTCAAATATCTTGGTTTTCAAAAACGATTTTTAATAATCCATGTTTTCAAAATGATTTTTCAAACATATTTTCAAAATAGCTTTCAAATAATTCCTGGCCTTTTAAATATTAACAAGATTATTACAAATTTTAATTATTTTCATTTTAATATATACTTTAAGTTAATTATAGCTTTACTTTTTATATTTTCTAAATGATTATGACATTCAAAAGTATATTTTGACATTTATTAGTACTTTGATTTTAAATATATATTCACTTATACTTTATTTTTGAAAGAAATTCGTATTTAAATCCTTTATATATTAAAAATATTTCAAAATAATTTTATAAAGTTTTCTTAAGTTTTATTATGATCAAAATGTATAAACTATGTTTATATGATTTTATAAAGTATCAAAACATTTTACAAAGCTTAATATTTTTAAAACAATTTTTAATTAATTTTTTCCAATTTACAAAAAGTATGTCGACGTATAGTGAACATATATTTTGACATATAGTCCGATATTTTGAAAATTCAAATTTTGATGGAAGTGTCTTTTCATCGTATCTCTTCACGAATGAACATGACTGTTGTTTCTCTATATATAAGGGTTCTCTCAACGAATTTTGCTTGACTACTTTCTTATATTTTCTCTACTTTTTCACTCTCTTGATTTCTAAAAGAAATTTTACTCAAAATATTCTCCACTTCAATCAAAATCAAATTCAAACTCTATTAATTTTACTCTATATTGACACTCTCTGATCTCTCTCATCTCACTCGCTCAAATTAAGATCAAAGTGCTATTCAAGAGGTTATAAGATTATTTGTACTCAAGGTTAAGAAATTGATTTTGTAAACTCTATCAAATCATATCCAAATACCCATAGGTGTGCTTAGTGTCCCTGAAATCCAAGTGGGCGTGCTTGTGTCCCATTTGAATCAAGTGGGTGTGCTTGTGTCCGTTTGAATCCAAGTGGGCGTGTTGTTGTCCCATCCAAATCCAATGAGTGTACCCAGAGCTTGGAAAATTAAGAGGGTGTGTCTCATAGCCTTGAAATTGAGATTGTATAAACTTTGATATTTGAAAGAAATCTGTACAAGAAATTGTATGCGATTGGATATAGGGTAACTCTGAACCAGTATAAAAATCCTAGTGTGATCTCTCCAACTCTTTACTTTGCACTTTTATTGCATTTATATATGTCTGTATTTGCATCTGTGATTGTTAATTTGCATTGTTTAAACTTTACTCTTAAAAGAATTCAAAAGATTCATAAAAGTTATTAAACACTATTCACTTCCCCACTCCTTTAGTGTTAAATTAGCGTTAAGATCCTTACTTCCACAAACTAACATTTGGTATTAACGCCTTGGTTTTCAAAGTATTTATAATTTTGATTTTTGAAAATTTTAAAGGCTAATAACACTATTAGTAATGTCGTTAATTCACCTTTAAATAGCACCTTTGTCGAAGAACAATCTACTGCTAGACCACCCTACTTTTAGTGACAGTAAATACACATATTGGTCATGTAGAATGAAACTCTATTTACAGCCAACTGATCTAGATATTTGGAATATAACATAGAATGAGCATACTAACCCTCAAACTGACTTTTCACAGTGGACTATTGACAAAAAGACACTTGTACAAAGTAACTCTAAAGCCGTGAATATTTTGTTTGGTTCAGTAGAAAAGAATGAATTCAACAGAGTGTCTATTTTTTAAGGCTGCATATGAAATATGGAGAACACAACAAGTTACATATAAGGGCACTAGTAAAGTCAAACAGACCAAAATCTCTATGTTAACTAATCAGTTTCAATCATTTAAAATGAATCCAAATGAGTCCATTTCTGATATATACAGTATATTTCAAGATATAGTACATTCACTAATTACATTGGGTAGATGTTTTCTGAAGAGGATCAAGTTAGAAAAATCCTCAATTCACGTACTATTGAGTGAGACCAAAAGACTCTCGCAATTGAAGAGGCTAATGACATTAGGACTCTAAAAATTGAAGAGTTAATTAGCAATTTAATGTCATTTAAAGCACAATATAGGGCATAAGAGAAAGTAAGCATAGAAAAGAAACCATCGCTTTCAATTCAACAATAGATGATTTGGATTCGGACAACGACAATGATGAGGAAATTGCTTTCACGACCAGAAATTTAAGAAAATTTCTAATATGCAAAAAAATGAATAATCTCAAGAGAAATGATAATAAAACTCCAGGAAGTGGAATTGTATTAGATGCTTAACTGCACTGAATTTGGCCATATGTAGAGAGACAGTCCACAACCGGAGAAATCGAAAATCTCATCAAATACTAATTCGCCCAGAAAATGCAGAAGGGATTATACTGCAACATTAGACAATTCATATACTTTCTCAAGTGATAGTAAGCCAGATACGGAAGATGCCATTATGTGCTTCAGAGCCATAATTAATTGAATTCAAAAAAGATCGAATAAATAGAGTAAAAAAGGTACGTTTTTAAAATCTAAACTTTTGATTTGATTTTTGGTTGCTTTTAGTTTGTAATAACTTATAGATTAATAATTGTTGGATGAATATAATGTATATTTATATATATACACGAAGAAAATTTTGTAAAATTATTTTGATAAGAATATAATATTAAATAAAAAATATATATATTGAAATTAATTTTTAAATTATTTACTAAGTATATAGATTAGTAATAATTATAGGATAATTATATATATACATATATAAGTAAATAGGAATAATATTTTCATTTCCTCCTTTTGAGACTTACGAGCTATATGTCGACATACCAACTATGCATATGTCGACATATGCACATGAATTCAAAATTTGAATTTTCATTTCACATTCAAAATTATAAATTCCCTCCACCTTTTTACCAACTTCAATGACCTGAAATGGTGTCTCTTGACCAGAAAACATATCTATGAATTCACTATTTATATTCTATCTCCATCCATTCATGTCACTCCCATTTTCAAAATTCTAAAATCCATTATCTCTCTTATCTCTTCAAATAATTCATCAATGGCATCCTCAAGCAACACTCCAAAAGCCTTTCAAAGAAAACAAAAGGCTATCTCTTCCATGATAAAGTGGCCATTGAAGCATATATGGAATATGTTTCTTTTTTCAAAAGTCTCTCCTATATTATTCACCAAATTTAATGATTTTCCATCTTATGATAATGATGATCTTTGCAATCAAAATGGAATTCTTGGTTTGATTAATGCTACTCAAAATGATTTTGTATGTTTTCCAAACTTAGTAAAAATATTTTATGCTAATTTAAAAGGAAAGTTTTATGCAGGAAATGCAGTTGAAGTTTGGTGTAGTGTCAAAGGCACTCAAACTGTTTTGAATTCTGAAATTTTAGGTAACATACTCATATGCAATCTAATGGAATGGACCTTTCATCTATTAAAATTGAAAATCAAAATCATGGAGTTATTCATGGTATTTTTGAAAGTGATGACGATTTTGAGTTTAAAAGTAAGAATTTGGATCCTAAAGCAAGAATTTTAAGTCTCATTTTATAACAAAGCATAACGCCAAGAACGAAAATTGTAATAACCCGACCCAAAAGGTTTTTAAAGCACTTTTTGCAATATATGGCCACTACGACATAAATTGGGCATTAGTTATTTTAGATGAATTATTTCCTAAGAATATCTCTAGGCACGAGAAGACACTCTTTCATGGTGTGTATCTCATTAGAATATTCACATATTTTAGTGTTGACCTAAGAGGAGAGGAAACCATTTATTGAAAAATCTTTGACAAGGTCAACATCTCTCTCATGCACATTTCACCCATCTTTGAGCCTTATAAAACTCATTCAGAGAAGGAAGCAAAACTAGCATGGGAAGAGGGGCATGAAATTAGAGAAGTGGAAGAAGGAATGGAAGTAGAAGAGGAGGAAGATACTTCTTTGGAGAGTTTCGAAAAGCCATTTCATTAATTCACCAAGGAAATTCTCAAGAATCTATAATAATCAAAAGAAATCTAAGAAATCATTCTCCACTCGTTCCAACAAAGTAGACAAGTACATAGGAAAGGTTACCCGCAAGCTTAGTGGAAAGTCCTTATCTTTGTAACAACCCGCATATTTATCGATTGTATATTTAAATATTTCATCGTTCGTCGGATTTTAGTCCGAAAAGCTACTTTTTGCAAACAGTCGAATTAGGACTCGAGACCACTTCCATTGAGTTCAAAACCCCGTTTGCGACCTTTTTGAGTATAAGCTTCGGTATGTTTGGTGTAAGTTGATTTTTGCTACTTTATCTATTGGGTTTTGGGTTTAGGTTCAGCCCACTAGCCATAATAATACCCCAAACTGAATCATCCCTCCCCATTCACTCTCACTTCCTCCTCTTTTCAGTTCTAAAGGAAAAATGGTGGAAGAGAATGGGAAATAGAAATCCAAAGCCCTAGTTCCTTTGCAAAAATCCAAGATCTTGCTCCAAATTCAAGAGAACCCATTGGTAAGCCTTCTCTTCATCTTCCCCAACTCATTCTCTCTTTGATTTCAGAAAATTCCTAAACCTAATTTGGGAAATATTTCTCTTTTAAGCTTAGAATCAAGCTTCTTGAGTTGGGATTGAAGAGTGGTTGATCCTCCTTTGTTTTCAAGCTTCTCAATCTTGTGCTTTTGTGCTTAAAGGTGAGATTTTTATCTCACATCTATGACTATAATTATCTTTGGTTGTTAGGTATGAATTCCTAACACTTCTTCATGTGAATTTGCTTTTGATTTGGATTGGTTTTGTGAATATTCCAATTTTTGGGTTTTTAAGTCAAATTTGTGTGAAAATCCTTTTATGGATGTTTGATCATGCTTTTAGTGATGCATCGAGGAGCATATAGGGCCGGTTGCCGATTGGCATAAACCCTTAGAGCCAATGTTCGTCCGGTTGCATTTTGGAAGAGTTTGCTCTTCATTTGGATAGGCTGAAAAACAGCCCAGGCAAGATTCAGTCGACTGAATCCTATGTTCAGTCGACTGAACCTGGAACCCAAAAGTTTCCAGGCATGATTCAGTCGACTGAACCTGGAAACAGAAAGTTTCCTGAACCTGGAAAATTTCCAGGTACAGGGTCAGTCGACTGAAAACTCTGTTCAGTCGACTGAACCTGCTGTTTCAGTCCTGTTTGCCATTTTGGATTGAATTTCCAATTTAAATCGATTCGTGATGATCCTATTTGTTGTTATCATTTATTATCGAGGTCGCTCGATCCTATCCTCCCTGTTCACCATGGGGGGTTGCCACCCCCCCCAGACCCCCCTCCGTAGGGGATCTTATCTTAAAAACATTCAACAGAACTTGCTTTCTTGAGATGCTGAGTTGACCATTCATCGAGACAAACTATCTTGGGCTTCTCGGTCGATTTTATGGATTTTTGAATATCTATTTCGATGGATTCTTTATCGGTTTCTTTGGATTTTATTCGCGTCTTCGAATATGAATTTTTATGATTGATTGTTTCTACAATCACTTCTATGATTTGTCGCTTTAAAATATAAAGGTTTTCTATACTAGTAGTAAATATCAAAACTCTTTTTATGATTTCAACACTATTTTATAACAAAGCTCGTTTTCTCAAACCGATTTCCAATCTATTAGTACATACAAACCTTTACCTCACTCGTATGAGAAATCTAATTAAACGAATTATTAAAACAAGTGGTATGAAACGCTTGTGTTTACTTCGTCGGTTAATTCATGGACTTGTTCGATTGAATCTCTTGTGACAATTTTCTAGTGGAGATCTAGAATTTGTTCGTAAATATTTAAGTTAAGCTAGTGGTTATGGGACATGAAGCTAAGCTCATATATTTACTAGCTTACTGTGATTGACACTTCTCTTTGATCATGATGATCATTTTATGATTTAGACTAGCAATTGTGCGACGTCTCTTTGTTTGCAAGGTTAGACTAGACCTCATGTGTGTGATTCCGACTCACACATATCTCTTTGTCCGCAAGGTTAGTCTAGACACCATTTGTGTGATTCCACTCACACATACCTTTTTGTTGCGAGGTCAGGCTAGACACCATTTGTGTGATTCCACTCACACGTACCTTTTTGCTTTTTGGTTAGCCTAGACCTCATCTGTGTGATTCCGACTCACATATATCTTTTTGTTGCGAGGTTAGGTTAGACACCATTTGTGTGATTCCACTCACACATACCTTTTTGCTTTTTTTGGTTAGCCTAGACCTCATCTGTGTGATTTCGACTCACACATATGGGGTAGCTCCCCATGGTCTTCGGACCATCATGTGATAGGCCTCTTTCCCTTTTTCTGTGGTTTCTGGATTTCTTGTGTTGATTTCTGGAATTTATGTCATTGACTTGTTATGAGTACAAGTTTAGGGTATGATGCCCTCTTTGGATCTTTGAGAAGATTCTTGTGATATTGATTTATCTCTTATTGATTGATCTTTTGTTGATCATCATTTGCATACTTATAGTAGTATGTCAGTATGGATATTTTATGTTTATGCCATATCTTTTATTTTATACCATATCATCTGATATTTATAGCTAGACTGATCCTTTTATTATTTTCTTAAATAATACTCGGGTCAGACCGAGATGTTGCAGGTGCTTCTGCTTGATTTCTTCCCGGGATTTGCTACTCTGACTTTTGGCTAACTATTTAGATTAGCAGTTTTTGTTGTATACACTTGAGATATAGACTCATAGTTGTATTCATTTGTGTAGCACGTGTTGCTATTCTTTTGTATTATTGTGGATCTTTTTGACCACTACTCTGATGTACACTTTCATGTGTTAGTTATATATTCATATCTTCTTCCGCCTTTGTGATATGAATTATCTGTGACTGATTTATGTTATGCTTATTTCTATATTTGTTTCCGAAGATATTATAGCCACTGTGTAGTAGCTTTGTATCGGTATGTCAGATTTCCTCTCGAAATGAATTGCATGTTATTCTATCTGACATATCGGTGCTCGCACAAAGCAATTACAGGGATGGTCGCTCCTCAACAGCCTTATTCTCCGTGCTAGTTGACGGCATTACCCCGTAGTGTCCTTGGCTAGCGTGGGTATAGAGGTGGGGCATCACAGCTTGGTATCAGAGCCAAACTTCGGAACAATGTAGAATAATTTAACAAGGATCATCGTCCTAAGTCCATCTTAGGAGTCGTGCTTTAGGATTTTTTTTGGGGTCTTCGTACCTCTTATCCTATTTTCATTTATGATTCCTTGTTTTATCTATCAAGATTGCTTCATATTTATTTTGAGAATAACTTTTCTCCTTCTTTCTTTTCTAAAGGAAGAGAAATGGTTAGTTCTAGCAGTCCTAGCGCTGGTCAATCCAGTAGCCCTTCTCTGGATGGCGCATTCATGTCTGCTCAACAACTTTTGGATCTTGTAAAGAATCAAGAGTTTATCTGTGCTTTGAGTAAGAACCCCAAAATCGTTCTACCTTTGAAACTTGAAGTTTCTTTCAATCAGCTTGTGGATGTTACTCTTCTTCATGGAGAGGTTGGTAAATGAAGTGTTTGTGATATTGGGACTTCCAAGAAGAGGCATATTAAGTTCAAGAGCCTTAATCCCAATAAGAGAATGAAGCAAACTACTTTTGTAGCAAAGACTCCAATCCCTAATCATGGAGGATGCTACAATTGTAATTCTAAGGAACACTATGCAAATATGTGTCCGAAACCTCATTCCTGTCGCTATTGCAAAAAACCGGGTCATCTTTTATCTGCATGTCCCAAACTTTTGAACAAGGACATGAGAAAGCTAAATATTGTGCAAGCCCCTAGCAACTCTTCTCTTGGTCAAGGTACTTTTCACTCAATCCTTGATGGCATTGTTTTATTTCGTGATCTTCTTATTTGAGTTCTTTTTGATATGGGTTCCATCTCACTATTTTATATCAAAAGAACTTGTTGATTCTTTTTCTTTGAAAATATTTTGGGCTTGATGACTTCTTTGAGTGTTGCGAATCCGGATGGTAGATCCGCAACACTCAATTTGCTTTCTATAGATGTCGAAATTATCTTATGTGATTTTTCTTTCCGAGCCGATTTTTACTTAGTCTTCGGAATTGATTTTTGAAAAGGATTGGCTTAATCGTTGTGAAGCCCATATCCTATTTTTCGTGTGGACTATTCATCTTCGACATTTTCTATCTGTTAAGCAGATTTCTATTTTTATTGTGATTTTGATTTCAAATTTTTTGAAGGCATCATTTTACTCTTTAAGCCCTCAAGATGAGAAAAGTGTTATTTCTCTTATCTAAATAATTTGTGAAACTTTTCCGGTATCTTTGAGTTTGCCTTAGGATTATCACCTAAGAAATCTTTTGGGTGGTGTTAAGGTCTTTCTAGTTCGACCTTGCCACCGATTTTCATTTGGTTACGAGTTGCGGGAGTTAGCATTCCACTTACCGCATTACGCACTCGTTACGATTCTTATAAATGATTTATTATATCATTCAGTTTGTCCAGCTTATTTCATCCATTTTATAAGCCGATGTTATCCCATTTTTTGGACAAAGCTGGAATATCAACGTTGAGCGCATCTCCACCACGATCGAGCTAAGAGGAAGCAAGCAAGCGTATATAAGTCTGGGATTTCACTCATGATTCAAGTATAAAAGTCCATTCGGTATCAAAGGTTTGAAGATTCATTCGGTAATATATCACATATCTCATTCGGCAAAGCCTCATTCGGCACTCAGAGCACACAGTTTCATCCGGCGTTCCCAGTACAAGAAGTCATTCGGCATTTAAAGCACAGGCTCATTCGGCATTCGGCATCTCCCTGCCGAACCAAGTACACCCCTTCACTTCCAAACTCCCACCGAACCAGACTTCTTCGCCAATCGCCGGACCATGCTACCACCGAACCAACTCCAACCTCACCATGCTACCACCGAACCAACTCCAACCTCACCATACTACCACCGGTCCAAACAACATACCACTCACCGCCGAACCAAAGCCTCGCCGAACCAGAAAGTTGCCAGTCCAGATTGCTTCAGCCCGGGCCCACCAGCAGCTATATACTTCCAAGACCCCTGCCCCCTACCTCATTCTATAAATAGAGGGGCAGGGGTACAACAATGGCAGACAAGTTTGAGAGCTCAAACCTGGAAGGAACTTTCAAACAACTTTCATACACTTGTACTACAAGCTTTGTACTTGTAATCGGATTGGAAAAGGAGAATAACATATAAAGTGGACGTAGGCACACTTTGGCCGAACCACTATAAATCTGTGTGTCTTTTACAGTTTAGCCCCTACTTTTTACGTATTTGCATACACCACCTAAATCAATACGAACAACATAAAATCAACTAATTCATACGACTTGGAGTTGTTTGTTCATCTTTTGTGCAAACGTATTTGAGTTATTTGCTGAGATCTGTGATTTGTGTTTGAATATCGCTGACTTATATTCATACACTGGTGCTTTCACGGTATTGGGTGTTTGTGGCCATTTTTTACGCAAACATTTTGGTGCTTTCACTGAGAAGAACCAACACCCGCTACATCGGATAGAAGTTTGGATTTGGAAGACAATGACTAGGCAAAACAGTAGAAGGCTAAGGGCTGACAGAAGCCAACAAGGAGGAAGTCAACAAGCATCCTCCGGAGGTGAGGAAGGACCGGCTTCGATCTACATAACAAGGGATGAAATGGAAGCCATAACAAATTCACTGCAAGAGAGGTTGCTGAAAAGTCAACAGGAAATGATGCAAACTTTCTTGGAGCAAATGAGAGCTGCAGGGATGCAGAATTTAGGAACAGCTACAACGGCTATGGATGCAGGACAAGAAGCTAGGGTTATGGAACCCAATGAAGGACAGGATACGGAGTCAGGTGGCAATCAACAAGGGCTTGGGGGCAGGCCCACAGGTTTTAACACAGGAGAACCTTTGGAAGGAGTTCAACAGGCTAGAGCCAACGTTGCTGCTAACGAGCCACACGAAGAGTATGTACCGGAGTTCCCTCGGGGGCAACCCCCGACAGACAACGGTGGATTGGTAGATATAATCAGAAAAACTGTGCGAGGTGGTTTGACCAACGGAGACTTGGAAGGAGTAAATAGAAGTCCGTTCACTCGGGAAATAAGGATGGCTCAGAATCCACCTAAGTTCAAACTACCTAACGTGGAGGTATACAATGGCAAGGAAGACCCTACGGATCACTTGATGAGATACACTAGACACATGGAGGTGCTGGGGGCATCAGAGGAGGTGATGGCCCGATGCTTCCCTTTGTACTTGACGGACTTAGCTGCGATGTGGTTCAGGCAGCTGGAAGAAGGATCTATCAGGACTTGGAGGGAATTGGTGGAAAGGTTTCTGGGACAGTTTCGGGTTCATGTCAAGAGACCGAAGAACGTGATGACATTGACATCGGTAAGGCAAAGGATGGATGAATCGCTTAGAGCTTTTCTAACTCGATTCAGCGCCGCAGTTGCTTCGGTGGATCGGCCCGATCCATCGATGGTTTTAATGGCAGCAGTATCAGGAGTCAGGGAGAACTCGGATTTCAAGGTATCTTTGATACGAGATCCCCCACGGAATCTCGACGAATTCTTTCATGAGGCAGAAAGGTTCCTTCGACAAGAAGATGCGAGTACGGATTTAAAGTCGAAAAAGGTTAATGCAGTTGGGGTAGGAGGACCATCCAGCAACGGTTCGGATAAAGACAAAGGAAAAAGGAAGTTGGACGATGATTCTGGAAATGCTAGGAAGCAATGGAAGGATCCAAAGTTTTCCACATACACAGGATTGAACGAGACACTGGAGCGGATATACCTGGATACTCGAAATCGCCTTCACTACCGGAGGCCGGCTAGGAGAGAACCAACAGAACGGGAAAGGACATCAGGAAGGCACTGCCTCTTCCATGATTTGGATGGACACGACACCAACAGCTGCAGGCACTTAAAGGACATAATTGAGGAACATGTAAGGAATGGACAACTGCCACAATATGTTGGACCTCGGGATGCAACGGCGAGGCAGGAGCAACTGCCGCCTACCTCAAGCTACGATGGTGGGAGGCCCAGGAATGATGGTCGGTTGATCATCCCTTGACCAGGTTAATATGAAATAAGTAGCAAACTATTGGCAAGCAACCAAGTCATTTACACATGTACGGGGACGGAGATAGCCCCTAGGCATGCTCTGAATGATAATAAATTGCGATGCTGTGGTTTGTGAAATTTATCTTTTGCTTTTGGATTGGACACTGCTTTTCTTTTTGGTTTTCGATTTTGGAGCTTCGATTGAGCTCCTGGTTTTTCTTGCTTTTTGATTTGGATTTTCCTTTGGACAATCGTTTTCGGTTTTGGATGTTAGTTTGGATTTCTGTTTTTATGGTTTTGGATTTGGATTTTGGATTTGGATTCTGGATTTGGATTTTGGATTTGGATTCTGGATTTGGATTTTGGATTTGGATTCTCGATTTGGATTTTGGACTTGGATTTTGAGTTGGATTTTAATTGGATTTTTATCTGACTTTTGATAAACGGTCGTCGGGTATGGATTATGCCTGGCAAGGGGTGAGTCGCTTTGCCCGAACGTGGTAAATTGACTCATTCAGGTCGTCGAGTATGGACTATGCTCGGCAAGGGTCCGGAGTGACCAGGATTCGGCCTAGGACTTAGGCCCTATATTATCAATCGTTATTTTCAGGTCGTCGAGTATGGACTATGCTCGGCAAGGGTCCGGAGAGACCAGGATTCGGCTTAGGACTTAAGCCATGGCATTGTACAACATCCAGGGACACTGGACCAAGGTCGTCATGTGTGGATTAGGCATGGCAAGAACCCGGAGAGGTTAGCTCAAAGCCCAGGGACACTGGACCAAGGTCGTCATGTGTGGATTAGGCATGGCAAGAACCCGGAGAGGTTAGCTCAAAGTCCAGGGACACTGGATCAAAATCGTCAAGTGTGGATTACGCATGGCAAGAACCCGGAGAGGTTAGCTCAACATCCAGGGACACTGGATCATGGCCGTCAGGTGTGGATTGCGCTTGGCAAGAGCCCGGAGAGGTTATAAATTTGGACATCGACCCAAAGAGGTCCTGGATTCGGTTGTTGGCTATTGGATAAGGATGGTTTGGGACTCGGTTGTCGAGTTCGGACGGACATGGAATTGGCTCAAGCTTTGGTTATTGGATTTGGAACTGGATATCGACCCGGAGCAGTCAAGGATGATCTACTCTGGCAATATGGCTATGAATTTTGGATATTGGATTCGGGACTATACAAAACACGCCTTCCTACCGCAAGGCATATTTTGGGGGGCAAAGTGTTATCCCATTTTTTGGACAAAGCTGGAATATCAACGTTGAGCGCATCTCCACCACGATCGAGCTAAGAGGAAGCAAGCAAGCGTATATAAGTCTGGGATTTCACTCATGATTCAAGTATAAAAGTCCATTCGGTATCAAAGGTTTGAAGATTCATTCGGTAATATATCACATATCTCATTCGGCAAAGCCTCATTCGGCACTCAGAGCACACAGTTTCATCCGGCGTTCCCAGTACAAGAAGTCATTCGGCATTTAAAGCACAGGCTCATTCGGCATTCGGCATCTCCCTGCCGAACCAAGTACACCCCTTCACTTCCAAACTCCCACCGAACCAGACTTCTTCGCCAATCGCCGGACCATGCTACCACCGAACCAACTCCAACCTCACCATGCTACCACCGAACCAACTCCAACCTCACCATACTACCACCGGTCCAAACAACATACCACTCACCGCCGAACCAAAGCCTCGCCGAACCAGAAAGTTGCCAGTCCAGATTGCTTCAGCCCGGGCCCACCAGCAGCTATATACTTCCAAGACCCCTGCCCCCTACCTCATTCTATAAATAGAGGGGCAGGGGTACAACAATGGCAGACAAGTTTGAGAGCTCAAACCTGGAAGGAACTTTCAAACAACTTTCATACACTTGTACTACAAGCTTTGTACTTGTAATCGGATTGGAAAAGGAGAATAACATATAAAGTGGACGTAGGCACACTTTGGCCGAACCACTATAAATCTGTGTGTCTTTTACAGTTTAGCCCCTACTTTTTATGTATTTGCATACACCACCTAAATCAATACGAACAACATAAAATCAACTAATTCATACGACTTGGAGTTGTTTGTTCATCTTTTGTGCAAACGTATTTGAGTTATTTGCTGAGATCTGTGATTTGTGTTTGAATATCGCTGACTTATATTCATACACTGGTGCTTTCACGGTATTGGGTGTTTGTGGCCATTTTTTACGCAAACAGCCGAGTATTCTATGAGTATTTTGATGAGACCATTCTTGTGTTTATTGATTTTGGATGAAATTAGCAATTTAAAATCTTTGCAAATATTTTTCGTAAGATTTATTTTTGTAAGTATAGTTGGATTTTGTTCTTAAACGAGCAAAGAATTTTCTTAAAACTTTTTAAGAGATAATTTTATCATATAGAAGATGATTTTGTGATTGTATTGCCCTTTGAGTGCTTTAAGAATTCTGGTCGATGCGCCTGATCAACGTTATCGATAGGAATTTCCTAAACACTTTGATGAGACAGTCAGACACGATATATTGACTTGTAAGAATGTAAAATTTTCTAGAAATATTTTCACATCAAGATAATTGTGATTTTGAAAGTTTTAGCTTTTCGGGAAAGAAAATTATTTAAAAAAGAAATTCTTTCTTTTCGATCCCGATGGGAACCAAGACTTTATCTTTTGTACCGATGCTAATTGTATTGGTTTTGATGTCGTTCTCTTGCAAAAGAGAACGTGCTATCACTTATGCTTCTAAATCATTAAAGCCGATCGAGACTAGATAAGCCACTCATGATCTAGAACTCGCGGCTATTATTTTCGCCCTTCGAATTTGGCGTCATTATCTATTAGGAGAGAGATTTATTCGTCACTATCATTAAAGTTTTCATGCTCTTTTTAAGCTTTCCAAAACTTCAAAAAAATCCTAATTCCGTTTTAAAACGAAAGAGATATGTGCAATTTACTAACAGCAAATCGCAAATGAACATGCAACAAACACAATTGAGATTTCTTATCTTAAAATCTCAATCTAAGCTAGAAATGTGAGTTTTCAACTCACCTTAGGATTTATTGGCAGCAAACTAGTAGATTTAGCAAGTAAAGTAAGGAGCTTTGGTCTTGGATTGAAGCAAGAAACATCTAGAGTTTGATTTGCTACCAGTTCTCCTTGATTTTTAATTTATTTGGAGCTTAGATTTAGATTCGGGAAAGAAACCTTTATTTGGTTTTAGAGCTTTCTAGGTTAGAAGAGGAGAATGAGGAGGATAGAAAGATTGAGCAAGCCAAATTTCAGAAATGAGATAATGGGTTTGGACCCAATATCCAACCCAATAAGCAATGTTAAACACTTAGCCAAATTTTCTAGTTTTCTCAACCATTTTTCTATGTAATAAAATGCTTTACTCTACCAAATCGTACATAATTTTGTAAAATGAACATATCAAAAAATAAATTATGTTACACTATAGATTAGAATTTTTACTACATTTTAAACGATTAAAATTTTATGAACAACATTTTATTATTTGTTTCAAACAAAATTTCCATAAACACCAAAAATTAATTTTTTCTCAAATTCATTGTTTATTCAAATAAAAAATGTATAAATCAATTTGTCACTTCAAATTATTATTATTAACCCTAATTTAATTAAAATCACATTTAAATTTGTTAATAGGCAATCACAAAATCGCTGGTTGTTACAAACTCCTTCCCTAAGAAAATTGCGTCCTCGCAATTTCTATAATGGAAGTTATCTATAACATCTATTTCATCACAACAAGATTCAAATCAAAAGATAGGATCATATATATTCACCCTCAATAGAGGATGAAGATGTATGTAACAAGGGCGTTATGGTATCGCTATCCCAAGCCCTGATTTATTTCTTATTTCATTTGGGTTATGTTTTTCTATGCTCTGATACTAAGCTGTAGCAACCCTCATTTCAAGGCTTGGAAATATATACTATTGATGTTGTAGTCATCCTTAACATTATTTCCCAGTGACAAAATGAGATCGATTATTGAATCATTAACACCAAGATCACTTGAATTTCAAAATGTTTACAAAATATTTCATTAATTAATTTGCAAATACATTACATTTCATTTCCATAACCGCACGAATACATCATTCCGATAAAATATATTAATTGTCCCAAGAGAAACATATGAAAATGCCCCTTAGATAATCAAAGTTCTAACTACTTAGATGGCTATACTACCCATCGGTACATACATTCAACCAAACAAAAAGCAACTAAACTACCACTCATCGGAAATATGTAATCTTCTATATAGCAGCTTGCATCTTGCACGTCCCCAAAAACTTATTCGTCTAAACCTAAAATACCATATTCTCAGCCAACCCAATTCCAAATTGAGCACCTTAGAGTTTAGGGGAAATAAAAAACTTAAGGTCAAACAAAAACTTTGGTGTGAATAATATTATACCATCTCGATTAGGGGTACTTAGTGAGGCCACGCTGCTGAGCGGAATGGATTTCCCCTCACTAGTCCCTATCAGGCAATATGCAATCATAACATATCTTGCAACCAAATTGATTAGCACATAATCATAATATAATTATGCAATAATGGGTAAGATGAACAGTCTGACATTCATTAAGGTCAGAGGGTTACAAAATACCATATTTACCCAATCCCAAGGTTCATGACATAGTTTTCCTAAGGTCGCTATGAACCTATATTAGTTCTCCAAGGCTAACTGGAAACCTATCAAGTGACTCAAACCAAGATTTCCCAAATGAGTCAATGGTCTCCTAGTCCAGTCAAAACAAATATCCTTCTAAGAATTGTAGGAGAGAGGGACAACGGTCTCATAAATACAGTAGAAGAGAAGAATAATGGTCTTCTGAATTCGATAGGAAAAAATAATATCGGCCTTCTAAATACGATAGGAGAAAATAGTAGCAGTCTCCGTAATATTATAGGAGGTAAATATAGGCAAGCTACTGACTCAGGCCAAGGTTGACCAGATAATTCAACTGTCTTCTAATGCAGTCAAAAGAAATATCAACCATCTTCGAAATACTGTAAGAGAATAATGGATGTCTACCATAGGAGAAATATAGGCGAGCTACAAGCTACAAGTACCTTCTACTACGTAATTTCTAAAATATAACCTAAATTAGCAAAGCCCTACGCATGGGAATCTATGACCCTGGCCAGCTGGGGCTTGATGGTTGGAGCATAGAAAACGATCCTACACCAATCTACACCCTTAAATCTTAAATCTGGTTTTAAAAATGCCAATAAGTCTCGTCTTTTGATCCATTCGAGCATCCTAACATAGTTTTTTACCTTTACAATCTTTTACATGAAATTCTACTCACTGAGGAGTATAATCCTTTTCATATTCACTAGAGGAACAACCCTAACCGGTCATCCATTCCCCAAATCTCCAAGGTCATAATATTGGGTGATATTATATTATATATAAGTGAGCATGTCAATAATTTAATGTAAAAATGATCAAGATATAAAGATGAACATACAACATATCAAAATCAACTTAATGCATGCTCAATATTATAACCAATTTATACACAAATTACTTTTCCAAAGTAATAGCTTCCTCCTTAAGAACTCTTTCAAAAATAAGCTAATACATTTTTCCTCTCTTTTGAAATCTCATCAAAATACTAAACAAAATCATCTTTTTATATAAGTAAAATTCAACCTTAAAATAGAGTAAAAATCTTTCAAGTGTTATAAAATAGTTATCCTCATTTTTTAAAATCATAGGCTATCATGCCTTAAAGATTCATTTATTTTCATGCGTTAAAATATAGGCATGCCTTGAAATTTTCATAGTCGTCGCCTTCTAATTAAAGATAATCGCATTCCAAATAGGCAAAGCCTTCGCACATATTTTTTGATTCCTTCACGTGTATGTGTGTGTTGCCTTCACGGATAAAAGAGTGGCCGTTAGTCATGGCCATCATGCTAAGTTTTCTGAAGCCTTTGCACTAAATCAGTTGCTAAGTTTACTTTCGCATGCAACATTCATGTATGTATGTGATAAATATATATATATATATATATATATATATATATATATATACACAGTCTGCAATATATGCTACCATGTCCACATATTATAACACATAATACAATGTGCATTTTATTTATAATTTGGTATGCTGGAACTTCACGACATCTTCGTGTTAAATACTGAACATGGTCATCGCTTATAATCCTTGGGGCCGACACATATCCATATATATTTTGCTTAAGCTTTGCATGCATTTAATTTTGTCTTCCGCATGCTACACACATATACATATTTCATGATGCTTATTTTGTGTCCTATAGTCTAGTGAGTTATCCCTTTTATGTTTCGTTATTTAGAGATTTTATGTCCTCGCATATATATACAACACATGTAACTTTGTATATGCAGTCCAATGTAGCTTTCACATGCCTTTTTCTTACATTCCTATTCTTGGCTTTGCGTATGAGTTAATTCAAAGAGACATTGTGTATATTTTTGTTATTAGTTTGTGAGCCATCGCAATTAATCGTACACGTGTAACGACCCACTATTTTGGACCATTCAAATCAACAATAAAACCATACATGCCGGACTTGAATAATTCAAAACAGTGGATTTTAATATAATTTGGAGCAAATAAAACGATCACAGACACAGATAAATCAGAATAACTCGCAGCGGAAATAAAAATAACCATAGTAGTTCGTGAACCTACTACAACACAGTCTCAAAAAAAAAGTACAAACTACCATAGTCTGAAAGTGAATACAATAGAAATCTAAATACAAAAATGTCCACTAATACATAAGCTGAATAGAAGTACTGAATAGAATAGATGACAACTAGATAGATAGGTAAACTCTAGCAAATCCTCAAGCTCCATAAGGTGAAATCCAAAGCTAATACCCAGGCTGACCCGAGCGTAAAGCAAAACAAAACACTCGAGTCAGGACATACATACTTATACAATGTAAACCGACTCAAGTGAACTGTAATATAATGCACAAGTAACTTAAAGGATGCTTGGGACCGCCCATCCTTTAAGGATTCGTTAAACTATTTACTATATAGTAATATACGCTATTATAACAATGTCTAGAGTAAAATATAATATATTTAAAAATAGCGTTAAGGAGTTACCCAATATCCCTCTTAACACATTTTATAGTACCAGTAGTCTATACAGTACCGTAATCTCTCCTGATCGAGAAGCCACCAAAGGATACTCCATAGGTATGGCAAAAAACCAAAATCGTACAAGGCGTGCTAGGGTAGGTGACACGGCACAACGAGGCAATGCCAGTGTAGATATACCAATTACGCATCCGGACTGGTGGTAACGCGTAGCACCCACTACCGCCCACCTCGAGTCGCACTCCCAAATCAAAGATGCGCACCATATCAATCACAAAGTAATAGAATGGCATACATAGAAGCGTGCCCGATAAAAGGAGCTACATCACTGGCCCGGAATCGCTCCTATTTTAGCCACCTTATGCCAACTCACGGGAGTCTGGTCCACGTACATACCTCAATAGAACGTCACCTCATCCTAATTCATTTTGGAATCTCCACCCCGTACACAGTTGCTAAAGTGGTTTTCGGAGTTGCGGAGAATATGACAACTTCCGATCCCGATTTCTTTAACAACCAAACGTTATTATTACCCATGGATATTTATTTCAAAACATTTCTATTCCAAAACCATTTAAAATCAAATACTATTACTTTTCAAAATAATATCCATTTTCAAAAATTGGTAATATTTCCAAATCCGTATATATATTAGTTATAGCACTTTTAAAAGTGTAATAATTTAAAAATCATAGCACTTTCCAAAACCATACACTTGCTATGGCACTTTAAAAGTGGTATCTTTTAGAAATCACACTACTTGAAAAATATGATCCATATATATAATAACGTATCAAAAATGTTATCTTTTATGATTACAGCATTTTTAAAACATTACCAAAAGTAGTATAACACTTTTAACGATATAACTTAAATAACATATCATTTTGGAAAGCATTATCATTTGGAAAAGGTAGTACTTTCAAAACATTACCGTAAATATATTAATATTTCAGAAAATATTGTCTTTTTTCAGAAATGTTAGCACTTAGAAAACGCTACCTTAAAACCACAGCATTTTGGGAATGCTGCCAATACAAATCTAAGATTTATTATAACATTTCAGAAACATTAAAATTTCAGTTTTTCAGCATTCTTAACTTATAAAACATATCTCACATTTCAGAAATATTTATTTGGATATCAGTTAGCTTATGATTAAATAAAATAAAACTTTATAAATAAAATATTTAAATTAAAATATAATTCATTTATAGAGTCAAAAGTACATTGTTTTACTTAACTTTTTATCTTAACTAATAACTTAATACTTTATTTTAAAATTACTCGTTTCATAAATATAATATTCTAATTGCTAAATTAAGCTTAAAATTTTCGTTTGAAAACTAAATTTTCAATTATCAAGTTAAGTCATATTTTAAATTATATTTTAAACCATTTATTTACTTATACATTTTAACCTATAGAAAATCACTATAAAACTTATTTAAATCGTTTAAATCCAATTTTATCATAGTTTTATTTATACAAAGCATATCTATTCCATAAATAAAATTTATTATTATTATTAGGTTAGAATTAAAATTCCATGTTAAATAAAATTTAAATTATTAAGTTATTTATCATAGATGAAATCTTAAATTTAGTTTAAACCAATTATTTACTTATAAAATTCCAATATCTCATTATATTTAAAAATCATTAAATCAATTTTTAAATTAAAAATTTCATATATTTAAAGATTCAAAATACATAATAATTTTTAGAAAACTATTGTTAAAATTTAACCATGGATCTGTATATAATTTTCTAACCTAGGTCAAGTGATACGGATATGTATCATTTCAATCCGTAATTTAAAAAAAAAATCCAGGTTCTATCATTTCAAACCCACATTCCCAAGTCCAATAAAATAAAATAAAAATCGCTTGAGCCTATCATTTCGGCTCATAACGATTTTTCCCTATTCAAAAGTCTGTTCGGGTATGTATCATTTCAACCCATAGTGATTCTATACTAACAGGGAACTTGCAGTGTGAGAAACATAAATAAATAAACAATATAGCATAATATATCATATCAGGTGATGTAACAAATATATATCAGGTTATAACATCATGAAATACCATATCATAGGCATATATAAATTACTATTATATCATCTTCTACAATTCACGTGTCGTCGTTTCGCAATTATATAAGTACGAATGTCGAGAGTGATAAAATCACCTTCTAAAGCTGGAGATAATAATTCAAGACACACGAACAAACTTCGAAAAGCACGACAAAGCACGAATCAAATTCGAGTGGATGGAAAGCCAAGATTCAAGTCTGGTAGACAGATAAATATGAATATATATGTATAAGCAACTCAAAATTGAAGCAAAGTGGCTTAACCTCTTCTAGTAGGCTCGGCCACTTTCCAAATAGGCTTGACCATCACCAAAACAAGCTCGGCCATGATTGGTTTGTGGCATCTAGGCTCGATTATGGTCACACAAGTGCATGACTATGGCAAGAATATGAAGAGATTGGCAAGTTCAAAGCAATAGGTAGGCAAAAGGCCAAAGGCATGCAACTATTGGGTTCGGCCCTAGGCTAAAGTGGCTCGGTCCATGGTTCATGCTCGGTTCAGGTCAGGTGCAGTCACCTTCAGGTGCAGCTAGGGGTCAGGTCTGGTCATGTCAAGGGGCTGGAGATGGTGGAAGTGATGGTGGTCGAGGCTAAAAGGAAGGGGATGATGGTATGGTGGTCTCGGCTAGGGTTTGCAAGGCAAATAGGTGATGGGTTTGGATCTATCGGTCACGGCCTGGGTCAGTGAAAATGGTGAGGTGGTGCTGGCCGTATAGAAGGTGATGGTGGTGGAGGAAGATGGTCGGCAAGGGCTAGGGGATGGTGATGGCCGAGCATAGCTTTGAGGAGAACAAAGAAAAAGAAAAGAGAAAAGGAAGGAGGAAGACATAGAAAACTTACTATAAATATTTCTATCAGGGAACAAATGAAAAAGGAGATGAGAAGTAAATGATTTGTATGTGAGATGGAAAGTGGAAATGACGGCTAGGGTATGGAAAAGTTTTGAACGGCTAGGGAAGAATGAAAAGTCGTCCATTAAAACAAATAACTCAAGTCTCTTGAATTTCCAAGCCCAATATCAAAAGTCCAAATCCAACAAATTCAACACAACAAAATAGACAAAGCCGAACAAACTAAAAGATGGAAAAATAAAAATAGAAAATAAACAATGATATATTGAAAATAATTGCGTGTAAAAAGCAAAATTTTATCAAATTTAAAAAGTATAAAATAGAATTTGACGAAACGAAAAGCAGAACTAATATCAGAATCAAATACAGTTTCAAAGAAAAAGATTAGAAATTTAAAATTCAAATTCAAAAATTTCAAATGAAAGTCAAAGTTTGACCGCAGCTGACCAAAATATAAAATTTTTAGAAAATATTTATTTTATTGTATTTGGAAATTAATTTCTAAACAAAATCCAAAAATTTATTGGAAAATTCCAAATTTCAGATTTTAAATAATTAAAAATCAAAGTTTCAAATAAAATTAAATTAAAATATTTTTTAAAAATTATGGGTTGTTACACTCTCCCCCACTCAAAAATTTTCGTCCTCGAAAAGGAGCGAGACATGAAAACAAAGAAAGATAAGATAGAAAAGCAAATAGTACCTGAAACAAACAATTCCAGATTCGAAGCACGCATGCTCTCCTCCGTCTCCCAGGTATAATCCCGGTAATCCGTACTTCACTGCACTTTGACCAGGTTGATAGATTTCCTTCTTAGCTGCTTCGTACCTCTATCGATAATATGAAGTGGCTTCCTCTCGACAGTAAGATTAAGCTCAATATGCAAACTCTCGAGAGCAGAAGGCTGGACAATCAAAGATGGATCATGCAGATATCAACGAAGATGCGAAACATGGAATACATTATGCACTCCAGAAAACTTCTCGGGCAAATCCAGACGATAAGCTAAAGAACCCATCCTCAGAGATACAGAAAGGACCTATGAACCTAGGAGCAAGCTTCCCTCATCTTTCACTTAATCAAATTATTATCAAATTTATTCCACTTAATATATCCTATCACATATATTAAGTATATTTACTCTTATCATAACTACTCAAGTTTATTTATAAATTCCTTTAACACTATTTTATATTGTATATTATCAAATTACATGTTTAACTTCTTGGATTATTAGGTAAGTTATATTGAAATGAGATTTAGTATTATATGAATAAAAATTTCCAATTCAATTATTTATCCAAATTCAAATTATTTATCCAAATTTGTTTTTGACTTCAGTTTATAATTGAAATCATCTTTAAATCATAAATTTAAGAAATTAAATCTCTAGTTTATCTCAACCAATTAAGAGATAATTATATATATACTATATTTATCAGATCAAATCAAATCTAAATCATATACTTATATATATATTAAATCAAGCTATACTTAAGAGATTTAAATCAAATTTTCTTCCTCTTTTTGTATATTAAATCAAACAAATTTAAATCAAACAAAAGTGTAGCAAAGCAATGAATTGGTCTCTCCTCTTCGAAACTCGAAAATGAATGTTGATGATGCGGCCGTCATTACCGAAATTATTTTCCAGCGACATAAGAGAAGAGCATAGATTTAAACTTTAAAAATTTATATTCAAACATACTTTTAAATAATACACATTTTAAAACATTAAAACCAAAGTTTTAAATCACCGGAATTTAATTCTCAAATCCATAATTTAAATTCATTTAAATTCCAAATCAATTTATAAACCATGCTTTATAATTTTATTTATTTATCTTGTGTCAATAGTCATTTGTTTTCAAAACAACAAATGAAAAAAAATATTACCATTTCAATAACCAATTCAGTTAACTAATAAATTTCAACTCAGTTCAGCTCTCAATAAACCATTTCAATTTATATAATTCAAAGCTTTAAATATTCCATCATTTCAAACTAAATTTTTGATAATTCCATATATATCAAATTCAATTACTATTATTTAGTTTTTGAAATATTTACTTAATAATTCTAATATTATTTAAATAAAACCTTTAGATTTTCAAATAACTGAATATTCCTTCAATTTATTTAAACTTGATATAATCATTTAAAACACCTTAAACTAAATCAAGTTATAATAATCATGTCCTTTAATATCTCAAATTTAATAAATTACAAATCAAACTTATTCACATCCTATCAAAATAAATTTTCAACAGACAATATAAATCTATAAAAGTATTATATAAATAAATCATATAAATTATTTCATTTACCAAATTTGAAAACAAAATTTTGTGTCAGTTTTTTCTGTTCAAGTGTTTTGGAAATCCTATCGATATTGTTGATCAGACGAATCGATCGAAATCCCAAATCAACATCAACAACCCAAACAACACAACATACAAAACATTCAATATTAATACAAATACACTCCCTCACTCGAAACTTTTCAGAATGGGTTTCAAAATAAGGATAGAATTCAAAGATGAAATGAGATAGATAAAGGATTAAGATAAGGTTAAGATAGAAGATTGAAAATATACCTGATAACTGTTGTTACAGGTGAATTCAACGAGATGGAGATGATCTTCCCAATATCCTCCATAATAAGAACACAAGCATGATGTTAACTTCTATGTTCAGCGACTCAATGACACAAAGGAATTGGCGACTTAACACATGAAGCGGGCTTAACGACATACCGACTTAAGAAGGACTGCCGACTTAAGGGCTTAACGACATACCGACTTAAGAAGGACTGCCGACTTAAGGGCTTAACGACATACCGACTTAAGAAGGACTGCCGACTTAAGGGCTTAACGGCTTAACGACTTAACATATAGCCCGACCTAACAACTTAAGAGTATGACGGCTTAGCGACTTAACTGATAGCCCGACCTAACGACTCAAGGGACTGCCGACCTAACGACTCAAGACAGGAAAGGCTCAAGACAACTTCACTTAAGTCGCGACCGACTCACGACCTATGTTAGGTCGCTTGCGGCCTAGGCAAACAAAGGGAAACCCAATATAGCGTTACTTGAACCAGGGCATGTTAACTCGTCCATGACTTAGGACTTGTACTCAGAAGAACATGCTTATCCCAGTTATGCCGTGAGCCGTGCTTAAGAGATAGAACGCGACTTACGACTTGTCTTGGGTCGGTCACGATCTACGACTTACATTAGGTCAGTCACTACTTGCAACTTGACATGGAGGTTCTTCTATACATACGGCATGGGCTCCAACATAAAGGGGACTTTTCGATCATTTTCTTCAAATCATCAAGACTCTGCCATCTTCAAACCAGGCCTTACTTCAACATTTTGAAACTCACAAGAAGCTTCAATCAACTTCAAGCTGGGATTCAATGTACTCAACCATGGATTTGGAGAATTCTCTTGCATCGAAGTTTTTCTAGCTACTTGTCTTTTGAAGTGAATTGTAATTGAAGGAAATTGTAAAGGATTGTAATCATATTAGCAATAAAAAAGGATTGAAGTGGACGTAGGCTTGATCATAATCCGATCCACTGTAAACTCAGTGTCCCTTACTGCTTTTTCAGTGAATTACTGCTTTCTCTGTTTCCCATGTTATCGGGTGGTGCTTTCATTCAAGTCACTATTAGCATCGGGGTGTTAGCGTCCGCCTTTTTACGTTAACATTTTTGGTGCTTTCATTGAGATTTGAACTCAGGATGCTGTCATCATAGCTTCACAGCAATTTGTAGAAAGGATCTCTTTAAAAACCAGAAGTTTGTCAGAAATAATGGCACCCAGAAGAAAGCGCAAGTCTGTTAGATCCGACGATGTTCGCGAGACTACTGCAACCTCTCCTCCTTTAAGTCAAACAACTCCAACTGTCGGAGTTACTCGAGAAGAGCTAGATGTCGTTGTATCCGGGCTACATCGGCAAATGGAAGCTCAGAATAACCTAATGATGGAAAGGTTGAATGCTATATTTGAGGCAAACCGCCAACCGGCAGCTAAGGAGGGAAACCTTGCCGATGAAGTGCAGAATATGGAAGGAAGGAATATCCCTCAAAAGCCAGCCAACCTAGTGGAAAGGACACCTCCCCAAACCGAAGAATCAGGGCCGCAACCAACCCTCCGTGAACGATTGTCAAGGCAAAATTCGGAGAGAATGGCTGATGTTTGCCCCGCTGAGCCTCAGAACGATGAAGAGTATTTTTCAGGCATGGTTCGTCAGATTATGAAAGAAAGTATGCAGAGAAATGAAGATGAGAAAGAATGGGGTTTCGCTCCGAGCAAAACTCCATTCACTGAAAAAATCCTGAAGGCAGAATTCCCAAGGAAGTTTGTCCCTCCAACTATTCCGGCTTACAAGGGAACGAGCGATCCTAATGAGTTTCTGTATAAGTATGATTGGCACATGACGGGTGCCAGAGCCTCTGATGAAATCAAATGCCAGTATTTTCCGGTATACCTGGAAGGAGTTGCTTTACTTTGGTTCACAAAGCTGCCAATCCGGTCGGTAGACCAATTTTCTGATTTGACTCGGAAGTTCAAGGAACAGTTTCGATTGTATGCGTCAAAGGCATAGGATATAATGTCGTTGTCCAGCTTGGAGCAGAATCCTGGAGAATCCATTAGAGCTTTCTTGAATCGCTTCAATTTAGCTTTGGCCGAGGTGGATAATGCGGAGCCACGCATGATTCTGACATACTTGATGAGGGCGATTGATAAATCAAGTGAATTTGGAAAGTGGTTGAAAATGAAAGAACCAAATTCACTTGACAAGTTTTATAAAAAAGCCGATGAATTCATGCGTCTGGAAAGCCTCCAAGAACCGACTAAGGTGGTATCGACAGGGACTGGAAATAGTAATGCTGCCCCGGATAAGAAGGGATCTGGCAATCAGAAAAGGGGGAACGATGGTCGAAAGAGGCAGGAAGATGCAAAGAAAGGACGTCCCTTCGACTTCACCCCTCTGACCGATACCCCGGAAAACATCTACTTCGCAAAAAAAGACACGGTCGAATTCCCCGCACCAGCTAAGCAAAGAGTTAACGGGAGAGCTGAGAAGAGTGGAAGGTTTTGCCGGTTCCATAACCAACCAAGACATGATACTAACGAGCGCCGTCACTTGAAGGAGGTTATTGAGGAACTGTTGAAGGAAAACAAGCTCCAACAATATGTAAGAAGGAACAAAAATGGCCCAACCTCGTCAACTCAAGGACAACAAGTTCCTGTTCATTGTCCTGGCTCAAATGAGAAGGTGGCAGCTCATGAATCAGAGAGGCCTGTTATAAATGTGGTTACGGAAGGCCCTCACCCAGCTGGCAGGAGTTGGGGCGAGATGGAAAGATACGCCCGTGCTTTGAAGTATGCACCGGCAGATGAAAGTGTTTTTGTGTTAGAAGATGCTGCACCCCTGAAGCAGCAGAAAACTTTTAATGACGACATTATATTCACTACTAGGGATTCAATGGGTGTTGAAGCACCTACCATTGATCCTTTGGTCATCTCTGCTGGCATTGGGCAAGCTACTGTGAAAAGAGTTCTGGTTGATTATGGAGCTTCGTGCAACATTCTCTTCAAGAAGACTTTTGATCAAATGAAGATTCCTATGGCTGATGTTCAAGCTTCATCACTAAAAATTGCTAGTTTTACTGGTGAGCCGAAACAGCCAATTGCGACTATTGATTTTTTCGTAGAGCTTGGAGAGGGGCAGAGAAAAGTGACTCGAAAACAGACCTTTGTTATTGTTGAAGAATTTTCTGCCTACAATGCCTTCCTAGGCCAACCAACTCTGGCGGCATTCAAAGCAATTCTTGCCCCATGGTGTCTGACCATAAAATTCCCCACAAATAATGGAGTCGGTGTGGTGAAAGGGGATCAGAATGCTGGACGAGAATATTATCTTACAGAGTTGCGTGAATCGAGGAAGAGAGAAATGGGAAAAGATGCGGCAGCCCCAGTCTGCATCAAAGAATCAACCTTGTAGCAATTACAGGGTGGATCCTGCACAGGTGAACATAGCGGTGCACGAAGAGAGATGGATCCAAGAAAAGCCAGTGTAGGGGAAAATAGAGTGGTACCGGTTGAAGTGACAGTCCCGGTACCTGTTGACCCGAAAGACCCGAATAAAGTGTTGAATGTGGGTTCGCAGCTTAATGTAACGGTTCAAAATGTTTTGATATCATTTTTGAAAGCAAATCTGGATGTATTCGCCTGGACTCATGCCGATATGTGTGGAATATCTCCAGAAATTGCGGTGCACACCTTGAATATTGATCCGAAATTTACACGGTAAAGCAGAAAAGAAGAACTCAATGTCCTGAAAGGTCAGCAGCATTGAAAGAAGAAGTTGATCGGCTCATGGAGAATGGTTTTATCAGGGAATCTACTTATCTGAATTGGGTCTCAAATCCTGTACTGGTTAAAAAAGCTAATGGGAAATGGAGAGTATGCATTGACTTTTCAGATCTAAACAAAGCCTGCCCCAAAGACTGCTTCCCGTTACCCAGGATTGACCAGTTGGTGGATGGAACAACAGGGCATGAATTGTTATCTTTTATGGATGCCTATTTCGGATATAACCAGATCATGATGCATGAGCCGGATCAGGAGGACACGAGCTTTATCACCGATGTTGGTCTCTACTACTACAGAGTCATGCCTTTCGGACTTAAGAATGCAGTGGCGACTTACCAGAGACTTGTGAATGCCATGTTTAAACCACAGATTGGCAAGACTATGGAAGTTTATGTCGATGATATGCTGGTAAAGTAAAAAAAAAGAAGTGGACCACATGGATCACTTGGCAGAGATGTTCTCAATCCTCCTAAAGTACGGTATGAAGTTGAACCCTTTGAAGTGTTCATTTGGAGTAGAATCTGGAAAGTTTCCGTGTTTCATTGTGAGTGCAAGGGGCATTGAAGCTAATCCTGCTCAGATAACTGTCTTAAGAGAAGTCAAAGCTCCTAGAACGAAGAAGGAATTGCAAAGTCTCAATGGAAAAGTTGCTGCCTTGAGTCGGTTCATTTACAAAGCTACTGATAAATGCATTCCATTCTTCGATGCTTTAAAGAAAGGAAGAAAAAACTTTGACCGGACTCTGGAATGCCAGAAAGCTTTCGATGAGCTGATTCGTCATATGGAAACGCCTCCTATACTTTCTAAGCCTGACAATGGTGAAGATCTTTTTGTATATTTGGTAATCTCGTCTCATGCCCTAAGTGCAGCTTTGGTACGGGAGGATGTGAAAATTCAGCGCCCGGTATACTACATCAGCAAGAGATTCACTAGGGCAGAATTGAACTACTCGAAGTTGGAAAAGCTCGCCTATTGTCTACTGATTGCATCAAGAAAATTAAGGCCATATTTCCAAGCTCATCCCATCAAGGTCCTCACTGATCAGCCCTTGAAGCAAGTCCTGTTTCGTCCTGAGACTTCGGGTCGTCTTTTGAAGTGGAATATTGAGCTCAGTCAGTATGACATCACTTATCACCCCAGGAGAGCAATCAATGGACAAGCTTTGGCAGACTTCATTGCAGAGTGTACGGACAAAGACAATAGTGAGGATGTGGTGACCGATAATCCTTCAATCCGGTGGAAATTGTATGTTGATGGCGCAAGAAACGATTGCTTTTCTGGGGTCGGGGTTGTACTTGAAACCCCTGAAGGACGGTCACTGTGTTATGCTTTAAGATTGGAATTCCCTTCGACAAACAATGAAGCAGAGTATGAAGCCCTTATCGCCGGTTTAAGAATTGCTAAAGAACTGAACATCAAGGCATTACAGATCTTCAGTGATTCGCAGCTTATCGTGTGTCAAGTCAAGAAAGAGTTTCAGGCCAAAGGGGGGAACCTGCCCAATTATCCAAGTCCTGGGAGCTTCTTAATGATTTCGACCATTGCACAATAAGCCATATTCCCCGGGAAGAGAATATGAAGGCAGATTCCCTCGCAAAATATGCGAGCACCGGGGAAGCTCAATTATTGTTCCTGTAGAGGTCCTGACAACTCCAAGCATTGATGAAATGGATATTGAATGGATCATGACGGTATCACAGGAGCGAGAATCATGGATGACTCTGATATTGGAATACCTGCGTGACGGCTCTCTACCAGAAAACCCAAGAGAACGGCAGAAGTTGTCAAGAAAAGCATCCAGATTTGTAATTCAAGATGGCTGATTGTATAGGCGGGGATTCTCAATGCCATTACTCCGATGTGCGACCAAGGAAGAAGTTGAAATAATTCTAACTGAGATACACGGAGGAGAGTGTGGAGACCATTCAGGAGGTCAAACTTTAGCGAAGAAAATTCTCCGTTATGGATATTTTTGGCCGGATATTAATCGTGATTCCGCAAGTTATGCCCAAAAATGTGACCGATGCTAGAGATTTGCAAAAATCCCAAGAGCACCTTCCACTGAGATAACGCAGATGGTCAGTCCGTGGCCATTTTCTATTTGGGGAATGGATCTCATCGGCCCTATGCCAACTGCAAAATCCGGAATCAGATATGCTATTGTTGCCGTGGATTATTTTACTAAATGGGCTGAATCTGAACCCTTAGCTACTATTACCTCAAAGAAAATGATAAACTTTGTAACTAAGAATATCATTTGCAGGTATGGAATGCCTCGAAAGATAATCACAGACAATGGAACCCAATTTGAAAGTGAAGAGTTTCAAGATTTTTGCAAAAAATTCAAGATCCAGAAAAGTTTCTCAGCAGTGGCTCATCCGCAGGCAAACGGTCAAGTGGAAGCAGTAAACAAAATTATCAAATCAACCATCAAAAAACAGCTGGAAAAAGCGAAGGGTGGTTGGGTCGAGAAACTTCCGCTAGCACTATGGGCATATAGAACTACGCATAAAACTGCGACAGGGCACACTCCATTTTCATTGGCATATGGATCAGAGGCAATGATTCCGATAGAAATAGAGGTCCCTTCTCATAGAAGAATCCATTTCAATCAAGCCGAAAATGAAAAATTGCAACTTGAAGCCCTTGACTTCCTTGATGAGAAAAGGGAAGAAACTAAACTCAGAACTACAGCTCATCAGCAAAGAATAGCCAGGCACTTCAATTCCAAAGTTCGTCGGTGCAGCTTTGAAGTGGGGGATCTAATCTTAAAAAGAATTATGACACCTACAAGCGTGCTTGGACCAAACTGGGAGGGGCCGTATGTTATAGGCCAAAAACTTCTGGATGGCACATTCAAACTTGTAACTGTCGAAGGAGACCCAATTCCAAGAGCTTGGAACAGCAATCATTTGCGCCCGTATTTTACTTAAAAGCTTTAATGAAATATTGTAAAAGAATGATGAATGTATGATTCTTGTATTCAAAGCCGTTGTAAAATCAGTGCAAGTGAATAATAAGAGCTATAAAGTGGATGTAGGCCCAGTTCTTGGCCGAACCACTATAAATCTTGTGTTCTTTACTGTTATAACCTGCTTTGTTTTATTTTGACATATAAAATACGTTAATTGTATTACTAAAATGTCAATTTAATAATGCAGGCCATAAAAACAAAGCTTACCCATCATAAGACCGAGCAATCTTCGGCATCACCCAACAAGCAAACGCTAAGCCATTCAAAAATTTCCACACTCAAATCCTACGAAAGAAGTGCTTCGAACAAAAGTTAGCGATTCGGCTGGAAGTAGGCCATTGCTGACTAACTGTGAATGTTTGTACAAACGAGCATCCAGTTAAATAGCCTGTGTCAACCACCACCAACTCGCTTAACTATGAAATACACTTCTTTGGATAAGGGAAATTGCTGGCAACTAAAAAGGAAGGGTATTTTAAAAAAAAATATAACGGGGATCGTCGACATGAATAGATGGCAAAGAGACATGGGCGGGCAAGCATCAAACAGCAAAAGACCTCTTCGGAGGCACAAGCCCTCTTCGGAGGCACAACTCTTCAGAGGATAAAGAACTCAAACGGGGCATGCCAGAAGACTTTCTCAACATGGTATGGAATGATCGGAAGCACCTTCCCAACAGGAAGGCAAAGCGCTTGTTTACTAGTTGAGACAACTTGCATAGACAAGCGTCCAAGTAACTTGCGTCTGCCCCGTGAGTCCATGAGACGACCGGAGGCACCTTCCCAAGTGGAAGGCAAGGCGCTCGTTCACTAGTTGAGACAATCTACGTAAACAAACGTCCAAGTAACTTGCGCTCGCCCCGTGAATCCAACCAATAATGAGGAAGAAACTTCCAGGCATCCTCGGAGGCACACATCTCACCGGGATCTGAAATAAAACTTCACAAGTGCTGAGATGTGAAAAGCCCTCTTCGGAGGCCCATTTCACCATAGTTGAAATGTCAAAAGACCTCGAGCGGGCCGCGCCAGAAAAAGAGAGTTCTTTCTCGACATAAAGTTGCAGACTGATCGGTGGCACAGGACACTTGTGTCCGCCCCGTGAATCCATCCAACTAAGAGAAAGAAAATCCAAACTTCCAGGTAAAAGCCCTACTCAGAGGCACACATTTCACTGTGATCTGAAATAAAACTTCACACGAGTCGAAATGTGAAAAGCCCTCTTCGGAGGCCCGCTTCCCAGCGAACAGGGAAAAGATAAAAGCCTCTCCCAAGAGGCAGAAACAAAAAGCCCTCTTCCCAGAGGCACAATCAAACACGAAGCCCTCTTCCCAGAGGCACAATCAAACCAAAAGACCTCTTACCAGAGGCACAAGCAAGTCAAAGCCCACTTTACTGCGAAAGAAAATTCACTCAAAATAAAAGTGATTTTCTCCAAAAAGCGAAGTGTAAAAAAAAAACTTCGCAACAAAAAAGAAAAGAGAAAAAATTCCTCCAAAATGAGGCACATCCTATTAAATACGGAAAATGTTGCCTTGAAATGGAAATATTATCCTATAAAGTACAGATGCAAGCCTCCTTCAAATGAAAAAATTGTTCTCTAAAAAACTTTGCCAATGTGAAAGAGATTGCAATAAACCATGGTATGGGGGCAGCACACTATAAGTACAGGAATGGAAACATTGCTCAAACAACATACCATAGGCTCATTGCAATATCACACAATGGAAACGAGGAACTTGTATAAAATAAAGAATAAATGTATTCTTGAATACAGATAGAAGTTTGTATAGACAAAAGGAACATTTTATTCAATATTACGAAAATTTTGTATAGGTACATGTTTCAGGATAAAGGAAAGCGGGGGCCGGTACCCGCACAATCTCCGGCCAGTACATGCAAAAAAGCAAAAAGTAAAGCAAAGTAGGGAAAGCGGGGCTCATCACTTCTTTCTCCCACCACCTTTAGAGCCTTCACCTGGTTTAATAGGCAATTTTTCAAGCCGACTTGGGAAAGTTGGAGGAGAAGGAGGGAGAGCTAGTGTTGGATCAACTTTTGTTTCCTTTTCAATAGCAAAAATGCTTCTCCCTTTCTTCTTTGAAGTTGTACGCTTCCTCCTCCTTCTTGAAGAAGACTCGCTCCCCGGAGTGACAAGAGCAGACAATTTTATGTCATCAGAAAGGGTTCGCTCCGGAGATACTTCGCCTCCTTCAAGTCCTCCGGCCTTCTGCTCCTGCGAAGCGGCTGGATCGTCCAAGTCTTAAAGGGCTCCTATTAATTCTTCCTGCGATCCCGGCTGGGAAGTAAAGGTTGGAGGAGGAACAGCTAGAGGAGGAGAAGTTTCTATGACACTAGGCACTTTCTCTACAGAAGAAAAGGGATTATAATCAGTAAAGAGAGGAGATAAAGGCTCATTGAGATTTAAAAAATAATCGAGAAGCTCATTAAACTCGGTCGAAGCGAACAAGCAGTCCACTTGGGCAAGATTAACAGTAGAGTTACCTGGAGAAGTCGGCTTCCTAATGTCAACTTCATAAGCTTGTGCTTCGGTGCTCTCTTCGCCTTCATTCCACCCTGTGCGCTTGTGATCTCAGCTATAACTTTAGCCGGGGACGGAGAATGAGAGCCGGAGCCTGTGATGTCAACATCGGCCAAAGTTGAAGGAGGGACAGGGGCAATTGAAGGTGCTTCTTTCTCTTGATGCTCCTCTCTCATCATCCCAGCATGCTCTCTAGCGAGTTGCTCTTTTCCTCTGGCAAGGGCTGCACGAGCTCCGTCATCTAGATAATGTGCCTCGAGTTCTTCTTCGGCATACCCAGCATCTTTAAGCATGTCAAGCGTAGCTTCCCATACTTCAGCCAAAGTAATTTCATATTTGGGGCCCAAAAATGCGAGACTGCCACGCCCTAGGACACTTTGCAAGTAGAAGTCGAACAATGTCGAACTGACATCGGCTTTAGTGGCTTGATGAGCTTCTTCAGCTGCAATTCTACCGGCAATAGCCTCATCGCGCTCTTTCTCAACTATAGCAAGTCGGGTTTTTAATATCTCAATTTCGAGGTTCTGGGAGCTGGTCTGTTGTCGCAACTGTGCAACGTCGATGCAATAATCTTCTACAACCTTTTCCTGCCACTTGAGTTTATCTTCGGCCTCTCATTGGCTAGCATGAGCATCCCTCACTTGTTGCTGAAGCACACTTTCCCTTTGAGAATAGGAAGTGGAGGAAGAAGCAAGCTCCTCTTTAAGTTTTCCAACTTCCGCTTCAAGCTTTTCATTATAAGCGGCAATGCTCCTCATTTCTGCGTCGTGTTGATCAAGAGTCTTTTGCCATTCGGATTTATCATTCTCCATGGTCAACATAGCCTCAAGGTTCGCGCGGTTCACTCTCTGGAGTTCGTCGACAAGTTTCTGCCAATTCGACATTCTCTCAATATCAAGCTTGACAGCGTCAAGATTTCGCAACATGGCTGGTTTGTCGATTGGAACCAGATCAAGATCAAAGCGAACTCCCTTCAAGCACCAGTTTGGAAATCGACTTTGAAGAGTAGCTGGGCCTGGTCCGACCTGATATGAGGGCCTGCCAATGATCGTCTGAATATCGGTACGAGCGAGAGCAGGAGATTGAGGAGGCACCGAAGCAATGGGCTCTTTAGGAATGTCAGATGACGACTTTTCATCGTGCTTGGTCTGTTTTCTTGAACCTTCGGCGGCGTGGCTCTTCCCTTTGTCGTCATGGGATTTCCGTTTAAGGGAATCATCCTCTCTGTGGGAAGAGTCACGACGTTCTTCCCCTCTCCCGTACCGTTCTTCGTATGCTCTTCTCTCCTGAGCTTTCCAAGCAGCCCTCTCCTCATCAGTTTCCCTGTGAGGGGGAAGATAGCGCCTATAATCATATTGACTGCGTCTGCCATACTGCTTAAAGTCATCATAATATGAGCCACTTCGCCCCATTGAAGAACCTGGAATTGAAAAAGAAGCATAACTTGAGAATCTTCAAATTGTAAGGAGTTAAGTGCATATTAGTGCCAATAAATCCTAAGTGTGTGTGGTGTGTGCAAACTACACGCTTCGGACTACGAACCACTCCTCAGTTGGGGGGTGGTGATAGATTTTACAGCCAATGTCGATTGTTGACCTGGAGGAGTCTGTTGAAGAGCAGATGTCGCTTCAACCACTGGAGATACAATTTTAGCAGCAGAAAGATCATCTTTAAAGAGTTCTTGAGACGTAACTATAAAGTCGCTCAACCCTTCGAAAGTGTCATTACCACTGTGTTC
This sequence comes from Allium cepa, assembly GCA_030765085.1. NCBI lineage: Eukaryota > Viridiplantae > Streptophyta > Magnoliopsida > Asparagales > Amaryllidaceae > Allium > Allium cepa. The sequence continues at coordinate 281,967,918 of CM060935.1, forward strand.
GACAGGGCTCTTAACCTCAACTCCTTTATCAGTAGTCTTCCCGGCTTGTTGAAGATCTTCTTCTTCTTCGATAACCGGAGCAAGGGCAGGTTTACAAGATGGTCCCACAATGTCAGTTGGAGTAGAACATTTTACCAACAAAGCCTCAGTTGTAAGTTCCTTCGGTACGAGGTCGTCAGTAGAAACTGGGGCATCTAATGCCTTAGCTGGGGAATCAGGGACTTCGTGAGGTTGTGTAGAGCGGGAAGAATGTAGGAGGCCAAACTGATGTAGAAACTCATCCTTCAACAGAAATTTGATACTCCTTTCCTCAACAGCCACGGCATTCAGTCTTTCAAAAATTTGCTTGTGGTCTGGATCTCTAGAGGGGAGAGGAAGTGCTGAAAAAAGGAAAGAGTTAAATTAGCACTTAACAACTCAGATCCCGAAAAGCTCAGGAATGGAAAAAATAGAAGCAGGTAATCTTACTTCCTACTCTCCAGATAGCATAAAATCCTGGACGGCAGCGAATAAAGAAAAACTGATTCAAAAAGCCATGTGCGCTTTCGGAAAGATCGGTAATGAGTTTGTGATTCCTAGCGCTTCTTACAACAGTAATGGAGGGGTGATCTTTAGTTTTCGTAAATGAATGTAAGTAACGAATTTCCTCGAGACGTGGTAGTCGATCCAGAGTTCTCCTGAATAAAACACACAACCCCATTAAGATGGCATAGCCATTGGGGTGCAATTGGAACGGAGAGATGGTCAATCGAAGTAGGAGTTGTCGAAGAAAGTCATTGAAAGGAGGAATTGCTCCACTTAGACACATCTGGCGAATGACTGCGACAAAACCATGGGGTGGACTGTCGGCCGTATCATTCGGCCCGGGAAGTAGAGCATCACTCTCAGCAAGGCCAAATTGAATGCGCAGCTGGTTAAATGCTCTCTGGGTTAAGGTAGTCGGAGTTCTTTCTGGAGGGTTCACTACAGGAATAGCTGTCTGAAAGATCTCTCCAGCTTGGGCTACCGCTTCTTCTTGATGTGAAGCCATTCTACATAAACAACTGGATATTCAAACATGAAGGTACACGTTTCCTAAATGTGTGAAGTGCTATGTAAAGCTAACAAAGCAACAAGCAAATATAATTGAAATTAAACATGTGTCAATTGCAATATTTCAAGACTTGTCGCTTTAAGTTCAAATACAAGTGCAATATTAACGCAAACGAATCAACTTTAGTTGGTTAACGTTGTTTTAATGCTTCACTTGAGTTTGTCGATTCATAGCATTTCATACAATTTCTTTAAGTTAATTATCCTTTATCGACTAATCTGTCATTTGATGTGGGCAATCAGTGGCAGTATATTCGCCCTAGTTTTCTGCAAATGTTGTATTTAACAGGTTATCAGCATCAAATTTAGTATAATCTGTTAAGAAAGCATGGCAAAGTCATGCAAGTTATTTCGGCAGTTCAAAGTTCGAGTTGGGAGTACAATCAAGTTCTATCAATATCTCGAAGTTTTCAAGTTTTGTTCAAGCCATGTAGTCGCAGTCCAAAAATTCTCCAAGTCCTAAGTCGTCCACGACTTAAAAGATTTCCTGTGAGTTAAGTTAAGCTGTTGGTTCTTTAAATCATCCTAGCTAAGCCGTGACTCAAGACTTATGTCGCAACTAATTAAGTCGATCAAAGGTTAAGTCGGCCACGACTCAAGGTTTATGACGCAACTATTTAAGTCGGTCAAAGGTTAAGTTGGCCGCGATTCAAAGCTTATGTCGTATCTTGTTAAGTCGCAAAGGGTTATAGGTCGTCCAAAATTACTGGGTCGTGTCCAAGTTGGTGTGTCACTTCACCCAATCAACAAACCCCCCATCAAATCAGAAACTCCTCATCCTCTTAACCTCTTAACCCATTAACCCGTTAGTCTCTCCATCAACAGAAACCCATTGATCAAACGTTTAAACCCAAAATCCACTAACCCGGTAACCGAGTACCTCTTTGCCTCCTCCAAATTTCCAGAAACCATTGCTAATTATGTGAATTCAAACACTTGCCAAATAATTCCATAAGATTCTAAGCCGATTCTTTTTTAGGGCAGTTGTCAACGGTCGACAATGGTCAGAGGACAAATTGGGGTGTAATCTCACAACGTGGAAACAAAAACCGTATTGAAATGGTTATGGAGGAGCTGGTGACAAACACTATGGATCAATGATCGGAATTACCTAAATCTGTTGTTGAAATAGCGATCAAGGATGCAAAGGGGAGGATTTCGTATTAACTTTTGAGCTCAGATGTAGCAATGGCGGCAAGGTGATAAGCAGTAAGGTGAAGAGGAAGAAGCGACTTAACAGCTTATATAGGAAATAGAGGAGAAGATGGATGGACGCGCAAGTTAACAAGCATCTTGAGTTGCCCACGACTTAGGGACTATATCGAAGCACACGACCTACGACCTAGGTATGTACTTCGAGGGGAAAATGTTAACTCCTATGTTCAGCGACTCAGTGACACAAAGGAATTGGCGACTTAACACATGAAGCGGGCTTAACGACATACCAACTTAAGAAGGACTGCCGACTTAAGGGCTTAACGACATACCGACTTAAGAAGGACTGCCGACTTAAGGGCTTAACGACATACCGACTTAAGAAGGACTGTCGACTTAAGGGCTTAACGGCTTAACGACTTAACATATAGCCCGACCTAACGACTTAAGAGTATAACGGCTTAGCGACTTAACTGATAGCCCGACCTAACTACTCAAGGGACTGCCGACCTAACGACTCAAGACAGGAAAGGCTCAAGACAACTTCACTTAAGCCGCGACCGACTCACGACCTATGTTAGGTCGCTCGCGACCTAGGCAAACAAAGGGAAACCCAGTATAGCGTTACTTGAACCAGGGCCTGTTAACTCATCCACGACTTAGGACTTGTACTCAGAAGAACATGCTTATCCCAGTTATGCTGTGAGCCGTGCTTAAGAGATAGAACGCGACTTATGACTTGTCTTAGGTCGGTCACGATCTACGACTTACATTAGGTCGGTCACTACTTGCAACTTGACATGGAAGTTCTTCTATAAATACGGCATGGGCTCCAACATAAAGGGGACTTTTCGATCATTTTCTTCAAAGCATCAAGACTCTGCCATCTTCAAACCAGGCCTTACTTCAACATTTTGAAACTCACAAGAAGCTTCAATCAACTTCAAGCTGGGATTCAATGTACTCAATCATGAATTTGGAGAATTCTCTTGCATCGAAGTTTTTCTAGCTACTTGTCTTTTGAAGTGAATTGTAATTGAAGGAAATTGTAAAGGATTGTAATCATATTAGCAATAAAAAAGGATTGAAGTGGACGTAGGCTTGATCATAAGCCGAACCACTATAAACTCTGTGTCTCTTACTGCTTTTTTAGTGAATTACTGCTTTCTCTCTTTCTCGTGTTATCGGGTGGTGCTTTCATTCAAGTCACTATTAGCATCGGGGTGTTAGCGTCTGCCTTTTTACGTTAACACATAAAGAAGATCCTTGAGAATCTGATTCACTCTTCCCGTTTGACTGTTGATCTGCGGATGGTAAGCAGTGCTCAGATTCATATGAGTACCCAAAGATTCCTAAAAAAATATTTCCAAAACTGACAGGTAAAGATAGGATCTCTATGAAGGCGAAAAATCTCTCCCATATAAAACCCGGGCAAACTAGAAGCAGAACAGGTAGACTTGACCGAAATGAAATGGGCTGACTTGGTCAATCTATCCACAAAGAGAGAAGATAAGAAAGACTTACATTAATCGCAGCGATTTCAAATGGATCAACGGAAACTCCATTACTAAACCATATGTCCAAGGAATCAGACTTCATCCTTCCAGAAATGGCATTTCGAGAATTTAGCTTTCAACTGATGACTCCTAAGAGTTCCCAGAACAATGATCAAATGGGATTTATGCTCTCTGATCTGGTAAACTTGGTTCCACCAAGCTTAATGTACTCCTTACTGAGAGTAGTGAACCTAACTGGTGCAGTAGGCTCAGTAACTAGGGCAACACCACGACCCTTACCTCTATCATTCCTATGACTCATCCTAAAAAAATCAAGAATGAATTTTAGGACAGAAGTAATTGAGAAACAAAGACAAGATTAGATAAGATACCTCTAGATTGAATATCCTAAACAAAGAAATAACTAACAAGGTGGATAAGGAAAAGAAAGAAGTTGAGAAAAATTTGATTTCAAAACAAGAAAAATTTATATCAAAATATTTTTTGAAAATCCTTTGAAGACCATTTGAAAAATCATTTTATACTTTAAAATATGTTCTCTCACAAATAAAGGATTCTAAGATTGATTTCACTCATTCTAGGGTATTTCTACCCTATCTCTAATGAGTTTTTGCTCCGCAGGCTAAGCTTTGCCTAAAACCAAATCTCTGATACCAACTATAAAGACCCACTATTTCGGACCATTCAAATCGATAATAAAACCACACATTCCGGACTTGAATAATTCAAAACAGTAGATTGTAATATAATTTGGAGCAAATAAAACCAATCACAGAATCACAGACACTGATAAATCAGAATAACTCGCAGCAGAAATAAAAATAACCATAGTAGTTCATGAAGCTACTACAACACAGTCTCAAAAAAAGTACAAAATACCATAGTCTTAAAGTGAATACAATAGAAATCCAAATACATAAATGTCCATTAATACATAAGTTGAATAGAAGTACTGAATAGAATAAATGACAACTAGACAAATAGGTAAACTCCAGCAAATCGTCTAGCTCCAGAAGGTGAAATTCAAAGCTGATACTCAGGCAGACCCAAGCGTAAAGCAAAACACAAACACTCGAGTCAGGACATACATACTTATACAATGTAAACCGACTCAAGTGAACTATAATAAAATGCACAAGTAACTTAAAGGATGCTTGGGACCGTCCATCCTTTAAGGATCCGTTAAACTATTAACTATGTAGTAATATACGCTATTATAATAATGTCTAGAGTAAAGTATAATATATTTAAAAATAGCGTTAAGGAGTTACCCAATGTCCCCCTTAACACATTTTATAGTACCAGTAGTCTATACAGTACCGTAATCCCTCCTTATCGACAAGCCACCATGGGGTACTTCATAGGTACGGCACAAAACCAAAATCGTACAAGGCGCGCTAGGGTAGGTGACACGGCACAACGAGGCAATGCCAGGGTAGATATACCAATTACGCATCCGGACTGGTGGTAACGCGTAGCATCCATTGCCACCCACCTCGAGTCACACTCCCAAATCAAAGGTGCGCTCTATATCAATCACAAAGTAATAGAATTGCATACGAAGAAGTGTGTCCGATAAGAGGAGCTACCTCATTGGCCCGGAATCGCTCATGTTTTAGCCACCTTATGCCAACCAACGGGAGTCGGGTCCACGTACATACCTTAATAGAACGTCGTTACCATCCTACTTCATTCTGGAATCTCCACCGCGTACACAGTTGTTAAAATGGTTTTCGGAGTTGGCAGAGAGTATGACAACTTCAGATCCCAGTCTTTTTAACAAACAAATGTTATTATTACCCATGGATATTTATTTCAAAACATTTCTATTCCAAAACCATTTAAAATCAAATACTATTACTTTCCAAAATAATATCCATTTTCAAAAATTGGTAATATTTCCAAATACGTATATATATTAGTTATAGCACTTTTAAAAGTGTAATAATTTAAAAATCATAACACTTTCCAAAACCATACACTTACTATAGCACTTTAAAAGTGTTATCTTTTAGAAATCATACTACTTGAAAAATATGATCCATATATATATAATAACATATCAAAAATGTTATCTTTTATGATTATAGCATTTTTAAAGCATTACCAAAAGTTGTATAACACTTTTAATCATATAACTTAAATAACATAACATTTTGGAAAGCAATACCATTTGGAAATAGTAGTACTTGCAAAACATTACTGTAAATATAATTGTATTTAAGAAAATATTGTCTTTTTTCAGAAACGGTAGCACTTAGAAAACGCTACCTTAAAACCACAGCATTTTGGGAATGCTGCCAATACAATTCTAAGATTTATTATAACATTTCAGAAACATTAAAATTTCAGTTTTTCACCATTCTTAACTTATAAAACATATCTCACGTTTCATAAATATTTATTTGGATATCGTTTAACTTATGATTAAATAAAATAAAACTTTATAAATAAAATATCCAAATTAAACTATAATTCATTTATAGAGTCAAAAGTATATCGTTTTACAACTTTTATCTTAACTAATAACTTAATACTTTATTTTAAAATTACCCATTTCATAAATAAAATATTCTTATTGCTAAATTAAGCTTAAAATTTTCATTTGAAAACTATATTTTCAATTATCAAGTTAAGTCATATTTTAAATTATATTTTAAACCATTTATTTACTTATACATTTTAACTTATTGAAAATCACTATAAAACTTACTTAAATCATTTAAATCCAATTTTATCATAGTTTTATGTATACAAAATATATCTATTCGGTAAATAAAATTTATTATTATTTTTAGGTTAGAACTAAAATTCCATATTAAATCATATTTAAATTATTAAGTTATTTATCATAGATGAAATCTTAAACTTAGTTTAAACTAATTATTTACTTATAAAATTCCAATATCTCATTATATTTAAAAATCATTAAATCAATTTTTAAATTAAAATTTTCATATATTTAAAGATTCAAAATACTTGATAATTTTTAGAAAACTATTATTTAAATTTAACCATGGATCTATATATAATTTTCTAACCTAGGTCAAGTGATACGGATATGTATCATTTCAATTCGTAATTTAAAAATAAAAATTCGGGTTCTATCATTTCAAACCTGCACCACAAGTCCAATAAAATAAAATAAAAATCGCTTGAGCCTATCATTTCAGCTCATAACTATTTTTCCATATTCTAAAGTCCGTTTGGGTATGTATCATTTCAACCCATAGTGATTCTATACTAACAGGGAACTTACAGTGTGAGAAACAGAAATAAATAAACAATATAGCATAGTATATCATATCAGGTGATGTAACAAACATATATCAGGTTATAACGTCATGAAATACCATATCACAGGCTTATATAAATTACTATTATATTATTATCTATAATTCACATGTCATCGTTTCACAATTATATAAGTACGAATGTCGAGAGTGATAAACTCACCTTCTAAAGCTGGAGATAATAATTCAAGACACACGAACAAACTTCAAAAAGCACGACAAAGCACGAATCAGATTCGAGTGGATGTAGAGCCAAGATTCAAGTCTTGTAAACAGATAAATATAAACATATATAAGCAAATATATTATACAAAAGATTATAAACCAAAACGATACACAAATATGAATCAAAATTGAAGCAAAGTGTCTTAACCTCTTCAAGTAGGCTCGACCACTTTCCAAATAGGCCTGACCATCACCAAAACAAGCTCAGCCATGATTGGTTTGAGGCATCTAGGCTCGGTTATGGTCACACAGGTGCACGGCTATAGCAGGAATATGAGGAGATTGGCAAGTTCAAAGCAATAGGAAGGCAAAAGGTCAAAGGCAAGCAACTATTGGGTTCGTCCCTAGGCTAAAGTGGCTCGGTCCACGGTTCATGTGGTTCAGGTTAGTTGCAGCCACCTTCAGGTGCGACTAGGGTCAGGTCTGGTCATGTCAAATGGCTGGAGATGGTGGAAGTGATGGTGGCCGAGGCTAAAAGGAAGGGGATGATGGTATGGTGGTCTCGGCTAGGATTTGCAAGTCAAATAGGTGATGGGTTTGGATCTATTGGTCACGTCCTGGGTCAGTGAAGATAGTGAGGTTGTGCTGGCTGTACAGGAGGTGGTGGTGGTGAAGGAAGATGGTCGTCAAGGGCAAGGGGATGGTGATGGCCGAGCATAGCTTTGAGGAGAACAAAGAAAAAGAAAAGAGAAAAGGAAGGAGGAAGACATAGAAAACTTATTGTAAATATTTCTATCAGGGAACAAATGAAAAAGGAGATGAGAAGTAAATGATTTGTATGTGAGAAGGAAAGTGGAAATGACGGCTAGGGTATGGAAAAGTTTTGAACGGCTAGGGAAGAATAAAAAGGCATCCATTAAAACAAATAACTCAAGTCTCTTGAATTTCCAAGCCCAATATCAAAAGTCCAAATCCAATAAATTCAACAGAAAAAAATAGACAAAGCCCAAACAAACTAAAAGATGGAAAAATAAAAATAGAAAATAAACAATGGTATACTGAAAATAATTGCGTATAAAACGCTGAATTTTATCTAATTTAAAAAGTATAAAATAGAATTTGATGAGATGAAAAGAAGAACTAATATCAAATCAAATATAGTTTCAAAGAAAAAGATTAGAAATTTAAAATTCAAAATTAAAAATTTCAACTGAAAGTCAAAGTTTGACCGCAGTTGACAGAATATAAAATTTTCAGAAAATATTTATTTTATTGTATTTGGAAATTAAATTATAAACAAAATCCAAAATTTATTGGAAAATTTCAAAATTTCAGATTTTAAATAATTAAAAATCAAAGTTTCAAATAAAATTGAATTAAAATATTTATTAAAAACTATGGGTTGTTACAACATGAATGAACTAAATATTATTAGTGAATTTCTTCACTAATACCCAAAAGTGAAAACGAAGAGGGATTTGGTTAAGAAAAAGCTTGATTGACCCTTATAGGCCTCAACGAGTATGTTCAAGTCCATGAAGTTATGACTAAAAATCACAAATAGATTGAGAAAGAGCTTAGGTAAATAGGCTTAGCATGTTCAAGTCCATGAAGAAATCACAAATTTCCCATGTCGAATCTATGCTCAAGTTCATGTCGTAGCTATGTCATCAATATCAAACAATCTTATTTCAATAGAAATTGAGACTATGAATGTTTAGGAGTTCAAAGCAAGTTATGACTAAAAATCACAAGTATTTTGGAGTTCAAAACAGGCTATAAGTCATAAAATCTTTATTCATATGCTATGTAATTGTTGCATGTACAAGGTCCTATGTTTAAAAGTATAATCGGCACTAAAATCTCCAAATCAATTTAGGGCTACAAAGTTTCGGATATAAGAAATAAGAGAGTAACAATTCGCCTCGCCTTGATAGCCTTCATTGATGAAATCCGATATCAACATTGTATTGATGATCTGCGACATCCTTTGGAGGTTGATGAAGTGCGGTACTACTAAGGCACGACATTAATAAGAGGTAACATCAATAAGTGGCGACATTGATAAGTGGCGATATGGGTAATGAGCGGCTTTGATAACAGGCATCATTGACGCTAGACGACATTGATAGTAGGCAGCATTGATGATAGGCGGCATTGACAGTAGGCCATTGATGATAGACGGCATTAGTAAGAGATGACATTAGTGATGTGCGACATCAAAGAGGAGCGCCATTAATAAAAGGCACCATTAATGGAGAACGGTATTGATGAGGTGCGATATTAACTAGACGTGGTATCCATTCTTCCTTCATAGATGAGACGCGGTATTGCTTTGAAGGGTGTCATTAGAATAAAGCGGCATTAAAGAGATGCGGCATCAATTTGAAGTGACATTAATTTTCCTGGCTTCATGGAAGAAGTGCTTCAATATGGAATGCGGTGTTAATGTAATGCAGCATTAATGCTATCCCTTGTCATTATAACATTGATGACTTTCGGCATAGAGCTTTCCAATTTTGTCACTCCCTTACTAACATGCGACATTATTACCAATTTCTTTGGCACGATATCTTTCATTCAGCTTTATAAGCGGCATGCGACATTGATGACGTTTGGTATTTTTTGCTTCGTTGATGACCTACGACACTGCCTATTATTCTATATTGATGAGGAGCAGCATTGTACACTTTTAACATCAATTTTTCTTAATACTTTCGACATTGCTTATTGATGCAACATCATGGTTATTTCGACATATCGTATACCTTTGAGATTGATAATGATAGTAACATTTGCCCCCGATATAAAAGAAGCATTGACTTTTCAAGTCAATAGCTTCTGCATTGGCTCTTTACCGCCTATTGGTATTCTTTACAGGTCCAATCGTACAATTAAAAAGATCTGACGGTAGCTGCATGTCTTCATTTCCACTTTAAATATTCAAATCTTCTCCTTTTTTCCTCTTTTACCTGCACTTCAATCTCAAGCAAAAGAAATTCCTAGATTCTCAAATCATTACAAATCTCATATTTCAAACATCCAAGCCATCATTAAGCTTCGATTTCTGATTCTACTTGCATTGATTAACTTGAATTAAGAAGTTTTATATCAAAATCATTATTAGGGTTTTATTTGGGTTTTATCAATTTTAAATTTACAATTAGGTTTAATTGAATGATTTTGATGTTGATATTCATATTATTGTTTAGATTAACGACCGAGTGTGCTTTTAGATTGAATTAGCAAAGAATTTTCATGTTTCTTAAATGTTTGAATACTTAAAGTCAGACGACATTGATTTGAAAACTTGGGTGTTTCTACTTTAACAGTAAAATGGATAGTCTATTCGAACTGAAACCCAATACCGCCTTGCTCTACATCAATATTGTTGCTTTACGACAGTACTATGATATTTCTCAATTATATTTCAGCATTGTTGCCTTACGACATCATTATAATATTCGACATTGATTAGTTTACTCTTTGTCCATTATTTTGATGATCGATTCCGAAGCTTAGAAAACCTATAGCGTAACAACTTTATGTTGTCAATGATTGAAAAGAGGCGCGACAACCTATTTGGAAACATAAGAGTTATTGTGATGATAGAATTTATGTCGATTACTAACTATAGATGCAACATATATAAATTCGACATTAAATAAAAGCATTGCCATTGAGATTCGATATTGATTTATGGGATTATAGTACGACATTGATAATCTTATTATATGTTACTGTCCTTTTTTGATAATCATCTCCATCATTCTTATATAGACCTTATAAGACATTGCATTTTACGACATAGATGCTTAGTAACTTTACGGGGCACTTATAAAAATATTATTAACCTACACTAACATTAGCCATTGACGTCGGTTATGTTTATCATTTTGACATTGTTTTTTTGGTTCAACATGAGATTCATGATAAATTTAGGATAATTTTTCATTCTGGTTTTACTAAATAGCCATAAATTTATTTCACACCACTTATTTTCATATTTTTGCTTGGCTAAAAATTTAAGTATTTTACCAACGTTGGTATAGATCACTTTAGGGTTATTTACTTGTTGTAAATATTGTAATAGATTTTGACTTTGACAATTTAACGTTATTACCTAGGAAATTCATATAATAACTTTCGAGCATTCTTGAATTTTATAAAATATATAATATTTTCTTATTTGGAATAATACCACCTGCCAAACAAATGGAAGGCAAGATGATAGTCCAAAAGGGAACCAAGAAACCCAATAAGGGCCCTAAAGCTTCTCCATCTACTAAGAAAGATGAACATCCTCTTTATTCATCACATATTACCACTCAAGAAGAAGTGAATTCCATTCTTAAGCAGTTTGGAATCATAGGTATAAAAGCTATTCTAGCCGGTTCTTCAAGCGGAATTGACAATCCCCTGGAAGATTTTTTTGCCTTCACTCCAATATATATATAGTACTCGAGATATCTTCCTTTCCATGACTTTCTTTTGAGATTCCTGGAGCACCTAAACATCACTCTAATTCAGTTAACTCCAAATTCATACACCTATTTGAACTGCTTGGATGTTCTTGCTAGGACAGCGAAGCTTCCCTCTCTAAGTGCTGAAATACTTTATGCCATAGCTAGCCTTACCAAGATAGGTGAGTGGCTGGGTAATCCACTATACCGCGTTCGTCCTCTTCCGAAAAGCTTGATTATCAATACTGAAAACAAGACCAAAGGATGGGAGAATCAATTTTTCTATGTCAAATGTTATATTTTTCACTTTTCTCTTAACTGATGCTTTCCTTTGGGTCCGACTTCCAAGCAGTTTAGCTCCTCTAATAGTGAGACTGTCAAATCCCAAACTTTGGCATCTAAAAACATGGTTGATAGACTCACACTTTCGACGGAAGCGAATCTTTGTCATTGCTCACTGATTGTAGACTAACATATAATGCTTAGGGAACCCCTAATAATGAATATGTTCAAGGGTAATAGTTGTTGGTCGTCAATAATAATAATGCTTTCGGTACTTCTTCTCCAGTTCAACGTGATCCCATTGGTAAGTTTTAACATAACTAGTGTGGAAATTCTGATGTCATTATTTTATTGACTTATTCTCTTTGATTTAAACTCGTCTGCCCCGTCGTTGCTTCTAAAGAGATAGGAGTTAAAGATGGTGCTCCCAAAAAGAGGAAAATTAAAGATGAAATTCTTGCCTCGTCTCAATTGAGCAAACCTTCTTCTATTGAGGAATCTATTACCAAAGCAATTGAAGCATTTGAAAAGGAAGCAGATGATGAGGTTCCTACTTATATTCCATCTTCTCCTCCAAACAAAAGGCCTAAGCTTGTAGGTGACTTTACTCTTACTATTATGGATGAGGAGGAACATGTGACCATTACTTGAGCTTTGAGGTTCCAAATCTAGAATCTTTTGGGCATAATGTTCAAGAATCTACTAAGATGGCTCACACTCTAGGTCCCTCCTCAAGATTTCTCTTCCTACTTCTCTGACAGCTCTTAATCACTTGTATGTTGATCTTAGGCCATCCTTTTTCCTAAATGACCCTCTTCCTTCAATGGCCTAGGTCCAGTCTCCAGTGGCCAGTTTCGATGATCATTTTCGATCGGCTATCAAATCTACCTTTATTACTTCTCTTGGGTCATTACACCCTCAGTTTATTTTAGGGATCATCTTTTAATTAATCTTAAGCATCTTTTATCGATGCATATTTCCTTTCATTTGGTTAATTTTTAGCTCCATATATCGTGTCCTGACTTAAACTTGTTATGCATTCTAGGAGGGAATGAACATGTTCCTCCTTCAAAAGGCTTCTCAAGGGCCTTTTAACGAAGTAGTTGAACTCAACAGACAGATCATTTCACTTAATCATAATTGATATTGCATCAACAAGAGTTGAAGTTGATACTAAAAATAAAAAGCTTGTCTCCTCGCTCAATGAGGAGAAAAATGCTAAACAGTTGCTATAAAATAAGGTAGAGGCATTAAAAGTAGACCTTGGGAACATCAATAAAGAAAAGGTCGAGCTAATTGAGAAAGAGGTGAAAATCTTAAAAGTGGACCTTGAGAGGGCCAATAAAGAAAAGACTGAGCAATTTAATAAGTACCAATCCTTGGAGGACAAGTTACAAGGGAAAACTAGCATCTTGGCCTACTCGAATAGTATTATCAGTTATGCCAAAAAGAAAGTCACTCTTTCCTCAATGAATTTCCTAAAATTACTAAGAAATGTTATGAAGAAGCCTTGTTTATAGCATATAATAATAACATTCAAAAGTTCCCTCACTTAGACTTTCCATCCCTCATAGACTGGAATGAAAAGATTAAAAGAAAGTCTAGTCTTATGTTGAAAAAAGACAAGAAATCTCTTTAGGAAGAGTTTCTTGCTGAAGAAAATGTTGATGCCAAAAGGTGGTCAACCTTTGACGATCCCCCTATCGATGAGGAAACAAAACCTAATAGAGAAGAAAGTGATGATAATGACAATGATGACAATGGTGGAAATGATAATGGTGGTGATGGTGATGGTGATGGAAAAGGTCTTTCAGGACCAAAAGATGGAGTGAGTGAATCAGGTGATCCTAACTTGGACTCAACCGTCTAAGGCGCGGGCTTTACTAATTTTCCTGATCCTCTAGATGCTACAAGAAAAGATTTTTCCAAAGATAACGCTCCTCTTAACCGTCGACCGAAGGAGAAAACTTAGACTAAATTCATGACCACACTGGTACGGAGTTCTTTATTTTAGGTGTTTAAGACTTTCTGTTTAGCTCTTGTTGATAAGTTTATTGTTTTAGTTGATGAAAAAGGACAAATACTATTACGAGATTCTTTATGAAAAGAGTGTGAATAGAGAGAATTATAACAACCCAAAATTTAACCTGTAATAATTAATTTGTTAATTAATTAAATAATAAAATAACTTTGTGAAATTTTAAAGACTGCGTTACGAGAGTATCACCATTGTGTCCATGGTAATTTTCTGGTCAATTTCCATACATAAAACGTCAGAAACTGAGCTAATATGGCCAAGCTACAAAATAAACAAAATGAGCAGAAATGCATATATATATACACACAGGTCGACCGGCCGGTCGACCTGGTTAAGGGGGTGGTCGACCGCTCGGTCGACCCGCCTTTCATTTTGGCAAGCGAACGAACGTTAATTCGTTTGAACGAATCAGCAGCCACCGAACACGTGTTTTGCATCCTTTAGTTTAATCTGATCCCTCCGTTTCTGCATCCGATGGCACCTACTCAGCATATGACTTGGTTACATCCTATTCAATCTTCAAAGCCAATGGTTCGAGATCCACTTCTACACCTATAAATAGACCCCTAGACCTAACACTTTTTCTCATTCTAGGTTTTCTCCAATTGGGAACACCTTTCTAGGAAGGACCCTAAACGGAATAATTTTTCCAAAGGAGACAGTTGTTATAAATTAAATTATTTTACAACTCCAAGTGGATTCGGGAAGACCGAAGAGAAAGCTTAGGACCAGAGGTGAGTGATTGTAATATTTTAAGATTTCTTTAAGTAATTTAAAATAATAGGGTTTACACTAGTTGTAGTTTTACTACGATATTTGAAATAGCCTTTTCATAATTTATTTACAGTTTTTTTTGAATTATTTTCAGTCTATTTCCTTTCAGCTATTCTTTTCAGTAATTTTAGTTTATTTCTGTTAACTATAGCTTTTCCGTTTATTTACGGTTTATTTACAGTATTTTAGTATATTTACTGTTATTTTTACGTTATTTACATCTTCTTTCTACGCTTTGGAATTTTTTCTATTTTCGGTTTCTTTTATTCCTCATTTTTCTCCACATGTGGATTAGAGTAGGATTAACGCGAGCATAGATTAAATTGTAAGAAAACTGAAATAATGGAACATGAGATGTAAATTTCATAGACTGTAATATAAATGGAATTGGACTGAAGCTACGCCTAAATACAACGTTAATTGGAGTGAATTAAAAAGATTGGCATAGTTATATCCTAGAATTGTAACTAAAAAGAATAAAAAATGAAAGAAGCTTATTTTCACAGTTTGACCTTGGGGTAAGTAGAAAGCATGATTATAACGTTGGTTATAATAAGAAAAAGAACGGAATGAGGCTTATGTTATGACTTAGGATAAATTAATAAGCAAATATAGTAAAGATAATAATAAAGGCTTATTTAAAACAATTTATCTAAGTTAATAAGCAAAGAAGAAAGTAGGACCTATACCTAATAGCATTCCCTATTAGACAAAATGGTGGTCTCACATTAGCCTAAAGCGAGACGAGGGCACACTTATGCTAAAAAGGGTAGTAATTGGTCAATTAGAAGTCCAAATCACGAGGGATTTGAACACGCGGTGCAACTAGATATTGTTTGGATGAAGGGCCAGCACCAACAGCATTTCCACTATAGATTCTATGGACACATGGTGATCTCACATTAGCCTGAAGTGGGATGAAGGGCACTCTTATGTTGAGGTAATAAGAAGACCCAATAGCTGGAGCAAAAGGTAGCATGGGCATGGTGGCAGTTATGCATTCGACTTCCATTCGGGTGCTCAGTAATAGCTATAAGTTCCAAGCGCTTAGTATGAGTGTCTTTTGTAGACATCATTACCTTCTGTGTAGGGAGCTATATATGTTGTCTTGGCCATAGTACAATTTTGTGTAGAGAGTTATATAGCGGCTGGTCCGCAGAAAGGTACTATAGAGTAGCAGGCCGATCAAAAAGTGTAGATTTAGGGTTACATCCTAATTACAGAATTAAGAATTCAGCCTAATCAAAGCGGAAATCAAAGGCAAGTGAAAGCAATCAAAAGTCAACCTATCTTATAAGTTGAGCAATATTTAATCGTACTTATTTCCAATTTATCTCTTTCCTGTTTCCTTTATTATCTTTATTCATGTTAGAACTGTTGTAGAGTCTACTACTTTATCTTTCTTAAAGACTCTAGTAATTCATTCACCAGACTTTTAGTCTAACCCACTCCTTCATTTTCCCCTTCCCCTCATGCAATCAAGGAGGAAGTCAGTAGGTTGCTGCAGCTTGAAGTTTTCTTGGAGGAGATTTCTTACATGTACTTCTTTTATTCTAGTTTTAGTTCTTATGTTATACTGGCACTATAATAAGGGACAATTGTACTTTGATTTTATGGAGACTATGGCTTTTGATTAAAAACATATATGGGTAGTTTGGCATTTGAATTACTTGGTATGTGATGACTTTTTATGAAGTTTGGTTTTGAACAAAATGTTGTAATTGTTTATGTTGTGTTATTATTATTTAATTTTAGTCTTGTGAATCTTAGTCTCTAATAGTCTTAGTTGTACCTACAACGCACCACATTATTTAATGTGTCTCGGGCATGCTAAGGGGTGTGGGGTGTTTCACTTGGTATCAGAGCGAGGTTATAGATGCCTAAAAATTTATTTTTAAAAGTAAAGTATTTTCCAAAATAACTTGTTTTAAAAGTATTTTTAGAAAAAAACTTTTAGAAATAGTTTTTAAGTATAAAGGAGTTTTTATAAAAAGCCCCACAAAGTCCAGTTCAATCTTCTTTCGAACCTAAGTTTTCATTTCTTTGCATAGTATGGCTGACTGGTTCCATAGAGCTACGGTACCAGAGGTGCAAGGGGAAGCGCCCAATACACCACTAGTAGGTGGAAATCCCTTTAATCGACCTACACCAACCGATTTTTCTAAGCTATGCAAGGACTTCATTAGCACAGGGGTGGAACATTCTCTGGCGTGAAGGATTTCAAGGAGACACAAGCTAGGTTGGAAGATATGGAGCAGAAGTTTAGGCGGTTAGGTTTGGAGGACCGACAAAGTGGTCAACCTTTCTATTGGAAGTTAAAGGGAGAACTTAAGGAGGTTCCTACAAGCTCTAAGAAATAGTGGTGCAAGGGCAAGAAGGATAAGAGGAAGAGGGAAGGCCCTCATAAGCGAATCAAGAAAAGCGGGAGATGTAATCATTATAGAATGACTAGTCATTACGCAAGAGACTGCAAGAGAGAGAAGGTAAAGAAGTGTTACAACTGTGGACAACCCAGTCATCTTAGTAAGTTTTGTCCTCAGAAGATGAGGCATGGAGCGAGTGCGTCTGCAGCGCAGATTCAAGCTTTGGATGTAACACCTTCCAACAGTGGACCGGACTGAGGTAGGAAAATTCGGTTTCTATTTTTGATTTTACCATTCATACTCTTTTCGATCCTAGACATCACACTCTTTCATCTTTAGTTCTTTGGTAGATTATTTGCACTTAGACATCTCTTTAGTAGTAGACCCCATTATTGTTTCAAACCCCATAGAAGGATCAACACACTTGTCTATGATCTTTAGGGGTTTAAAAATTTTATACTAGGCATAGAATTTGACTATGACGCCTATATTTTGAGATTTTTGGGGTATGGGAAGATTTTGAGAATAGATTAGCTATCAACATATGGAGCTATATTAGATTGCAAGAGAAGAGCTGTTAGACTGGAGACATGCATCAGTAGGACTCTTGAGATTTCTTACGACCCGCAAGGGTCAGTTATGTTGAGCTTCTTTTATTCCCTCGATTCATCATCATCAGAGTTAGACTCGGTTCATGTCATCAGATATTTTTCCAGACATCTTTAAGGAGGGTAGGGGACTACCCCCTAAGAGAGAAATTGACTTCAGGATTTATTTTGCTAGCCAGTAGCATTACCCATAGGGCATATGGCGTCTAGGGAAAGGAAGGTATTGAGCAAGCAGATCCGTAAGCTTTGGAGAAAGGTTTCATAAGAAGAAACATATCGGAATACTACACG
The DNA here is from genome assembly GCA_030765085.1 of Allium cepa. Taxonomy (NCBI): domain Eukaryota; kingdom Viridiplantae; phylum Streptophyta; class Magnoliopsida; order Asparagales; family Amaryllidaceae; genus Allium; species Allium cepa. The sequence continues at coordinate 281,985,959 of CM060935.1, forward strand.
CCAATCACTTTTGCTACCGAAGCAGGTGGTTCTCTTCGACTTTGCATTGACTATAGAGAATTGAATAAGCTCACAAAGAAGAACCATTATCCACTCTCTAGGATAGATGATCTTTTTGATGAGTTAGTTGGCTCTTCAGTATTCTCCCAGTTTGATTTATCCATTGGATTTCATCAGCTTAGGGTCATTGATGACAGCATTGATAAGATCGCATTTAGGACACCAGAGGGTTTTTTTGAGTTGTTAGTCATGACTTTTAGGCTAACCAATGTCCCAGCCTATTCTATATATTTGATGAACTATGTTGTTAGAGATGTCCTAAAATAAAGTTTGTGGTCGACATCTTGGTGTTTTCCAAGAAGTATGGAAGAGCATGTTATTCATCTAAATAAGGTTCTTTGTAGGTTTCGTGTTCGTCAATTGAGAGCAGATTTCTTGAAGTGTCACTTTTGAAGTGCGTTTATTGGGGCATAGAGAATGTCTACACATGGTGGGGATTTAAGAAACGGTTTTATACATTTAGGATTGGGATTATGGAAATCTAAAGAGAGGTAGGCATAGGTTAGAGATGTATAATAAAATTCAGTAGATAAGTAGAGAAGAAAGTCCACGTGTAGGTAATTGCAGAAATTATAATTGTCTCAGACAAGTGGATTTGACGGTGATGCCTTAGAATAAATATGAGTATACAAGAGGAATAGGAGTAAAGCCTTTAGTTTAGGAAAAGTACTCCGAGAGTAGTAAGTAGGAAGATCCACTTTATGCTAGGCCCAACAAAACGAAATTTTCGAAATTTGAAATTTTGAATTTTTTTTAGTTATTGGAACCCAAAATTTTCATTGTTGGTGTTTTCTTTCAGAAAGTAAAATTGGGTTTTTTGAAGAATGGTATGAAATTTAAGTTGGTTTTTATATAATGAAAAATTGGAATTCTTTTTTAAGAATAATATAGTATATATAAATAACTCACTAGTTACATTATAAGTAAACAAAGATTTTAAACATAAAAACCTAAAGTGTATCAAGTATCGAAAACATAGATTACAACATTTATTGTTATAATAAATATTTTTGTGAAAAATAAGAGGATCATAGGCTATAACCCTATTGTTATAGTAAGTGACTCCCAAGAGAAATATTTTACATAGGTATAAGAGATTTATAGGTATTTATTTAATTGAATCCATACACTAGTATTTTTGGGTTGCAGTAACGATGTTTTATACAACATCCATTTTAACCCAAATAAAAATGTACTTTAAAAGGCCCAAAGAACAGCAGGTTAACCCAGTAGTTGATCTTGACTTATCCTCACCTCCCCTTGGCAGACTCCACCCTCAACCCATGGATCCAACCCCCCTAGAAACTGTCCGGGCAGATCCTCCAGCTTCACCGTTGCCTTGCCTAAGGTCTTCTCTGTTCACTCCAGCAATTGTTCGCCGAAGTCCCAGAATCAATAGGGCAGCTTCTCTCCCTGGTAGTTTCTATAAAACTGTTGTTTTTTCCTCAGCCAATAGGAGTCTAAATAAAAAAATGGCTCATTGCATGGGTGTGAGTTTGTGTGATGATCACTACATTGCCATGCAAGCACTAAAATCAAAGCCTTTGTCCCTTTCCTAATGAAACTAATTTCATGGAATGTACTGGGTTTGGGGGACCCATCTAAAAGGCATGCTGTCAGCCTCACCCTATCCCCCCAATAAAGCAGACATTCTTTTTTTACAAGAATCTAAGTTGATTGACCCACCACAATCCCTCATTAGACACATGGGGGGCCTACTCTATCGGGTTGCGCCCACATAAATGCTGACGGTTCCAAAGGAGGTATCATCACCGCTTGGAACGAAGCTGTTTGGGCCCATCGTCATACCACTGTTCATCCATCGGCCTTACATGTAATACTCCGCCACATTCAATCAGGTATATTCTACTTTGTCACAAACATCCACGGTCCCCAAAACATCCATGAGAGGAATGTTCTCTGGGCCAATTGCTTTTCCTTCGCCTCTTATCTCAATGGACCCTGGTTAGTTGGAGGAGACTTTAACACAACCAGATCCTCCGAGGAGTGTAATTCTGGCTTTAACTCAATGGATTCGGACTCTTTCAATTCCTTCATCAATGAATGCTCTCTCATGGACCCTCCCATATACAATCATCTCTTCACCTGGTCTAACCGTAAAGCCGAACCTGCCTTAGCAAAACTAGACAGATTTCTTTTCAATGCAGCCTGAGATGACCTACACCCCCTCTTCTTGGTCTCTAGTCTTGCTACGACCATCTCAGACCATTGCCCCTCATTTTAGATACCAGTTCCTTCCCATCATCAAGCGTCCTTTCAGATTTGAGCATCTATGGCTTCTGGAGCCTTCTTCGACAATTTCATCAAACAAGTTTGATCCCAGCCTATGCAAATCCATTCAGCTTCCGCCAGAATTGTCTTCAAACTCCTCTCCCTTAGGAAAATTATCAGACCTTGGGCCAGATCCGTTTGGGGGTAACTTCGCTCATGCATCTCATCAACCCAAGACGAGATCTTAGATCTAAACATCCTTGAGGAGTCTCGTCCGCTTTCAGACATGGAACGGTCTCGCCTGAATATTCTTGAATCAGAACTGGATAGGCTTGTAAAGCAAGAAGAGTTAGGCAGGAAACAGCGCTCTAAAGCTAAATGGTTGGAGGCAAGGACAAAAACACCTACTATTTCCACCACCTAGCCAGCTGCCATCGCAGTTCCACTTCAATCTCGGAAATTGTCCACAACAACACTTCTTACACCAACCTTTCTAATCATCTTCACTTGTTTACAGATTACTACAGAAGTATTCTTAGCAACCCATCCGCAGCTCTCCCGGTCATTGATTGGTCCCTTCTTTATTCTGCCCCCTCCCCCATCCCCATTGACCGTCCATTCATAGAAGAGGAGATTTGGGCTGCTTTGAAGGGCATGTCTGATGACAAAGCACCCGGCCCAGATGGTTTCGGTCCACTCTTTTTCAAACATTTCTATCCTCCCTAAATCTCCTGGTGTTAATTCCCTCTCCTCCTTCCGTCCCATCAGCCTTCTCAACACAACCTTTAAAATCATTACCAAGGTCCTTGCCAATCGCCTTCAAAAAGTTATTGCCCCTCTGGTCGGGATTGAGCAGTCAGCCTTTATTCTTGGAAGAAACATCATGGACTGTGTAGCATCAGCTCAAGAAAGTATTTCCTTCTGCCACCAAACGTCGACCCCAGGTGTTTTACTGAAGCTAGATTTCTCTAAAGCATTTGATTTGGTAAATTGGAACTTCATTCTTGATCTCATGAAGTATAGAGGATTTCCCCCCAGATGGTGCAATTGGATCAAGCATATTTTTAACTCAAGTCTCTCATCTATATCGATCAACGGTGCTTCAGGGGGTCACATCAAGTCAGCTCGTGGTCTGAGACAGGGTGATCCTCTCTCGCCTCTCATCTTTGTCTTGGTAGCCGACGTCTTCAACAAAATGATCAAACTTGCCATTTCCAACAACCTCTTTTCTAACATTACACTCCCAGATTCCTCTTTAGCAGTTTCCAATCTGTAGTTTGCTGATGACACATTACTTTTTGTCTCCCCCCAGATCGATTATATACACTGCCTGAAAGTGGCTCTCTACTCTTTCAAGCTCATATCCGGCCTTTCCATTAACTTTAATAAGAGCTCTGTCATCATGTTAGGCAACTCTAATCACCTTGGCCCACTCATTTCGTCGTTGCTCAATTGTAACCTTTTAGATTTCCCTCTTTCTTACCTCATCATCCCTCTTCGTCCTACCAAGCTTCATAGATCATATTGGTCCCCACTAATTTCCAGGATTGAATCTAGACTTCAGAGTTAGAAGGCTCAGTCCCTCTCCACAGCTGGTCGCCTTCTATTAGTCAAATCCGTCTTATCAGCCATCCCATCATATTGGATGTCCTTTCACAAACTTCCCACCTGGGTCATCAACCGAATAGATAAAATCAGGAGTACCTTCCTTTGGAACGGCGGTGGTGTCAAAAGACTTATCAACTGGTATACTGCCTGTTTGCATCAGAATCAGGGTGGTCTTGGTATCACCAACCTCAGCGCTTTTAACTCCGCGCTCCTCGCTAAATGTCTTTGGAGATTACTCTCCCCTGGCAATTTTATATGGAAAGATTGGATTCTCTCACCTCATTACCATTCTAACAACCACCTCGTCCTTCACTTCCCGCCGCATAGTAGACCTTCTCCGTTCTGGGCTAGTGTGCTCCATACCCTACCCCGAGTCAAATCTTTTTTCCACGTTGTCATCGAAAATGGTAAAAACTGTGTGTTTTGGTTAGATACATGGCATAATCAATTCCCCCGGGCCAAATCTTTACCCCACCTCTTCTCTCATACACGCACCCCTTTGATATCGGTTAGTGACTGTATCAGCCTTGGTCCGGACTCCCTCTGCCCTCCATCCCTCTTCGGCTCTGACACCTTTTCCGACCTTATCTCCGTGTCCAATCTGCTTCATTCTCTTCAACTCACCACCTCGTCGGACAGTGTAGTCTGGACGCTTGCGCCTGCTAAGGGCTTCACCATCGCTTCCTGTTACTCTTACCTCTATAACCACGGCCACTTCTTCTCCTTCCTTAGACTCTGGGAATGCCCTATTCCACCGCGTATCGCCTTCCTCTAGCGGTGCCTTGCTCATGAACAAATCAACACTAAAGCGAGGCTTTTTCGCCTTCATATCGCGGTAGATCTGTCTTGTGCCTTCTGCTCTGACCACCTTGAAGATATCCCCCATGTAACGACCCGAAAATCCGTACCCCTTGAGTCAACACTATTCTACCTAAATCAACTCAAGTTGTACAGAAATACGAACCATTTGGGTTAAAGAAGAAGAGGTAGAAGAAGAGAATAGAAAACAACAACGGAATCTAACCATCGCAGCGGAGTAAAATATAATAGATAATAAATAATCTTTACTCAAAATCAAATATATCTGTTTACATATATTACATCATCAGGGTACATCAGTCACAGCTCACATCAATAACATACAACTGGATACACAGCTACACAACACAGCGGAATATATATATATATATAACAAGTACGAATGTACGTATCGTCATCCAGCTCGTCTCCTGAGCTCCACAGCATCATATCCTGTATCCTATAATACTCGATCTGACCCGAGCATTACAGTTAAATAATACCCGAGTCAGTCTGGAATACCAGCGTGAGAAAATCACACCCAATTGATTATTAAAGTTTCAAAATCCTTTGAAAACCCAAAAGCATCTCGTAAGACCACGCCACAAATAAACATGTCGGGTTTTTACCTTACGATAGCTAACAATTTTTATAGAAATCCACTGATACTATAATAGGGTCTATATACAAATACTTATAAAATAGCCGAAATTGTTACATTATTAAATTCCAGCTACTAGCCACAGAGTGGGTAATACAAACAAAACTCGTACAAGACTCGTAGGGAGAATGGATTTCCAACTAATGACTAGGCACTGGGGTACCACCTGTCGTATTACGGGGCCTAGATCACCGTACCGAGGAGTACGCCCGCTCCCCTGCAACACAAGGCCGGAACCATCCCTTACTGGACAGTCCCGAGTGAGATCACCCCGTGGTTGGGATCAGCAACCGCCCACTAAGCCGGAAAAAAAAAATAAGGGACATCTAGACTGGAATGACCTCACCCTGCTTGGGTGCTACCCACCTAGCCTTGCTGCATATCCCTTGATTTTCAGTCATTCCCATTTGATGAGGCTTGAGGCTAAGCGTTACCTTTTTAGAACTTCTCTTAGAATGTCCATCGCCCACCTGACGATGTTTCGCAAGCATTCATCCATACAAGTCCGTCCCGGGTTCGAACGGAACCGAAGGCATTATTCCTACTACATCCATTTTGGATATATCCTCAGGATTAGTAGAGACTAGCCCTTGCACTTCACTGCTCCATCTTCGAATCCAAAATCGTTCACACGAAACGTACAAACCGGATCGAAGTGGTTTTCGAGAAATTAATCTCGATCCCGGTCTCTTCGAAACGATCAACGCATTGTCCAATATTGATAGTCGGTTATTTAACTATCAATTATATTCACAAAACAACCATCTCCAAAAATATCTTCACAATATATATTTCTATTTTCAATCCTTTGAAAACAGTTTCAAATCCATCTTTCTTTTCAGAATCAACTTTCCCAAATATTTTCTATCTTCTTTGAAATCACCAAGCATAAAACTAGATTTTTAAATAATTTAAAACACTTTACTTTGAAAATATACTTTAAACATTTAAGTTAAATTACTTCAAAAATTTGTTAAAAATACATACTATAGGAATATTTGAAAATAAGGTTACTTAATAAAACATAAAACCAGATTTAAACTTTTAAAACAAATACTAAATCACTCTGTAAATAATTATTACTATAATATATTAAAAGGAAATACTTGCTTTAGAAATTAAATATTAGAAATAATAAATTTTACAAAACGTGATTTCTTTAAAAACAACTTTAAAACATTTAATTTATATTTACAAATTTACTTTTAAAAACGTGTACTTGGCCATCCAGAGAAAATCCCAACTTCAAGCACTTAAATCAATTTCCCAAATTGATTTCCAATTTATTCTATTTGAAATAAATTTCTTTACTTACTTGGTTCATTTCAAAATTCATTAATTATGGACTTTATTTTTATTATTATTATTTTCTGTTTGATTTTAAATTTTTTTTAACTGAAATATACCAATCTCAGCTTCTTCCAAATTCCTTCTTTATTTTTTTCAATAAATTGAATCTTAAATTTTAAATAAATGTTTTATAATAACCCTAAAATTTAAAATTCATTAATGTTCTGATTATTCAAATTTCCTTTACTAACTTAAGATTTATTTATTAGAATTTTTAAGGGGCACTTTATTTCTTTTCCAATAAATTAAATCTTAAATTTATTCAAATTTCTATAATTATTTTACTTACAAATTATCTTCGTTTTATTTCCAAAATCCAATTCTATATATATCGTAATAACTTAGCGCACCGGAATATATTCAGGTAAAACATAACATTCAATATTCCTATTATCAATAATATTCATCACAGAATATAAAATAATCACATCAGAGGGTATTAAATAATTTAAATAAATGTTGAGGGATCCAGTTGGATCCCTCCAACCTGTTTTCCCTGCATCCACCGATGTTAGCATAATATAAAATTCCAATTCCAAATATATCTCACACTACAGCACTTAAATCAATTCAACCATTTCAAATAATTATGTAAATCTAATCATTTAAGTTTAAATTTAACTGAGTGAGATTAACTCACCTTTGTTTTTTTTAATTGTAGTCCAAACCAACCAGCTCGTTTTCTTCACGATTCAGACCTTGTACAATCATTATATAATCTATTAATATTTGACTAATCATACAAATTTATTATCCATTTTATGATTTTAATTAATCAGTAAATCATTTTAAACTAATAAGTTGGGTTTAAACCAATAATTTATTTTAAACATATTTTCTTTTAATAAATATGTTTAGAAACTAAGAGAAATCTCATAACTTCAACAAATACATAAATTTGTACTAAACACCTATTCTCAAACTCTTATCTATAAGTTATATTATTATTTTTTATATAAATACATATATACGTATCTTAACAGATCTATATATTTTTTTCTTCTGTAAATCAAACTCCTATTTATAATAACTCCCTAAAATCTTTGTTTTAAATCTATATAAATTTTAATTTAACAGAAAATTATCTTATACCTCACAGAAAAGATGTAAACCCAGGCTTCGACCAACCCTAGCGAGCGCGTCTCCACCATGCGTCGGTGTAGCCTTAACACAGCCGCCTCCTTGTTAACACAACACCAAAGCATGCCCCATCCCTACCTCTGTCATTCAATTTATGCAATTGCCTCCATCTTCAATCACGACCTCCGCCAATCGCCTGTGACCAATCGTGACTTGCCACAAACCACTGCAAGTGCCAGTTCCGCCGATCCCCAATCTCGAAAGCACCACCCCAACCCTGCAAACATTTAATCCCCAAGTCGCAACTCAATCCAGACCTCAACAATACAACAAGCCTTCGAGCCCCTCGAGACCACCCCTCCTCGTTCGCCGCTACCCAGAACGAGCACGAAACCCTAAATCACCTCGTCGTCCCTGCCGTGTCGCACTTTCAAGCGTACGAGCCTTCTTCTATTGATTGGAACGGAGACGAGATTCGATTGAGTTATTTTACTTTATTCTTAATTTTCAAATCTCGGCTCGAAGAAAATTTCTGCAATTTCAATTCTTTTTTTTTCACTGAACGGTTTGGGAAAAAAAAGAGAAGAGGGTTCGGCCTTAACATCCTTCGATTGTTTTATTTATCTAGTTTTCTATACGGCTGAAAACTTCCTCATGAAGCTTCTTCCTCTTTTTTTTTATACTTCTTTCGGCAGTTAATATTTAAAGAGGGGAACGTTTTGGAGATGCCTTGCTATAGTGATGCGGGTAGAAAACAAATAAATCCTAACGTTTAGTTTATTTGTCCAGTCAAGGTATATAATATATTTTTATTTTTATTTTCAAAATTTAAATCGTCTCGAATTTTCGATATAGATTTCAACGCGTTTATATATCGTATGCTCACATACTAACTCCGATAAATACAAAATTTGAAATCCGATAATAATTCAATATTACGGACCCAATGGAATGGGTTTCGTCGAATTCCGAGACTACGCCTCGAAAGGCTATTTTTAAATTCAGTTTAAACGATAAAATTTTAAAACTGCACAAGCCACTGTTAATTTCAATTTTACAACTTCTATTATTTTCAGTGTTATCAATATAAATTTTATAAGCCTTCAAATTATTATTAACTGGCATAAAAACTGAAGATTCAATATTTTACCAACTTCAAATAATTTAATTTACTAATTTAATTATCAAATAAACTGTGATATCCGTAATTCAAGTTAAAATTACACTATTGAATATTTAAAATCGATTAAATATTCTGATTTAAATTGCTTAAAAATTCCGGGTCGTCACATTCCTACCCCCTTAAAAGAATTTCGTCCTCGAAATTACTAATTAGGAAGAATAGTCCAAAACCCGTTACTTTTCCAAAACTAAACAGTTTCTAACAATTCAACAACTTACCAACTATCTCTTATAAAAGATCCATTATCATTCTTATTAACTTCTAAACCTTTCCCTAGTTCCAAACCATACCATTTGTTTAACCATTCAAGTTTCAATTTAAAACCAAATTTTGAATTATCAAAATTTTTCTAACTCCCTAAATTTCCGAAAAATTTTGCCAGCGTCTCCTTTGCACGGCTAGCTCGGTACAACTACAAAATGGCACTACGGCCTCCCAAATCCAAAAAGAAAACAAAAAGCCAAGTGGCTCAATCCAAATCCAAATCCCAATCAAATTCCATACCAAATTTAAATACATACCTTTTTGTCGAGCATTTCAAATTTTTATCTTTGAAATCAATCCAATTCTCTTTTCCTTTTATATTACCTGCATATCCTGCTAAGCACTAATATCCAATCACAACTTTCAAAAACATTTTATCGACTTTTCACAAAATGTAAATATCTATTCATCCAAATATTAACTTGGAATATATTTATATTATCAATTTCCAACTAAGAATTCACTATTCCTTTCTTAAGTTTGGTATAAGTATTTAATACGCTTTTTATATTCATTTTCACCTTACCATTTCAGTTTATATCATTTCTATTCAAATTGATTCTTTCATTTCCATATGAATTCAATCTATCTTAAACTCTAAATATTTACATTTTATTCTTCATTTATACTGATTCATGTCCTTATTTTAATTAGTTTCAATTACTAACTTATTTCAAATTCCAATTTGAACTCCTTTTGTCGTTAAGAAAATTTTCCAAAATTTTCAAAAATTTTCTAACTCCCAAAATTTCTGAAAAATTTTGACAGAGTCCCCTTTGTACGGAGGAGCTTTTGCAATTTGACAAAAGAGATAAATATATATACATCGACACACCCGGTCGGAAAAACCAAAAACAGTTCATATTTCCTATTTTAATTGCGTAGGCGTACCTTATTTAGCATTTTTAAGCATGCAGCTTATTATTTAGCAGTTGATACCACCCAAATCCAGCCATACGGCTTCCAGGTACCTGTACTTACTCAATTTAAACATGTAAGTGCCAAATATATAAAGTTTAACAGCATATCACTTATTTTCAATAGTTAAAACATATGAATTCTAAAAGAAATTCACACCAAACATTTTTCCGTAAGCAATTTATAGACTTTTCATGCTAATTCAACTGTTTCATTTAATTTATAAACCATTTCATTCAATTTGAATGGTTTTCAATTCATTCGTATACCACTCCATCAATTCAAATGGTTTAAAACTCAATCGCTTACATTTAATTTATTCTTAAGCAAACTGAACTCATATTTAATTCAATTACTTTCAAAATCAATTTATTTTACCCTTATCAACACATAGAATTTTAATTGCTTCCCATTTACATCAAATGACAATTTATTTTATGCAATTCGACGAGATTTTTGTGAATAAATAAATATTTATGTTTATAACCAATTTAAATTGATTTCAACTCAATTTATACTTAATTCTATTCCATTTCGGATTTATTCACAATCCATATATTCTCAGTTTCATTGCATTTCAATTTTATTAACCAAACTAGTCCATTCAAAACCATTAACAACTTAGGTTTCATCTCCAATACCAATTAAATTTCCTTTTTATTTTAATCCATTCACAATCATTTATTTAGCTCGACACATTCCATTTAAATTTCATTTACAATCCATTTGTTTACGTTTCATTCCATATTTGTTTATTCCAAACTATTTTATTTAGCTCGAAGACAATCCAAGCTATTTCATTCAATAACCATTTTCTCAACTTATTTAAACCACATTTCATTTAATACTTGTTTATTCCATCATTTATCTATTCAATATAATTAGTTTATCCACATTCACTTAAACCATTCTAATAAACTCGAAACATTCTATTTTCCTTATTGTCCCAAGTTATTTCACTCCCTTAATAATTTAAATGGTTTACAATTATTTATTTAAGAAATTTCATTCCATTAAATATTATAGGCAACTCACCGAATTTTATTTCAATTTAAAATTTATTTGACTTGATTGAAAACCAATCCAATATTAATAAACTTAGTTTAGGTTGAATTCAATTCAACTCTCCTCCATTATTCGCTTAAGACAATTTACTTTAATTTATTCAAATTTTATACCTAAGCTCACTTTCATTTTACCAGCAAATTTTACTCTTTTATACTCAACTTAACTCAATTGATTCCAAGGCCATATCCAATTTATGTCCACTTATTGGATTTCATTTACACATTCAAACCATTACTATTTAATCCATTTACATTTTTATTTATTCGACGCATTCCTAACTATATTTAATCTGTTAACACTTCAAGTTAAATTTTAATCTATAACTCAAGTTCCGAATCCTCTATCCCTTTTCAAGTTTTCACCAATTTCATGGACTCGCAATTCAATTACATTCTCGGTTCATTTAATTAATTGCAAGGCCACTATCAATTATATTTCTTCACTAATGATTCAAGTCGGATTTGATTTATAACTTGAGTTTTATTTTCAAACTTCAATATTAACTCACCAATTCAGCTTTTCCTTAGCTACATTGGTTATCATTATATATTTCGTTATCTAATTTATAATCTACTTAGTTATTCCTTAATTTATAATTCAATACTTGAATTTTAATTTCAAATATCACTCCATTCAATTTGCTTAAGTTCAATTTATTTTATAATTCAAGTTTTTATCTTCTTTCTATTTTCAATTCATCAAAAATATTTATTCTGGGTTTTCTATCCCACCTTTCAAATTCTATATGACACAACCTATATTTTTTTTAACACTATTCCATTCATTATAGACTTGAATATATTCTTCTATTAATTTGACTCAAGCCTTATGCATATTTATAACCCAAGCATATTTTTATTCCATGCATTATAATTCCTTTACACGTTATTCTTATTTATTCATTCTAATTCCGATCCTTATTCAATTTATTTTTCATTTATTTAAGTAAGAATATAATTCCATTCAATAATTCAATTGAATTCTTATTCCAATTCAATTTTATTTGAACTCGGTTTTATTTAACCCAATTCGATTTCAACTTGATTCGAATACAACTGGATATTATTTTCAGCCTATTCGATCAATTTCAATTCAGTTAAATTTTATTCTCCAATCCATGTTAATTCCATTTTTAACTTTTCTCTTTAAATTTAAACTCCAACCCTCAAAGCTTATATTACATTCCTGTTTTAAAAATCATCTCAATTTATAAGCTTACAACTATCTCATCAGGATTTTTATACACCCGACTTTTGGTTTCAAATTATTTTGAAATTTCCAACATCTCAATTATCATTTCTCAAAAATTTTAAACCAATCCTGGCTTTATTCCCAACAAATTTCCTTTGAGATTTTCAAAAACAACTAGCTTTTCTGAACAAATCAGTTTTTAGCAGCAATCCGTCACTTAGAAATTCGAAAATGAATACTGATGATGCGGCCGTCATCATCAGAATTATTTTCCAATAATCTGAGTGATTTCAATGCTATATCACTTTCAAAATTTATTTAAAACAGATTTACATTCAGAAATATCTCCAAACATCAATGCTATTATCTATCTCCAAAACACTTCGATAAACATTTCCCAATCTCCGGGATTTAAATTTCTAAAGCCTGCTTAAATAAATTTTAACTATAATTCATATGCACAGCTTACGCTCATACAAATTCTTATTTGATTATTCTTCAATTTATAATTTACATTTATAATTCATATTTATAACTTCATTTTATAATTAATCTATTTCCTTAGATTTTAGTTATATTTCAATTTCTAGTTAAATTTTCACTTAACAATGATAATACTTTAATATTACCATTTCTAACATCCAAGCAACCCTATATTACATCATCAGGGTACATCAATCACAGCTCACATCAATAACATACAACTGGATACACGGCTACACAACACAGCGGAATATATATATATATATATATATATATATATATATATATATATATATATAAACGAATGAACGTATCGTCATCCAGCTCGTCTCCTGAGCTCCACAGCATCATATCTGGTATCCTATAATACTCGGTCTGACCCGAGCATTACAGTTAAATAATACCCGAGTCAGTCTGGAATACCAGCGTGAGAAAATCACACCCAATTGATTATTAAAGTTTCAAAGTCCTTTGAAAACCCAAAAGCATCTCGTAAGACCACGCCACAAATAAACATGTCGGGTTTTTACCTTACGATGGCTAAAACAATTTATGTAGAAATCCTATGATATTATAATAGGGTCTATATACAAATACTTATAAAATAGCTGAAATTGTTACATTATTAAATTCCAGCTACTAGCCACAGAGTGGGTAATACAAACAAAACTCGTACAAGGCTCGTAGGGAGAATGGATTTCCAACTAATGACTAGGCACTGGGGTACCACCTGTCACAGTACGGGGCCTAGATCACCGTACCGAGGAGTACACCCGCTCCCCTGCAACACAAGGCCAGAACCATCCCTTACTGGACAGTCCCGAGTGAGATCACCCCGCGGTTGGGATCAGCAACCGCCCAGTAAGCCGGAAAAAAAATAAGGGACATCTAGACTGGAATGACCTCACCCTGCTTGGGTGCTACCCACCTAGCCTTGCTGCATATCCCCTGATTTTCAGTCATTCCCATTTGAAGAGGCTTGAGGCTAAGCGTTACCTTTTTAGAACTTCTCTTAGAATGCCCATCGCCTACCTGATGATGTTTCGCAAGCATTCATCCATACAAGTCCTTCCCGGGTTCGAACGGAACCGAAGGCACTATTCCTACTACATCCATTTTGGATATATCCTCAGGATTAGTAGCGACTAGCCCTTGCACTTCACTGCTCCATCTTCGAATCCAAATCGTTCACACGAAACATACAAAATGGATCGAAGTGGTTTTCGAGAAATTAATCTCGATCCCGGTCTCTTCGAAACGATCAACGCATTGTCCAATATTGATAGTCGGTTATTTAACTATCAATTATATTCACAAAACAACCATCAATCCATAAATAATTTTTCCAAATTATTTATTAATCTCCAAAAATATCTTCACAATATATATTTCTATTTTCAATCCTTTGAAAACAGTTTCAAATCCATCTTTCTTTTCAGAATCAACTTTCCCAAATATTTTCTATCTTCTCTGAAATCACCAAGCACAAAACTAGATTTTTAAATAATTTAAAACACTTTACTTTGAAAATATACTTTAAACATTTAAGTTAAATTACTTCAAAAATTTGTTAAAAATACATACTATAGGAATATTTGAAAATAAGGTTACTTAATAAAACATAAAACCAGATTTAAACTTTTAAAACAAATACTAAATCACTCTGTAAATAATTATTACTATAATATATTAAAAGAAAATACTTGCTTTAGAAATCAAATATTAGAAATAATAAATTTTACAAAACGTGATTTCTTTAAAAACAACTTTAAAACATTTAATTTATATTTACAAATTTACTTTTAAAAACGTGTACTTGGCCATCCGGAGAAAATCCCAACTTCAAGCACTTAAATCAATTTCCCAAATTGATTTCCAATTTATTCTATTTGAAATAAATTTCTTTACTTACTTGGTTCATTTCAAAATTCATTAATTATGGACTTTATTTTTATTATTATTATTTTCTGTTTGATTTTAAATTTTTTTTAACTGAAATATACCAATCTCAGCTTCTTCCAAATTCCTTCTTTATTCTTTTCAATAAATTGAATCTTAAATTTTAAATAAATGTTTTATAATAACACTAAAATATAAAATTCATTTATCTTCTGATTATTCAAATTTCCTTTACTAACTTAAGATTTATTTATTAGAATTTTAAAGGGGAACTTTATTTCTTTTCCAATAAATTAAATCTTAAATTTATTCAAATTTCTATAATTATTTTACTTACAAATTCTCTTCGTTTTATTACCAAAGTCAATTCTATATATATCGTAATAACTTAGTGCACCGGAATATATCAGGTAAACCATAACATCCAATATTCCTATTATCAATAATATTCATCACAGAGTATAAAATAATCACATCATAGGGTATTAAATAATTTAAATAAAAGTTGAGGGATCCAGTTGGATCCCTCCAACCTGTTTCCCATGCATCCACCGATGTTAGCATAATATAAAATTCCAATTCCAAATATATCTCACACTACAGCACTTAAATCAATTCAACCATTTCAAACAATTATGTAAATCTAATCATTTAAGTTTAAATTTAAGTGAGTGAGATTAACTCACCTTTGCTTTTTTTTAATTGTAGTCCAAACCAACCAGCTCTTCACGATTCAGACCTTGTACAATCATTATATAATCTATTAATATTTGACTAATCATACAAATTTATTATCCATTTTATGATTTAATTTATCAGTAAATCATTTTAAACTAATAAGTTGGGTTTAAACCAATAATTTATTTTAAACATATTTTCTTTTAATAAATATGTTTAGAAACTAAGAGAATTCTCATAACTTCAACAAATACATAAATTTGTACTAAACACCTATTCTCTAACTCTTATCTATAAATTATATATATTTTTTATATAAATACATATATACGTATCTTAACAGATCTATATATTTTTTTCTTCTGTAAATCAAACTCCTATTTATAATAACACCCTGAAATCTTTGTTTTAAATCTATATAAATTTTAATTTAACAGAAAATTATCTTATACCTCACAGAAAAGATGTAAACCCAGGTTTCGACCAACCCTAACGAGCGCGTCTCCACCATGCGTCGATGTAGCCTTAACACAGCCGCCTCCTTGTCAACACAACACCAAAGCATGCCCCATCCGTACCTCTGTCATTCAATTTATGCAATTGCCTCCATCTTCAATCACGACCTCCGCCAATCGCCTGTGACCAATCGTGACTTGCCACAAACCACTTCAAGTGCCAGTTCCGCCGATCCCCAATCTCGAAAACACCACCCCAACCCTGCAAACATTCAATCCCCAAGTCGCAACTCAATCCAGACCTCAACAATACAACAAGCCTTCGAGCCCCTCGAGACCACCCCTCCTCGTTCACCGCTACCCAGAACGAGCACGAAACCCTAAATCACCTCGTCGTCCCTGCCGTGTCACACTTTCAAGCGTACGAGCCTTCTTCTATTGATTGGAACGAAGACAAGATTCGATTGAGTTATTTTACTTTATTCTTAATTTTCAAATCTCGGCTCGAAGCAAATTTGTGCCATTTCAATTCTTTTTTTTTCACTGAACGGTTTGGGAAAAAAAAGAGAAGAGGGTTCGGCCTTAACATCCTTCGATTGTTTTATTTATTTAGTTTTCTATACGGCTGAAAACTTCCTCATGAAGCTTCTTCCTCTTTTTTTTATACTTCTTTCGGCAGTTAATATTTAAAGAGGGGAACGTTTTGGAGATGCCTTGCTACAGTGATGCGGGTAGAAAACAAATAAATCCTAACGTTTAGTTTATTTGTCCAGTCAAGGTATATAATATTTTTTTATTATTATTTTGTTTTTTCAAAATTTAAATCGTCTCGAATTTTCGATATAGATTTCAACGCGTTTATATATCGTATGCTCACATACTAACTCCGATAAATACAAAATTTGAAATCCGATAATAATTCAATATTACGGACCCAATGGAACTGGTTTCGTCGAATTCCGAGACTACGTCTCGGAAGGCTATTTTTAAATTCAGTTTAAACGATAAAATTTTAAAACTGCACAAGCCGCTGTTAATTTCAATTTTACAACTTCTATTATTTTTAGTGTTGTCAATATAAATTTTATAAGCCTTCAAATTATTATTAACAGGCTTAAAAACTGAAGATTCAATATTTTACCAACTTCAAATAATTTAATTTACTAATTTAATTATCAAATAAAGTGTGATATTCGTAATTCAAGTTAAAATTACACTATTGAATATTTAAAATGGATTAAATATTCTGATTTAAATTGCTTAAAAATTCCGGGTCGTCACATTCCTCCCCCCTTAAAAGAATTTCTTCCCGAAATTACTAATTAGGAAGAATGGTCCAAAACCCGTTACTTTTCCAAAACTAAACAGTTTCTAACAATTCAACAACTTACCAACTATCTCTTATAAAAGATCCATTATCATTCTTATTAACTTCTAAACCTTTCCCTAGTTCCAAACCATACCATTTGTTTAACCATTCAAGTTTCAATTTAAAACCAAATTTTGAATTATCAAAATTTTCTCAAAATTTATCTAACTCCCTAAATTTCCGAAAATTTTTGCCAGCGTCTCCTTTGCGCGGCTAGCTCGGTACAACTACAAAATGGCACTACGGCCTCCCAAATCCAAAAAGAAAACAAAAAGCCAAGTGGCTCAATCCAAATCCAAGTCCCAATCAAATTCCATACCAAATTTAAATACACACCTTTTTGTCGAGCATTTCAAATTTTTATCTTTGAAATCAATCCAATTCTCCTTTCCTTTTATATTACCTGCATATCCTGCTAAGCACTAATATCCAATCACAACTTTCAAAAACATTTTATCGATTTTTCACAAAATGACAATATCTATTCATCCAAATATTAACTTGGAATATATTTATATTATCAATTTCCAACTAAGAATTCACTATTCCTTTCTTAAGTTTGGTATAAGTATTTAATATGCTTTTTATATTCATTCTCACCTTACCACTTCAGTTATATCATTTCTATTCAAATTGATTCTTTCATTTCCATATGAATTCAATTTATCTTAAACTCTAAATATTTACATTTTATTCTTCATTTATACTGATTCATGTCCTTATTTTAATTAGTTTCAATTACTAACTTATTTCAATTTCCAATTTGAACTCCTTTTGTCGTTAAGAAAATTTTCCAAAATTTCCAAAAAGTTTCTAACTCCCAAAATTTCTGAAAAATTTTGACAGAGTCCCTTTTGTACGGAGGAGCTTTTGCAATTTGACAAAAAAGATAAATATACATACATCAACCCACCCGGTCGGAAAAACAAAAAATAGTTCATATTTCCTATTTTAATTGCGTAGGCGTACCTTATTTAGCATTTTTAAGCATGCAGCTTATTATTTAGCAGTTAATACCACCCAAATCCAGCCATACGGCTTCCAGGTACCTGTACTTACTCAATTTAAACATGTAAGTGTCAAATATATAAAGTTTAACAACATATCACTTATTTGCGATAGTTGAAACATATGAATTCTAAAGGAAATTCACACCAAACATTTTTCCGTAAGCAATTTATAGACTTTTCATGCTAATTCAACTGTTTCATTTAATTTATAAACCATTTCATTCAATTTGAATGGTTTTCAATTCATTCGTATACCACTCCATCAATTCGAATGGTTTAAAACTCAATCGCTTTCATTTAATTTATTCTTAAGAAAACTGAACTCATATTTAATTCAATTACTTTCAAAATCAATTTATTTTACCCTTATCAACACATAGAATTTTAATTACTTCCCATTTACATCAAATGATAATTTATTTTATGCAATTCGACGAGATTTTTGTGAATAAATAAATATTTATGTTTATAACCAATTTAAATTGATTTCAACTCAATTTATACTTAATTCTATTCCATTTCGGATTTATTCACAATCCATATATTCTCAGTTTCATTGCATTTCAATTTTATTAACCAAACTAGTCCATTCAAAACCATTAACAACTTAGGTTTCATCTCCAGTACCAATTAAATTTCCTTTTTATTTATTCCATTCACAATCATTTATTTAGCTCGACACGTTCCATTTAAATTTCATTTACAATCCATTTGTTTACGTTTCATTCCATATTTGTTTATTCCAAACTATTTTATTTAGCTCGAAGACAATCCAAGCTATTTCATTCAATAACCATTTCTCAACTTATTTAAACCACATTTCATTTGATACTTATTTATTCCATCATTTATCTATTCAATATAATTAGTTTATCCACATTCACTTAAACCATTCTAATAAACTCGAAACATTCTATTTTCCTTATTGTCTCAAGTTATTTCACTCCCTTAATAATTTAAATGGTTTACAATTATTTATTTAAGAAATTTCATTCCATTAAATATTATCGGCAACTCACCGAATTTTATTTCAATTTAAAATTTATTTGACTTGATTGAAAACCAATCCAATATTATTAAACTTAGTTTAGGTTGAATTCAATTCAACTCTCCTCCATTATTCAGCTTAAGACAATTTACTTTAATTTATTCAAATTTTATACCTAAGCTCACTTTCATTTTACCAGCAAATTTTACTCTTTTATACTCAACTTAACTCACTTGACTCCAAGGCCATATCCAATTTATTTCCACTTATTGGATTTCATTTACACATTCAAACCATTACTATTTAATCCATTTACATTTTTATTTATTCGACACATTCCTAACTATATTTAATCTGTTAACACTTCAAGTTAAATTTTAATTTATAACTCAAGTTCCGAATCCTCTATCCCTTTTCAAGTTTTCACCAATTTCATGGACTCACAATTCAATTACATTCTCGGTTAATTTAATTAATTGCAAATCCACTATCAATTATATTTCTTCACTAATGATTCAAGTCGGATTTGATTTATAACTTGAGTTTTATTTTCAAACTTCAATATTAACTCACCAATTCAGCTTTTCCTTAGCTACATTGGTTATCATTATATATTTCGTTATCTAATTTATAATCTACTTAGTTATTCCTTAATTTATAATTCAATACTTGAATTTTAATTTCAAATATCACTCCATTCAATTTGCTTAAGTTCAATTTTTTTATAATTCAAGTTTTTATCTTCTTTCTATTTTCAATTCATCAAAAATATTTATTCTGGGTTTTCTATCCCACCTTTCAAATTCTATAAGTCACAACCTATATTTTTTTTACACTATTCCATTCATTATAGACTTGAATATATTCTTCTTTTAATTTGACTCAAGCCTTATGCTTATTTATAACCCAAGCATATTTTTATTCCATGCATTATAATTCCTTTACACGTTATTCTTATTTATTCATTCTAATTCCAATCCTTATTCAATTTATTTTTCATTTATTTAAGTAAGAATATAATTCCATTCAATAATTCAATTGAATTCTTATTCGAATTCAATTTTATTTGAACTCGGTTTTATTTAACCCAATTCGATTTCAACTTGATTCGAATACAACTGGATATTATTTTCAGCCTATTCGATCAATTTCAATTCAGTTAAATTTTATTCTCCAATCCATGTTAATTCCATTTTTAACTTTTCTCTTTAAATTTAAACTCCAACCCTCAAAGCTTATATTCCATTCCTGTTTTAAAAATCATCTCAATTTATAAGCTTACAACTATCTCATCAGGATTTTTATACACCCGACTTTTGGTTTCAAATTATTTTGAAATTTCCAACATCTCAAATCTCATTTCTCAAAAATTTTAAACCAATCCTGGCTTTATTCCCAACAAATTTCCTTTGAGATTTTCAAAAACAACTAGCTTTTCTAAACAAATCAGTTTTTAGCAGCAATCCGTCACTTAGAAATTCGAAAATGAATACTGATGATGCGGCCGTCATCATCAGAATTATTTTCCAATAATCTGAGTGATTTCAATGCTATATCACTTTCAAAATTTATTTAAAACAGATTTACATTCAGAAATATCTCCAAACATCAATGCTATTATCTATCTCCAAAACACTTCGATAAACATTTCCCAATCTCCGGGATTTAAATTTCTAAAGCCTGCTTAAATAAATTTTAACTATGATTCATATGCACAGCTTATGCTCATACAAATTCTTATTTGATTATTCTTCAATTTATAATTTACATTTATAATTCATATTTATAACTTCATTTTATAATTAATCTATTTCCTTAGATTTTAGTTATATTTCAATTTCTAGTTAAATTTTCACTTAATAATGATAATACTTTAATATTACCATTTCTAACATCCAAGCAACCCTATATTAGCTAAGTAGTTTTCAAAAACTTCCTTTATATCAAAATATATTTTGGGTAAAATTATTTCATTTACCCACATTTAAAACAATACCGTGTCGATTGCTCTATTCAAATGTTTAAAAACCCCTTCGATACAGTTGCGCAGACTGTGTCGACAAAGGTTCATATGCCACTCAATAAACCAATCAACACAGTATTAAAACAATTTATATTCACTAACAAATACGCGCTCATATCTATTAATACACTCAAGCTCATTCTAGAGTACTATAGACTCTATTTTATGAGTAATTCCCACCTGAGCCAAGGTTATCTCCAACCTAAGCTCTGATACCAAGTGTAACGACCTGAAAATCCGTACTCCTTGAGTCAACACTATTCTACCTAAATCAACTCAAGTTGTACAGAAATACAAACCATTTGGTTTAAAGAAGAAGAGGTAGAAGAAGAGAATAGAAAACAACAACGGAATCTAACCATCGCAGCGGAGCAAAATATAATAGATAATAAATAGTCTTTACTCAAAATCAAATATATCTGTTTACATATATTACATCATCAGGGTACATCAATCACAGCTCACATCAATAACATACAACTGGATACACGGCTACACAACACAGCGGAATATATATATATATATATATATATATATATATATATATATATATATATATATAT
Organism: Allium cepa; assembly: GCA_030765085.1. Classification (NCBI taxonomy): domain Eukaryota; kingdom Viridiplantae; phylum Streptophyta; class Magnoliopsida; order Asparagales; family Amaryllidaceae; genus Allium; species Allium cepa. The sequence continues at coordinate 282,007,840 of CM060935.1, forward strand.
ATATATATATATAAACGAATGTACGTATCGTCATCCAGCTCGTCTCCTGAGCTCCACATATCATGTATCCTACAATACTCGGTCTGACCAGAGCATTACAGTTAAATAATACCCGAGTCAGTCTGGAATACCAGCGTGAGAAAATCACACCCAATTGATTATTAAAGTTTCAAAATCCTTTGAAAACCCAAAAGCATCTCGTAAGACCACGCCACAAATAAACATGTCGGGTTTTACCTTACGATAGCTAAAACAATTTTTATAGAAATCCTTTGATATTATAATAGGGTCTATATACAAATACTTATAAAATAGCTGAAATTGTTACATTATTAAATTCCAGCTACTAGCCACAGAGTGGGTAATACAAACAAAACTCGTACAAGGCTCGTAGGGAGAATGGATTTCCAACTAATGACTAGGCACTGGGATACCACCAGTCATTGTACGGGGCCTAGATCACCGTACCAAGGAGTAAACCCGCACCCCTGTAACACAAGGCCGGAACCATCCCTTACTGGACAGTCCCGAGTGAGATCACCCCGCGGTTGGGATCAGCAACCGCCCACTAAGCCGGAAAAAAAAGTAAGGGACATCTAGACTGGAATGACCTCACCCTGCTTGGGTGCTACCCACCTAGCCTTGCTGCATATCCCCTAATTTTCAGTCATTCCCATTTGATGAGGCTTGAGGCTAAGCGTTACCTTTTTAGAACTTCTCTTAGAATGCCCATTGCCCACCTGATGATGTTTCGCAAGCATTCATCCATACAAGTCCGTCCCGGGTTTGAACGGAACCGAAGGCACTATTCCTACTACATCCATTTTGGATATATCCTCAGGATTAGTAGCGACTAGCCCTTGCACTTCACTTCTCCATCTTCGAATCCAAAATCGTTCACACGAAACGTACAAACCGGATCGAAGTGGTTTTCGAGAAATTAATCTCGATCCCGGTCTCTTCGAAACGATCAACGCATTGTCCAATATTGATAGTCGGTTATTTAACTATCAATTATATTCACAAAACAACCATCAATCCATAAATAATTTTTCCAAATTATTTATTAATCTCCATAAATATCTTCACAATATATATTTCTATTTTCAATCCTTTGAAAATAGTTTCAAATCCATCTTTCTTTTCAGAATCAACTTTCCCAAATATTTTCTATCTTCTCTGAAATCACCAAGCACAAAACTAGATTTTTAAATAATTTAAAACACTTTACTTTGAAAATATACTTTAAACATTTAAGTTAAATTACTTCAAAAATTTGTTAAAAATACATACTACAGGAATATTTGAAAATAAGGTTACTTAATAAAACATAAAACCAGATTTAAACTTTTAAAACAAATACTAAATCACACTGTAAATAATTATTACTGTAATATATTAAAAGGAAATACTTGCTTTAGAAATTAAATATTAGAAATAATAAATTTTACAAAACGTGATTTCTTTAAAAACAACTTTAAAACATTTAATTTATATTTACAAATTTACTTTTAAAAACGTGTACTTGGCCATCCAGAGAAAATCCCAACCTCAAGCACTTAAATCAATTTCCCAAATTGATTTCCAATTTATTCTATTTGAAATAAATTTCTTTACTTACTTGGTTCATTTCAAAATTCATTAATTATAGATTTTATTTTTATTATTATTATTTTCTGTTTGATTTTAAAAAAAATAACTGAAATATACCAATCTCAGCTTCTTCCAAATTCCTTCTTTATTCTTTTCAATAAATTGAATCTTAAATTTTAAATAAATGTTTTATAATAACACTAAAATTTAAAATTCATTAATCTTCTGATTATTCAAATTTCCTTTACTAACTTAAGATTTATTTATTAGAATTTTAAAGGGGCACTTTAAGTCTTTTCCAATAAATTAAATCTTAAATTTATTCAAATTTCTATAATTATTTTACTTACAAATTCTCTTCGTTTTATTTCCAAAATACAATTCTATATATATCGTAATAACTTAGCGCACCGGAATATATTCAGGTAAACCATAACATCCAATATTCCTATTATCAATAATATTCATCACAGAGTATAAAATAATCACATCAGAGGGTATTAAATAATTTAAATAAATTTTGAGGGATCCAGTTGGATCCCTCCAACCTGTTTTCCCTGCATCCACCGATGTTAGCATAATATAAAATTCCAATTCCAAATATATCTCACACTACAGCACTTAAATCAATTCAACCATTTCAAAAAATTATGTAAATCTAATCATTTAAGTTTAAATTTAACTGAGTGAGATTAACTCACCTTTGTTTTTTTTAATTGTAGTCCAAACCAACCAGCTCTTCACGTTTCAGACCTTGTACAATCATTATATAATCTATTAATATTTGACTAACCATACAAATTTATTATCCATTTTATGATTTAATTAATCAGTAAATCATTTTAAACTAATAGTTGGGTTTAAACCAATAATTTATTTGAAACATATTTTCTTTTAATAAATATGTTTAGAAACTAAGAGAAATCTCATAACTTCAACAAATACATAAATTTGTACTAAACACCTATTCTCTGACTCTTATCTATAAATTATATTTTTTTTATATAAATACATATATACGTATCTTAACAGATCTATATATTTTTTCTTCTGTAAATCAAACTCCTATTTATAATAACTCCCTAAAATCTTTGTTTTAAATCTATATAAATTTTAATTTAACAGAAAATTATCTTATACCTCATAGAAAAGATGTAAACCCAGGCTTCGACCAACCCTAGCGAGCGCGTCTCCACCATGCGTCGATGTAGCCTTAACACAGCCGCCTCCTTGTCAACACAACACCAAAGCATGCCCCATCCCTACCTCTGTCATTCAATTTATGCAATTGCCTCCATCTTCAATCACGACCTCCGCCAATCGCCTGTGACCAATCGTGACTTGCCACAAACCACTGCAAGTGCCAGTTCCGCCGATCCCCAATCTCGAAAACACCACCCCAACCTTGCAAACATTCAATCCCCAAGTCGCAACTCAATCCAGACCTCGACAATACAACAAGCCTTCGAGCCCCTCGAGACCACCCCTCCTCGTTCGCCGTTACCCAGAACGAGCACAAAACCCTAAATCACCTCGTCGTCCCTGCCGTGTCGCACTTTCAAGCGTTCGAGCCTTCTTCTATTGATTGGAACGAAGACGAGATTCGATTGAGTTATTTTACTTTATTCTTAATTTTCAAATCTCGGCTCGAATAAAATTTCTGCCATTTCAATTCTTTTTTTTTCACTGAACGGTTTGGGGAAAAAGAGAAGAGGGTTCGGCCTTAACATCCTTCGATTGTTTTATTTATTTAGTTTTCTATATGGCTGAAAACTTCCTCATGGAGCTTCTTCCTCTTTCTTTTTTTTTATATTTCTTTCGGCAGTTAATATTTAAAGAGGGGAACATTTTGGAGATGCCTTGCTACAGTGATGCGGGTAGAAAACAAATAAATCCTAGCGTTTAGTTTATTTGTCCAGTCAAGGTATATAATATATTTTTTTATTTTTTTTTCAAAATTTAAATCGTCTCGAATTTTCGATATAGATTTCAACGCGTTTATATATCGTATGCTCACACACTAACTCCGATAAATACAAAATTTGAAATCCGATAATAATTCAATATTACGGACCCAATGGAACTGGTTTCGTCGAATTCCGAGACTACACCTCGGAAGGCTATTTTTAAATTCAGTTTAAACGATAAAAATTTTAAACTGCACAAGCCACTGTTAATTTCAATTTTACAACTTCTATTATTTTCAGTGTTATCAATATAAATTTTATAAGCCTTCAAATTATTATTAACAGGCTTAAAAACTGAAGATTCAATATTTTACCAACTTCAAATAATTTAATTTACTAATTTAATTATCAAATAAACTGTGATATCCGTAATTCAAGTTAAAATTACACTATTGAATATTTAAAATCGATTAAATATTCTGATTTAAATTGCTTAAAAATTCTGGGTCGTCACACCCCACTTATTTCATGACTGTGACTTCACATACTCAATATGGGCTGCAACCAGCACCCACCTCCTCGGTGATATCCCTGATCAGCCAGACATATTTGATCACTGGCAATACAATCCCCATAATCTCCTCCTGAATGTCTACATCGCTCTCTTCTGTTGGTGTATATGGGGGGAACGTAATGCACACGTGTTTAATAAACCAAGATATCACTTTGAAGGTATTTGCAGATGTATTATCTTTTTATTCACCAATATTACAGGTCGGAGCTCATCAGCCCCTTTCAGACTTCGTCTTCCACAGCGAAGTTCATCTCCAACTGAGTCGCAAGGAAGCAGTTCGGCGTTCCCACCCTGACTAAGTTGCGAGCTGATGTTAGTATCTTGATGCTTTCGGTATCTTGATGATTATTTAGTTTTGTCCCCAGTTTTTATTCTTGCACTGCTTCGTTGGACTTATGTAATATGTTAGTGGTGTCTCTGTATATGCTCTTATCGCCATCGATCAGGCATGTTGATCGAAACTATATTATTTAGTATATGCTTCTAATCGACTGTGTAGAGACACGCTACACACCCGTCTTGCTCAAAAAAAGGTAATTTCTAAATATAGAAACAAAATGGTTTGTAAAGTACACTTATTATTAATAAGTATAAGGAAGTGTTTTTGTAGTTATGGAAATATTAAAAAAGTTTTGAAGATGAGTTTTTCTGAAAGGAAAATGTGTAAGTTAGATATTAGAAAATATTTATCATGGAAGAATATAATTTAAACATATTTTAATCTATTGGAATGAAAAGAATAAAGGTATTATTTTCTATGAAACCAATAAAAATATTTTGTGCAAGTTACAAGGAATACATGAAATAGATATACAAGGTATGAAATGCACCATATTTTGTATAGCCAATTTCGGAAGAGAAAAAATACAAATAAGTTCCTTGTAATTTCACACAAACATGAAATTCTTTTTTAAAAGGTCATAGAAGATTTTAGCGTCGATAACTTCTCATAAGAGAAAGTAGTTCCAATACATTAAGATATGAGACTATTTAGGTGTAATAAGAAGCTGTTTTGAAAACACATAAAGGATATTTTAAAAGAAAATGGTTTGGTGAAAAAGTAAATAAGTTTTTGAAGTAGAAAAAAATAAAAGTAAAATTTGAAAATTCAAATTTTTATAGAAAACTATAAAAAGTCATTAAAAGAAAAAGAGATATAAGTTTTAGACTTAAAAATTTGGAAGTTTTTCCCTCTAGGATTGGAAGATAATATTAAGTGACCAAGTATTTTTGAAACTAATAAAAACTAAAAAGATAACACTTTTAAAGACAAAGATTTTGGGGATTTGATGTTTTAAAATTTTTAGAAACCTTAGTTTTTAAAACTAGGTGATAAATACCAAATCAAACTCTTAAATGTGGAGTAAATAAGAATCATTTCCTAGGAGTAACGGAAAAGGTGTAAGAAGATAGCAGTAATTACTTTTAGAAGTAATAATGGAAGTTTCCGTAAAGTGTATAGGACACTAGTAAGAACCTAAGAATGCTGATTCATGAAGACCAGTGAAATGAAATTAGTAGGATAGTAAGAGAAGCATAGTTGAAAATGAGTATTCTTGATTTTGAAAGAACTTGGGAAAAGCATGTTTCTTTAATGGAATTCATATGGTTGTAGTTTTCAAGCTAGCATTGGAATGGCACCTATTGAAGCTCTTTTTAGGAAGGCCGTGTAAGACGTCTTCATGTTGGTTGGAATCTATGGACAGGTTGCTTCTTGGTTCCAACATGGTTGGAGAGATTTCGGAGAAGACTAATTTGATTAGGAGAAAATTCGTATCTCATATCCATGTCTCTTTGATAATAGGTTTTGGAATTTCCTTTTTCCATCTTTAGATTTGAGTAGGTTCTTTCCTTTATTATACTTTGGAAGGGTAGAACTTAGAATTTAACCTATAGATGGTAGGATTTGATGTAAACATGTTGATAGAACATGTTATGAATGATGTATGCTAGTGATTGCAGGTGTTTGATAGTGGATGCTTCGGACGCATATAGGTACACTAAGCACTATTATTCCTCAGCGATCGGCCTAACTAGGACACTAGAGCATATGCATATGGAAGTGTACGTATTTTTATTTTATTTTTATGATTGTTATAAGTGGATGGTTATCACATGATTGTTGCATTTGGATGATGTTTGTAGCATGCATATAGAATTATCAGTATCATTTGGAAATTTTTGCATTCATTTGGATAGATGGCATGGACATGATTGCATAAAAAGGAAGTCAACTGAATCAGTGGACTACCTAATCTTTTGCATTAGTTAGGGACATTTACACTACACTAATTTCATAAGTATCATAAAATATATTAGAAAAATTTAAGGACAATGGATGAGTGGTTAATGATTGAGTAGTTGGTTGTAGAACAGGATGAAAATATTTAGTACATTCTTTTATCCTTAGAGATTTTAGAGACGAAACCCCTAAGGAGGGGAGAATGTAACAACCCAAAATTAAACCCGTAATAATTAATTTGTTAATTAATTAAGTAATAAAATAACTTTGTGAAATTAGCAGGATTGAGTCACGGGAGTAGCACCATCGTGTCCATGGTAATTTTCTGGTCAATTTCCATATATAGAACGACAAAAATTGAGCAAATATGACCAAGTTACAAGACAAAAAAATAAGCAGAATATATATATATATATATATATATATATATATATATATATATATATATATATATATATATATATGCAGGTCGACATGGGCAAGGGGGCGATCGACCCGCCTTGCATTTTGGCAAGCGAATGAACGTTCATTCGTTCGAACGAATCAACAGCCACCGAACACGTGTTTTGCATCCTTTTGTTTAATCTGGTCCCTCCGTTTCTGCATCCGATGGCCCTTATTCAACCTATGATGTGGTGCATACTATTCAATCTCCAAATCCAATGGTCCAAGATCCACTTGTACACCTATAAATTGAACCTAGACAAAACACTTTTTCTCATTCTAGGTTCTTCAATTGTGTTCACCTTTCTAGGAAGGACCTTAAATGGAATAATTTTTCCAAAGGAGAAAAATGTTATAAATTAAATTATTTTACAACTACAAGTGGATCCGGGAAAATCGAAGAAAAAGCTTAGGACCGGAGGTGAGTGATTGTAATTATTTTAAGATTTCTTTAACTAATTTAAAATAATAGGGTTTCCAATAGTTGTAGTTTTACTATGATATTGGAAATAGCCTTTTCAGCAATTAATTTACAGTTTTTTTTGAATTATTTTCAGTCTATTTCCTTTCAGCTATTCTTTTTGGTAATTTTAGTTTATTTCTGTTAATTATATCTTTTCCATTTATTTACAGTTTATTTACAGTATTTTAGTATATTTACTGTTATTTTTACGTTATTTACATCTTCTTTCTACGCTTTGGAATTTTTTCTATTTTCAGTTTCTTTTATTCCTCATTTTTCTTCTTGTATGGATTAGAGTAGGATTAACGCGAGCATAGATTAAATTGTAAGAAAACCGAAATAATGGAACATAAGATGTAAATTTCATAGACTGTAATATAAATGGAATTGGACAGAAATTACGCCTAAATATGACGTTAATAGGCCTGAATTAAAAAGATTGGCGTAGTTATAACCTAGAATTGTAACTAAAAAGAATAAAAAAATGAAAGAAGCTTAATTTCACACTTCGACCTTGGGGTAAGTAATAAGCATGATTATAACATAGGTTATAAGAAGAAAAAGAATGGAATGAGGCTTATGTTAACACTTAGGATAAATTAATAAGTAAAGATAGTAAGGGTAATAATAAGGGCTTATTTAAAATAATTTATCTTAGTTAATAAGCAAAGAAGAAGTAGGACCTATACCTAATAGCATTCCCTATTAGACAAATGGGTGGTCTCACATTAGCCTGAAGCGAGACGAGGGCACGATTATGCTAAAAAGGATAGTAATTGGTCAATTAGAAGTCCAAATCATAGTGGATAAGGGGTGCAACTAGATATTGTTTGGACAAATGGCTAGTACCAACAACATTTCCCCTATAGATTTTATGGACACATGGTGATCTCACATTAGCTTGAAGTGGGATGAGGGGCATGCTTATGTTGGATGTTGAGGTAATAAGAAGACCCAATAGGTGGAACAAAAGGTAGCATATGCATGGTGGCAGTTACGCATGCGACTCCATTCGGGTGCTCAGTAATAGCTACGAGTTTCAAGCGCTTAGTATGAGTGTCTTTTGTAGACATCAGTGTAGGGAGCTATATATGTTGTCTTGGCCACAGTAACATTTTGTGTAGAGAGTTATATTGCGGTTAGTCCACAGAAAGGTACTGTAGAGTAGCAGGCTGATCAAAAAGGATAGAATTAGGGTTATATCATAATTACAGAATTAGAAATTTAGCCTAATCGAAGCCAAAAATATTATAGGCAAGCACAAGCAATCAAAAGTTAACTTATCTTATAAATTGAGAAATATTTAATCGTACTTATTTCCAATTTATCTCTTTCCTATTTCCTTTATTATCCTTATTCATGCTAGAACTGTTGTAGAATCTATTACTTTATCTTACTTAAAGACTCTAGTAATTACTATCATTCACCAGACTTTTAATCTGACCCATTCCTCCATTTTCCCCTTCCCCCTCCCAGACAATCAAGGAGGAAGTCAGTAGGTTGCTACGGCTTGGAGTTTTCTTAGAGGAGATTTCTTATATGTACTTCTTTTATTCCGGTTTTAGTTCTTATGTTGTACTCACACTACAATGAGGGATAATTGTACTTTGATTTTATAGAGACTATGGTTTTTGATTAAAGACATATATGGGTAGTTTGACATTTGAAGTATTTGGTATGTGATGACTTTTTATGAAGTTTGTTTTGAAAAAAATGTTATAATTGTTTCCGCTGTGTTACTATTGTTTAATTTTTTGTCTTGTGAATCTTAGTCTCTGCTAGTCTTAGTTATACCTATAACGCACCACATCTTTTAGTGTATCCTTTTGGGTATGCTAAGGGGTGTGGGGTGTTTCAAGAATTGACTGAATAGGGAACATGAAAAGTTTGTTATAGAATACAACGACCTGTCAAACAAATAAAAAGGACTTTCTGATGATGCTACGCGGTTACAGTTTTTTAAGGAGAAGCAGACCATCCTTGCTTGAAAAGAGCTCGTCTATACGGAGAAAGGATTGCAAGAGAGAATACCAAATTAATGACTCGCTTTTGGATGTTAATTAATGATGAAAACGCTTTAGTGGCATTCCTTTATATAGTCTATTGCAAGGGTAAATTTACGGACTTTCCTTGCTTGGGCGAAAATAGTGGGGGTTTGCTTAGACACCTTCATAAAAGATATCTTGGCGATCATGGAAGCAATCCTCATCCTGGGGCATTTTTGGAACTTACCTAGGGTTGCTAGTGTTCCCCTTACTCCTAATACTCTTCCTCCCGAAATGATTAAGTACAATAAGAAGATATATATTATTGAATTTTATAAGAGACCAATACTGTATGAACTCGAATGATTGTATGACGGTAGCATATAATTTAAGCAGCTTATGAACTTTATCACTATTGTTTCTCTATTATTTGTCTAACTTTGGCATATTATATAGATTAAGGAAACCTCAAGTTGTCCTGATTCCATGGGTCTCTTGAGTAAATTTGTCTGGTTAAAGAACGATTTTAAAGAGAAATCTTTAACTCTCAGGACATCTCAGTTAGCAAGGCAATGCCTTCTAAGATATTTACAAGAAGTATACACACGATTCCCTCACTTTCATTTTGATTTCTTGGGTGATGAGAAGGACAAACTAGTTAGTGAAATTCGAATGTATCATGCTAAATTGCTATGTGATCACACTAGCCCTCTAGTCAGGACATGAGACTATCATCGATTTCCTCTAGTTAATAAACCAGAAGGGATCGAAGCTCCTTTTGATTCTACCCTTAACTTATTTTTCGGGTCATTTGGAAGGGCCAAAACTACTGTTTCAAAGCTTTGAGAGTTATTTGAATGTTCAAAAATGATATTGTAATGCAATTTGAATTTCCTAATTGTATGTAAACTTTTGCTATTACTTAATAACAGAGCTTATTTCCATCTATTAATTTCCATTTTTCTTATTCTAAATAGGAAAGCCAGTTAGCGCTTGCATTTGGTCCCACAGATGTTCTTTCTGGGATGAATGACATTAAAGATAAATTGATGGCTGACACTAAAAGACTAATCTTCTCAAGATGCTTCAGTTTTGTGGTTTTCTATCCACAAACTCTAGGGTACTCAAAATTAATTTGAGTAGTCTGAAAGTTGGAGACTTTTAGGTTTTGGATGAATAAGCTTCCGGAGATGTACAGGAGGCGGTACTAGCTATTTAGGAGCTATTTTGTGTATTCCGCTGTGATGTACTAAGAACTGTAAAGTTCATATTTATTAGTTCTCTGATCATCATAAATGGACATCTTCATATGTCGCTCTTATTGTATTTTGTACATGTATATGTGATCTGAACGTGGTAAACATCTGGGATTACGTAATTAAATCTTAAATTGAAATTCATAAGAAATGAGGAATTCTATTTTGTTGAAGTTTAAATTTTTTCATATTCTTATATTTTTGTGTTGCCAATGGTTTCAAGATTCTGATTTCTATCACTCAGAAATAACATCTATGGATGACTGCAGCATCCCGCAGTTAGTTTTGAGCCCCCGAAAGCGGGATGTTACGATTCAGAAGTGCAAGAGTGGCATAGGAAGTATTATCAGGTAAGATCAACATTTAGTAACTATAAAGAAATGACCTCCAACTTAGAGAATCAAATTAAAGAAAAGAACAAAGAATTGAAAGAGAAGATAGATGTGGTCTTAAGGTCTAATCCTTCAATTGAGGTTGATGTAGAAACAACTAGATTACACCAACGGGTAAATGACCTTGAAGTGGACTTGTTAAAAAGTCAAGTGTTCTGTCAATCATTGTAACTTATTGCAAGTGGAGGCGATTCCAACCTTCCTACTCTCACTCTTGGGAAAATGACAAGATCTTAATCCTTAGCTAGCAAAGAATTTCCTACTCTGTTAAACCCACCTTCGGGTCTAAGTAATGAAGAAATCTTCAAATGGAGTAGATAAGCCAAATTTGAGTGCATGCAATTTTTCAATAAGAAATGGAATAAAAAAGTATCTCAACGTCTCAATGATTATGAAAGTCAAGTTGAAAAGCTGGAGCGTGAAAAGCATACCTTGAGCTGGAAATAAAGGAATAAAAGAGAATGGTTCTAACTTTAAAAGAAGCCAATAAAACTCTCAAACATGCACTGAAGACTCAAATTGACTAAGTTGACGACGTAGATACTATTTGGAAAAAGAAGAAGAAATTTAAAGAACTTTTGGATGCAGCCATTCGCCAGATTACTGATTCTTCATCGGTTGTTGAAGATCTTAAGAAGTTGCCACGAAGCCTTGCCCTTTAACAAGTTATAGATTATAGATCTTTGAATAGATCCTTTTGTAGCTCAATTTTTGTACCTATGACTTTTGTTTACAACATACTGGATAATAGATGAGCCTATATTCAAATGAATGTTACCTTGAGTGTACCGCATGCACTTTTCTTTTTGAGTTTGCTTGATTAGAAATATAACTTGCTTTTCATTACCATAACACTGTATGTATCCTTGAATTGAACATTGTTTTGTCTTTTAAATTGCTTGACTGTCGATATCCTACCCTAAGGTTTTAATACGGTCTATCATAGTATCATAAATGGAGGACCATATAATCATCGGGGAGTAATAACATAAGGCCAAAAAACTATCCGCCTATAATAATAGAAAACCAAAAAATCCATCCGGTAATAGTAATAAAAGACCAGAAAGCCATCTGGCAAAAATAATAGAAGGTTAGGAAACCCATCTAAAAATAGTAAAGGAAGTTCAGAAAATCCATCTGGCGATAATAAAGAAAGACCATAAAATACATCTGGTAATAGTAATAAAAGACCAGAAAGCCATCTGATGGTAATAAAGGAAGATTAAAACATCTATCTAGCAATAATAATAGAAGACCGAGCACACTCCTCCACTTTCTGGTAAACTGATCGAAGTTCTTTTCTATTTCATTTTCAAAGATAGTTCCCTTAACTTTGAGTTGGATTTCCTTCCTTATTTTCAACAAGATGCTATCATTTTTGCACTGCCTCCCTAAGTCAAAGATTGGTGTTGGCCCAACGTGGAATGGATTCAAACTCCATTTTTCTGGATTATAAGGGGTTACTTGTCTTTTTTTACGCTTCATGATTTATAATGCCATGAGCCTTAATACTTATTCTTTATGGAATCGAGGATCACTTGTAATTTGGTAAGTTGGCCTAATTATTCGAGGTCAGGGGATCCTTATTCAAAGATTTTAACATGTCACAAATAAGCAAAGTTTATTTGATGCGATTAAATGGTGTTAAGAATCAAGGGTATGCTAGTTTGGAATAGTTCCTTATTAAGATATGCTTGGTAGGGATAAGTCCTTTAAGCCCTATATATGCAGTTAAGGTAATTCCACTTATGAGTTAAAACGGAGTCAGAGGTTCGAGCCCTCCTTCTAGCGCCAAAATATTAGCGAATTTCTTTGCTAATACCAAAAGTGCAGAGGAAAAGGAATTTGGTTGAGATAAAGCTTGATTGACCCTCAGGCCTTAACAAGTGTTGGCAAAAGTGACACTTGGTTGAGAAAGGGCTTAGGTGAATAGGCTTAGTGTGTTTAAATACATGAAGAAATCATAAATTTTCCATGTCGAATTTATGCTCAAGTCCATTTCGTAGCTATGTCATCAATGTAGAACAATCTTATTCCAACAGAAATTGAGACTATGAGTGTTTAGGAGTTTGAAGCAAGTTATGACTAAAAATCATGAGTACTTTGTAACTCGAAAAAGGCCATAAGTCAAGAAATATTTATTCGTATGTTATGTAATCAATGAATGTACAAGGTTCTGTGTGCAAAAGTAACATCGGCATTAAAATCCCTAAATAAATTTAGGGTTACAAGGTTTAATGTAATGGCCCACAAATTAATCACTTGGATAAATTATATATATTTTTAAAATATTTAGATATGGGTTTAAAAGTAAGAAATAATCATGTTTTAAGTGGTAAACAATAATAGCTATTTTGTTTGAAAAAAAAAATTTGCGGACAAATTATCGAGGTAAAATATTGATAATTTATAAATATCGCCCTAGGTAAAATATCGATAAAACAGCCAGAAATCATTTTATCAATAAAACTGATTTTAAAAAATACACTAATATATGTATTCAAACAAGATTATGAAATAAAATAATTCATTTTATTTTTTGAAAATAAAATGTATTTATGACATCAACAGTTGATGTAATCGGTTTTATATATTTCTTCGAAAATTCAGGTGAAGTTTAAATATTAAATAAATGGGTATTTTATTTACAAATAAACCTATTTTGATTATTTAATAGCGATGGTAAAATTGTTTTTAAAATTCATTTACCAAATAGAAGTTCGTAGAAAAATAGAATATGTGACCGAAGAACGTTTTTCGGAATCTCGACCTTTCGACACCGAAAAGTTGTCGAGAATGTCATTCGCCTTTATGCACTATATGTACATATACAAGAGATGATTAACCATACATTAATTTATTAATTATGTATTATCTTATGTTAATTATGTTTAGCAAGTGATGTGACAAGACATGGCTTTAAAATAATTACTTATATATGCACACTAAATCATATCATTATCTCTTGTCATTTCCTTAAGTACCATCATTATTACCCATCATGGATTTGGAGATGTGACTGGAGAGGGGGAGATGTGACATATGAGGGGGAGGAAGGTGGTGATGTGACATGTCAAAATAATGACATGTCATGATATTTTAAACTAAGGATAAAATAGTAATTTCCCCACTTTCCTTCATCTATAAATATACGCCCTCATGCACACATTTTTATTTTCATTCCAACTTAATTCTTTTCTAAACCTTCTTATTTAAAAAAATTAATGGCTTCTATAGTTTAAATTTTTTAGAAAAAGTTATTTTTTTGTGTTGTAACTTGCTTCCGTACCTTCTATACTTCTTATACTTTAATTTCAACATCCTCTCTTCCAAAACCTAAGGCCATCACTACGGCACAAAGCCCTCGCCAAGCCAAATCACCTTTAGCCAAACCTGTTCTAAGACCTTAGTCCCTCCAAAGTTCCAAATTTTTAAGTTAGATTCGAGCGTAGAGGCGCTGCCGAGTTACAATCGAAGTTCGGGCGAAGTTAGTTAGAATAAAGGTGAGTAAACTACTTTATTTTGGAAAGATTTTTGACTTTGCTATGATGTGTTATTATGGTGATAATATGATGAGAAAATTGAATGGTTATTATTTTGGTTGATGGTGATATGATGGATGTTTGCATTTGGTGTTGAATTTGAGATTTGAATGTCATGTTGTCGAGTTAGTAAGTGTGTAACATTATGTTTATATATGTGTTTCATTGTGATGTTAAAAGTATGATAGTATGGATGTATAGTTGTGATCTAAGAACCAAAGTATGGTGAGTTGATACAAAGTTAACAATTTTGTGTGTTGCGATGGATATGAGATTCGATTCGAAATTAAAAACTATATTTTCTTGTTTTAAAGTTTGGAAATTATTTCAGAGTTTCTATCTTTGTTTCTAATTCGCAAAAACTTTAAATGTTATGTTTCTAAAAATGAATTAGGAAATAATAAGCAAGTGTTTTCGCTTAAAGTTGAAAGTGCGGTGTGTATACAATTATATGTGCTAATATAGTACACACGGATCGTGTAATATGGTCTACAATATAAATGCGGAAATAGATGATAATAGCATAGTAAATAAAAATAGAAAAATCACACCAGAGATTTTTATACTGGTTCGGAGCACCGTCCTACGTCCAGTCCCAGACTTCTATCTGGATTTTCACTATTAACTACCTCGCTTCACCCGGAGGAACAGGTTTACAACACCCGAACAACCGAACGGGATTTCACGCCTCTAATACACTGAGGACTTCAACACTTGCCTCTTACAACACAGAGGACTTCAACAAAAGAACAAATACAATTGTTGTTGACAACTTGTGTTCTTGAAAACACGGATTTGTCACTAGCAGTACACCCTTCCTATAATCTTATCCTCAAAGTATGCGAATGATGTTTTGAAAAGATTAAGGAAAGTATATTACTTATTGAATCAAAAGATATGAAATAGTTTCAATGATTCAATAAATAATCGAGAGCTTTTTAGAATGCAGGAGTATATAAAGTAAGATCAGAGATTAGATTAAAAAGAATATGAAATCATATATGTTTAATCAACGAATTGGATGAGTTTATATAGATAAGAATGGTTGTAACTCTTTGCCATTAAGAGATATGATCTTTGGTGAAAGGTAAGAGATGCAACCTTTGGAGAAGAGAAGTGTCTTTTGGAAAAATTGCTTTCTGTTTAAAAACGGTCGACAGGTTAAAAAGTGACCAGTAGACAGGAATTTAAATATATATACGTTATGTGTATGTGTGCACGTTCAGTGTGCAAATTATGCAGGAACGGTCGACCGCCTATATTGTGACCGGTCGACCGGTCCCTGTAAAGTTGCACACTGAATGTGCAACTACATTCTAATCGTATATATATTAATTTTCTTGAAAATGCATGACTATTTGAGGATAGATTTTAACAAGTTTATCACTAATATAATATCAAATAATCAATCTATAATCTAGAGTAACATATGTAGCTCTAATGACCTTGTTTTGTCGATCGCCTTTTAGTTATTTGTCAGGAATCAAAACTTTCATAAAACTTGTGACTTAACATTCTCCCCTTTTTTGATTGATGACAATATATCTGCAAGTCTGAATCTCCCCCTGAGTATGTGATCTCTCTCTCTTTGAATTCTTATATGTATGTTCCTGCAAGCAATTGTTAGCCCTTTCTCCCCATTTGTCATCGACAAAAGGGAGTAACAGATACTAAAATAGCAGACTGAATATGATATGCATAGCAAAATAAATCATTAACACATCCAAAACATAACAGAGTAAACTACAGATCATAATGTCAAATGAAAAAAAAGAATAACGACACTATTTAGTACAAGTGTCGATGAATGTTTTTAAAGTGCTAAACCATAATAGAATCTAGGATGAAGCAGATCGTATCTCCTCTTCATCATCATCATCGTCGTCATCGTCGTCATCTTCTTCTTCTTCGTCATCATTGTTCCCTCTAGATGATTCTCCATGTCCATGACCACTCATACCTGTAGACTCGTCAGATGATGTCCAGGTGAAAACTGGAGCAGCAGGACGTTTTTCTGGGTCTTGTGCTTGAACAGAGGTGGATGTGGAACATGATATAGCATCCCATAGCATACCAAAGAATGACTTGACCTTATTGAAGCGCTTATCGATTTTAGAATCCATGTGCTTGAGACGTGATTCAAGCAAAAATTGGTTACGCGCAATTGTTTCAAGTGATTCTTTTGTAGATGACTTTGATTTTAATAGTTTTACTTCATCGGAACGAGGACGAGAGGAAGTTGCTCGTTGTTTCCTTGGTCCTCTTTGTTGCCATTCTTCAAAAGGCATAATCTCAAGATAAGGTGGAGGAAGCTTCATTCGTTTGATGGTTATGGAATCAATGCATTTCGGTTTTGAGGTTGCAGAATCAGGAGGATTGACCCCACAAGCTAACAAAAGTCGCATGATATATTAATTGTAGAAGAAATGAGGCCGTGTTGAGTTATTTACCTTGAGAATTTCATCGAAAAGCATGTGAACCCAATTGATTTGGATTTCACCATAAATAGCATAGAGTGCTTTGAAGTTTTCTTTATATACTGCATCATAATTTCCAAGTCTAGGAAAAAGAGAATGCATCAAAACACGATGAAGTAGTCTGGCTGTCGGTCGAAGTCCAATAGACTTAGTGCCATCACTATTGTCTTCTATGAACTGATGACTAGTACTATTTCGAGTGAAGACTTCGCAGAAGTTAGATGAAAACTCTTCGCCTCGATTTGGTATACCAAGTATAGAGGCAATTCTAGCATGAGTAAGAAAAATTTGCTTGCCACAGACCACAGACCAGATGACGCCGTTTGGATTACCAGGTTGATACTCATCAAGATTCATGTTGGCGTAAAACAATTTGATCATCAAATGATTTATCTCCACACTATTTTCTGAAAAATCTATTAATGGAGTAATGTTGGAACTATTGGCTAACCTCCGAACTCCATAAGCCGTGAAATCATCAAATTTGATGAAAGAGCCTGGATGAAACTTGTAATTTGTCATCTGATTCCATCTTGTTACAGCAATTGGACTTTGAAGCCATTTTTTGACGGAGATGGTAGGAGATGAAGTTTCAGAGGTTGCTCCTTTCTTGGATTTCTTTTGAGGAGGAGCCATTGTTGGAGGATTTGAGATTTGGGAATTGAAAATAGGAAACTAGGGTTTGTGATTTTGGGTAAAAGAACAGCTTGAGTAAAAAGTGAAAGAGGGTAGAGGAAAAAATGACGCATAGGTATATATAAAAACTGAAAATACGTCAACCGGTCGACCGATGAAATATGGCCGGTCGACCGTTTTCAACCAGAGAGCAAACGGTCGACCGGCTATAATAGGGGCGGTCGACCGGTACTGGTCTGCTGAGTAAATCATGTTATTTTGCAAGTTTTTTTTTTATAGTATATCAACCTATATATATTATATTTCATTTGTAATACAAAATATAACCGTCATTACACAAGAGATATATAAAGATATAATAACTATATATAAATCTAATGAGAAAGTTCGTCATTAGAATTTCTTTGTTTCCTTCAATACGTTTTGACCATGGACTCCATTGTTTCTGAGCTCCTTCATTCTTCTCATAGTTCCGATCCCACGAGTTAGGGCTTTTAGATGTTGATGGCCTAGACGGCATTGGTTCATGCACGTCATGCTTGTTGGAACCGCAGAAAAATGTTGCCAAGTTTTCTAAAACGGATAATCGTGCCGATGTCCGTTGTTGCTCGTGATAAAGTTGACTTTGCCCGTAATGGAGCTGTCTCTGAAGGTCTATCTGATGTTTCTGGTAGTGGTGTATCTCATCGATTTGAGCTATGGTACGAGGAGAATAGAATAATGTCCTCTTCACTCGTTTTGAATTTGGAGTTTTATCAGACATACAAGAGCATTGATGATGACAACTTGATTTTTGTTTTGGAGTTGTAGGAGAATAAAATTCCTCCGACTCAGAACTCATAATTGAAATGTATGATTCTTGAGCACATTTATCACAAATGTGAGCCATAGTGTATGTTGTATAGAATATTATGGTTAGATAAAAAAAAGATGAACAAAATATAAAATTTTTGCAAGCTTATATACAAGTTTCTTATGTATAAACTTATGGATGTGAGTTAATGAAACATTTTAACCAAGAAAACATAAGCAGAAATTTTATTGTAATTCTAAAAATAGCTTTCCTTTTAAAACTGAATTTATAAAATAAGAAAGGAAAGGACGATCACTAAAAGAAAAGAAAAAAATGAGTAAAGAGAATTTAACCATTAAATAAAGCAGTGGCTTATATTTAATGTAAAAAAAATAGTTTATGCAAAAGTTATGGTTAAAGGGTAACTAAAAAGAATAACTAAAGGATAACTAACAAGAAGACGTTCTTTAGAAATTACTTAGTCAAGATTTTTTCTTGAAATTAAACCAAGCTCTCTTCGTAATCTAATAAAATTAGATTCCAGCAGAGGCTTAGTAAAAATGTCTGCTAATTGATTGTCAGTATGAACATATTCAAGACATATATTTCCTTTGTCAATATTATCTCGAAGGAAATGATGACGGATATCAATGTGTTTGGTTCTAGAGTGATTTACTGGATTTTTAGAGAGATTTATAGCACTAGTGTTATCACAGTATATAATAGAATTTGATAAATGAATATCAAAATCTTGAAGTGTTTGTTGCATATATAGTACTTGAGTACAAGCGAGAGCTGCTGATATATATTCAGCTTCACATGTTGATAGTGAAACACAATTCTGTTTCTTACTGAACCAAGAGACAAGTGATTTTCCAATAAAATGGCACGTACCACTTGTACTTTTTCTATCCGTTCTTGAACCACCGAAATCAGCATCACTATATGATACTAATTCAAATGGACATTCTTTTGGATAAAAAAGACCGAAATCTTTGGTATTATTAAGATAACGAATTATACGTTTCACTGCTCGTAGATGTGATTCCTTTGGATCGGCTAGAAAACGAGCACATAAACAAACACTCATTATTATATCTGGACGACTAGCTGTAAGATAAAGAAGAGAACCAATCATGCTTCGATACAATTTCTGGTCAACATTCTTACCACTTTCATCTTTGTCAAGATGTGTAGTTGTACTCATAGGAGTTGGTTTACCAGATGTATTTTCTAATCCGAAGCGTTTGATAAGGTTTTCACAGTATTTTTCTTGATTGACAAAAATGCCGTTTGAAAGTTGCTTTATTTGAAGTCCAAGAAAATAAGATAGTTCTCCCATATGAGACATTTCGAATTCTTTGGTCATAATACTTGCAAATTCTTTGCAAAGTTTATCGTTTGTTGAACCAAAGATGATATCGTCTACATATATCTGGATAACTAGAATATCTTTTCGAGAATGTTTAATAAACAAAGTTTGATCGACTTTGCCTATTTGAAATCCTGAGCTAATAAGATAGCTACGTAGTCGTTCATACCAAGCACGAGGTGCTTGTTTTAAACCATACAGAGCTTTCTTAAGTTTGAAAACATGGTCAGGATATTTTTCATGTACGAACAGAGGAGGTTGTTCGACATAGACATTCTCTTTGATAAATCCATTGAGAAAAGCACTTTTGACATCCATCTGATAAAGTTTGAAATTATGGTGACAAGCAAAAGATAATAGGATTCTAATAGCTTCTAGTCGAGCAACTGGTGCAAAAGTATCTTCATAATCGATACCTTCTTCCTGATTATATCCTTGTGCAACTAATCTTGCTTTATTTTTGGTGATATTTCCTTGTTCGTCAGCCTTATTTTTATAAACCCATTTAGTACCGATTACTGACTGATCAGTTGGTCTTGGAACAAGTTCCCAAACGTCATTGCGCTCAAACTGATTTAGTTCTTCCTGCATGGCAATGATCCAGTAATCATCTGTAGCAGCTTCTTTTGGATTCTTAGGTTCGATATTTGAGAGAAAAGCGACATGACCCATTTGATTGAGTTGACTCCTTGTTCTGACATGTGATGTTATTTCACCGATTATATTTTGAGGCGGATGGTCTCTTAATATTCTTGGTGGTGATTGTAACTCACATATTTGAGGAATATTCTCAATAATTATTTCCGAGTCAGAATCAATATTTGTGATGATTTGATTGTCAGTGACTATTGATTCGTCATCATCTGATATAGTGTGAGGGTGCTGATAGATTTCATCAAAAGAGACATGAAGTGATTCTTCAATAGTTTTGGTTCGTTTATTAAATATCCGATAGGCCTTACTTCTTTCCGAATAACCGACAAATATTCCTTCGTCAGCCTTTGGATCGAATTTGCCAAGCTGGTCTTTCGTATTTAAAATAAAGCACTTGGAACCAAAAACTTTGAAGTATGAGATTTTTGGCTTCCATTTGTTAAATAATTCATAAGGAGTATTCTTGGTAAGAGGTCTTATGGATACACGATTCAAAACATAACAGGCAGTTGCCACAGCTTCTGCCCAAAAATGTTTTGGTAAGGTGGTTCCATTCAATAATGTTCTTGCACATTCTTGTAAAGTTCGGTTTTTCCGTTCTACAACTCCGTTCTGTTGTGGAGTTCTGGGAAACGAAAAATTATGATATATACCTTTCTTTGTAAAAAAATGTTCAAATTCATTATTTTCAAACTCTCCGCCATGATCACTTCTTATATTTTTAACTTTAATCCCTTTTGATTTTTGAATTCTTTTGACGAAAGATTTGAAATGATCGAAAGTGTCACTTTTATTTTTTAAGAAAATTGTCCATGTATAACGAGAGAAATCATCAACAATTACAAGCACATATTGACTGTGATTTATTGATTGAACTCTAGTAGGTCCAAATAAATCCATGTGTAGTAACTCAAGTGGTTGTAATGTTGATATGACTTTCTTGGATTTAAAAGATGATTTGGTCAATTTTCCTAATTGACATGCATCACAAATGTTGTTAACTTTAAAACTCATTTTGGGTAGTCCTCTAACTAGATTGTTTTTTGCTAGCTTGTCAATAGTTCTAAAGTTTATATGACAGAAGCGTTTGTGCCATAGCCATGGATCATTGTCATTAGCCACAAGACACATATCTGAATTATGATTAATATTCATATTCAAAATATATATATTTCTGTCTCTATAACCTTCGAAAACCAAATTATGGTCTTTATCTAAAATACTACACTTATTATTTGAAAATGAAATTATAAAACCCTTGTCACATAACTGACTAATACTAAGCAAATTGTGTTTTAAATTTCTAACTAGCATGACATTAGTAATAAGAGGTAAGTTAGATGTACCGCAATTGCTCACATCGCCTTTGCCGATGATATAGCCTTTTGAATTGTCTCCAAAAGTGACGGAGCCACCATCTGAATATGTAATATTTGTTAATAAACTCTTGTCTCCCGTCATGTGCTTTGAGCAACCACTGTCCAATATCCACTTTCCTCTTTTCTTAAGTGGGACCTGCAAAAAATAGAATTAAGTCCATGGTACCCACTTTTTATAGGGTCCTAAGAGTTAGGTCTTAGGAGCCCAAACCGGTATCCCCTTTATATATATAATTATTATTAAAATGCACAGTATTCAAGAATTGCTGAATGTATTTGTTCCTAATCAAATTGTTATTTGTTTTAGGAACCCATATTTTGATAGTCTTGACATTTTTCTTTTGAAATTTCACAACTGGTTTTGGTTTGGAATATAATAAACTAAGATTTTTCTTAGCTTCAGTTTTTTGTACTTTCTTTTTCCTTTTATTTCCAAGATGTTTCTTGGTTTCTTGTTTGTTATATCCCAATCCTTGTTTGTCTGAAATAGATTGTGAACTTTCAATGATTTTTGTCAAATTTTCTCGACCTTTGTTAAAATTAGAAACATTTTGAGTAATGTCATCAAACTTTGTTTGTAAGCTAGCTTTTTCTAGGTCTAGAATTTTGACTTTTGCTTTAAGCTCATGATTTTCAGTAGTGAGAGCATTATTTTTCTCTTTTTGAGTTTCTATTTCTTGACTCAAAAGAGATATTTGAGAGTCAACATTAGAAGATGATTCTTGAATATTTTCAAGTTCCTCTTCTAATATTTTCTTCTCATCTTTTAACATATCTCGTTCAAGCTCTGCTCTACTTAAATCTGCTTTGACTACTTTTAATTGACGTTTTATGTCTTTATATTTGATTATCAATTCAGCATTAATATCAAGTAATTCATCAAATGTAGGAATTTGTACCTCATCTTCTGTTGCCATAAAACAAACATTAGCTTGTTCATTCTCTGAATCACTTTCACTTTCTGATGAAGATGACTCTGAATCATCCCATGTTACTGAGAAGGCTCGTTTCTTAGATTTGTCCTTCTTATATTTGAATTTGTCATTTTCTGACTTCTTCTTTTGTTCTGGACAATCTTTCTGCATGTGTCCCTTTTTGTGGCAGTTGAAACATTCTATAGCAGATGAAGATGGTTTATTTGATCCAGGTTTCCTTTTATTGTAACGACTGGCTTTTCGATATTTTAAGAATTTTTTGAATCCTTTCGCAATGAATGCCAAATCTTCGTCTTCAGAATCTGATTCATTTTCATCTTTCTCAACATGAAATGCTACATTTTTCTTTTCTTCTTTCTGTTCTTTTCTAGCCTGCAAATTTGCTTCATAGGACATTAAATTTCCTATCAATTCATCTGGCTTCATGACGGAAAGGTCATTAGCTTCTTCAATTGCTAATACTTTTCCTTCCCATTCACTAGTCAGAGAGTGTAGGACTGTTGAAACAACATCGAAATCAGAATACTTTTGTCCTAAGCCAATAAGTGCATGGTGAATAGTTTGAAACCGTGAATACATGTCATTGATTGTCTCATTTGGTTTCATTTTGAAATTTTGAAATTGACTTTTCAGCATGGCTATTTTGGCTTGTTTAACCTTGTTAGTACCTTCATGAGTGATTTTTAGTGTTTGCCAAATTTGATATGCAGTAGTGCAGATACTAACACGATTATATTCATTTTGGTCTAATACACAGAACAACATATTTATTGCTCTTGCATTTACGGCTGCTGCCGTTTTCTCAGCTGCAGTCCATTCTGAATAATCAGTTGTTGGATTCACTATTTCTCTTTGAGTGGCATTCCAAGCATCATAGCTATTTGATTGCATAAAGAATGACATACGTGTTGCCCAATAACTATAGTTAAGACCATTGAAAAATGGAGGTCTCTGTGTCGATTGACCCTCCGTGTAAGTGGTGTTTTGAGTGCTAGTACTTACGTTATTTGCCATATTACTATAATATATCAAATAACTATGTTACGGTTATATGATGACCGCGCTCTGATACCAAATGAAAGTGCGGTGTGTATACAATTATATGTGCTAATATAGTACACACGGATCGTGTAATATGGTCTACAATATAAATGCGGAAATAGATGATAATAACATAGTAAATAAAAATAGAAAAATCACACCAGAGATTTTTATACTGGTTCGGAGCACCGTCCTACGTCCAGTCCCAGACTTCTATCTGGATTTTCACTATTAACTACCTCGCTTCACCCGGAGGAACAGGTTTACAACACCCGAACAACCGAACGGGATTTCACGCCTCTAATACACTGAGGACTTCAACACTTGCCTCTTACAACACAGAGGACTTCAACAAAAGAACAAATACAATTGTTGTTGACAACTTGTGTTCTTGAAAACACGAATTTGTCACTAGCAGTACACCCTTCCTATAATCTTATCCTCAAAGTATGCGAATGATGTTTTGAAAAGACTAAGGAAAGTATATTACTTATTGAATCAAAAGATATGAAATAGTTTCAATGATTCAATAAATAATCGAGAGCTTTTTAGAATGCAGGAGTATATAAAGTAAGATCAGAGATTAGATTAAAAAGAATATGAAATCATATATGTTTAATCAACGAATTGGATGAGTTTATATAGATAAGAATGGTTGTAACTCTTTGCCATTAAGAGATATGATCTTTGGTGAAAGGTAAGAGATGCAACCTTTGGAGAAGAGAAGTGTCTTTTGGAAAAATTGCTTTCTGTTTAAAAACGGTCGACAGGTTAAAAAGTGACCAGTAGACAGGAATTTAAATATATATACGTTATGTGTATGTGTGCACGTTCAGTGTGCAAATTATGCAGGAACGGTCGACCGCCTATATTGTGACCGGTCGACCGGTCCCTGTAAAGTTGCACACTGAATGTGCAACTACATTCTAATCGTATACATATTAATTTTCTTGAAAATGCATGACTATTTGAGGATAGATTTTAACAAGTTTATCACTAATATAATATCAAATAATCAATCTATAATCTAGAGTAACATATGTAGCTCTAATGACCTTGTTTTGTCGATCGCCTTTTAGTTATTTGTCAGGAATCAAAACTTTCATAAAACTTGTGACTCAACAAAAGTATGTTTAAACGAACTGCGCTCATAGCGATAGTCGCTGTGGACGTAGTTCGATAAAATTGTCGATTTTCATTTCAAAGCAATTTCTTTTGATATAATTTTGATTAATAACATTAAAAGAGTTAAGTTGGATAATTTAATAATTTTTTTTTTTAAAATTAATTATTACTTAATTAATAATTAAGTAAGGGTTTAATAACACTTAAGAAAGATTAATGAGTAATTATTGATTTATACAGTTTTAGTTAGAAATGAATGAAGTTAAGAAGTAATTTAATGATTAATTACTATTTAATTAAGTCAGTTAGTCAATTAATTATTATTTAATTAAGTGATTATTTGATTATTTTTAATTAATTAGGGTTTAGCTAATAATGAATTGATTTAACCTTTACTAAGATACATTAGGAAGTTAATTAGGACTTAACCAAGTCCATTAAGTTAATTAAAGTTTAATATGGATTAATATTGATTTAATTAAGATATAATTAGGGTTTAAGCTACTTGAATATACTTTAATCTTTTCAAAGCTATTTTTAAACTTAATCGGTTATGTTTTAAATCATTTTTCTTTTTAAAGTTAATTGATTTTAAATTAAAGGATCTCTCGTCTGGACCATTAAGTAGCCAAATGAATTAAAGTAGTGATTATAAAACATTGATACGTTTTATGGGAAGTAAGTTAACTTGTGTTTACCATAAATGTTGAATATCGATAACGTGATAAACACAAGGAAGTTAATTTCAATAAGCCGGTCATGTTAACTTAGCATACATAATATATTTCTATATGTACATTTTTCGCCAATAATGGATGGACCTATATTTGTAGCTTGGGAACCTACCTATGTGATTGTATGTTATGTGTGAATCCTTTATATATCTAATGTTTGGCAGAATCTATGATATAACTTAGATAAGTTAAAGCCAAGTTTAATGATCCATCGTAGTCATTGAGCCTCCGTTTTGTTTTGTAAATTAAATATTTCATTTTTTTGAAATGGTCTTCAAAGCTATTCTACTTTCAATATGACATTTGAATAATGATTTGACAAAAGGTTTGAAAAGTTTGATGACTGATTTTGGGTATTCAGAAAATGAGTTTTAGAAACGGTTTTTAATGTTTATACAAAGATTTTATAAATGGATTTGAATGTCTATAAAGGGAAGTTTTATACAAGATTTGAATGTTTATAAAGAAGTTATATAACCAAGTTTGAATAATTACAAAGAGTTCATGAATGAGTTTGGAAGTTGATAAATATTTGTAAACGGGTTTGGGTTAATGCAAAGAGGATTTCATGGATAAAAAAAATTATAAAAGAATTTATTTAAGATAGATACAATGGGAATTTAAGATAGATACAATGGGAATTTGATGGTGATATAAAAGGATGACTTTTTAAAAATGGCGGTATGGGATATCTGTTCCACACTTTACACCAAAGGAATAGTGCATAGAGTTATCCTTTTCTCCAATTTAAAATAATGTAGTTAAATCCTTCTTATAGATTTGGTAATGGAAAATCTTATAAAAATTTTGTGAATATACTTATGTTAGAAAGATAGGTATATGAATGTTTACGAAAGAGATTTATTAAAAAAAGATATGTTTTAAGGCTTGGTGGTTGCTATGGATAAATAAATCTCAAATAGAATTGGTTGTTGTTTGTTTATTTGATAGTTAATTAACCGCCTATAAAGTTTGACCCAACTTGACATAGGAAATATGAATGTAAATTCGAATTCGTCGATGAGGACTAGAATACTTACTTCCAAAAGAACCGGGAATGAGTCAACCGAAAATTATAAGGTATTGTTACGGAGAGACCGGGATCAGATTTATATATCCAAAAACCACTCCCGAACCAACATGTACATTCAGACATCTTGATGATGATTGAAGATGGTTCTCATTGAAGTGCAAGGGCTACTGCTACTAATCCTGAGGGTGATTTCAAAATGGATGTAATAGAGTTAGTGCCTTCGGTTTCATTCAGACCAAGGACGTACTTGTATGGATGAATGCTGGCATTGCATTGATGCCTGGAGAGCAATGTTAGCATTCTAAGATGGTCTGCTAAGAGAAAGAAGGTAAAGCGTAGCTTCAAGCTTCACAACTGGAAGGAATGGAAAAAGCAGGGCATGCAACAGAGCTATGAGGTTAGCTACCATTAGAAGCGGTCGCCACATTCTAGATGTCCCTTTCAGAGTTGGGTTGCGTGTAAATACCGTGGTAGTATAAGGCATCGGTGTCAAGGTGGTGAGATAATCCGCTTTGCCATGTTAAAGGGCCAACCAGCTCCGTGTTAGCATTAGTGCACTTTCTAAAGGTGTATCATCGGAAGGTAGTCCTTTGCGTTTCCATTGTTGGGATCCAATCTCTAATATGTATCTTATGGTTTTGATTGTAGAGACTAATGTTGGAATGTGAGTGTAACGACCCAATTTTTCGATGCTCGAAACTCGACATCAATACGTCCACTGTATCAAATGCCGCACAATCGAATGCTGGAAAATTAAACCGTTAGGGTTAAAGAAGAAGAAGATAGAAGAAGAAGAAGATAGAAGAAGAAACAGAAACAATAACAGAATCTCACACATCGCAGCGGAACAAATATAATAGATAAATGAATATCTTTAAAACAAAGAACTATATCAGTTATTACATTACATCACATTACATTATCAGAGTGTTACAACAACAAACAGCGGAAAAGAATATAACATATACTAGTGATAAGCTTCGCCATTCAGTTTGCTCCTGATCTCCACAGCATCTCTTTTCTGAATTCGCTCCAGAATAATGATAACCTGACTCCAGACTGCCCGTGTGGAAAATTATGGGCACCCAGAGTTTAGAAAGGGAACAATAAACTCCAGGTCAGTCATGGGACTGGTGCGAGATATTAAAAACAGTTATTTTTACAAAGAAAATAAAAATAAATCCGCTATGATTTTGGAAAATGAAACTACCATAAGGCCTCCTGGCACACACACAATGCAATCGCACTCTTGGGGGAGATTTCTCCTTATGATAGACAAACATGCTTAGTACGCGAAATATCTTTGATATTATTATTAGTGCATAGTGTAGAAAACTATTTAGAAAGTATAATATTAATCTTAGCCAGCATAGGTACCATTATATTATGCCTGTTATAGCTACCTCCTAAGGAGGCAGGTTATACAATTGCAATCGTAAAGGGCTCGTATTGTTTCTTTGGATTTCCAATAAATGGTCAGGCTAAGGAACTTCATATGCCACATAGGTACGCCTCTGGAGGGACGTCCCGAGAAACTACGCGGCTCTCTGCCAACACAAGGCCGGTTACCCCCTTCCCGTGAAGTAAAACCTGAGATATGCCACCCCCGGTCGTTTGCGACCTTTATCCGAGGATCCTCTACACCAACAACATCACACAGTAATAAATATACTACAATGTCCATATGAGTAAGTATCTGGGCTCCATACCATGATACCACCCTTGTCCAGAAGGAATGGACATACCCTAGGGGAGCTACCCCTAAAACCTTGCCGCATCTTTCCTGTTTCGACCATTAATGGTTTGTGAGGCTCGATGAGGTCTCGTCCATAAAGCTACGCTTTACACGAAAGCCAAGCTTTGATCACAAATGATCATCAACACACAGCAGCACTTAGCATGCCACAGTACCAAATTAGGAGTATATCACTGATAACCTTCAACTACATAACCTCTGAGCTCGTACGTCTCAGAGAAGGGTGTTAAGCTAAGAGAATAAATTCTCCGCCACCAACAGATATGTATTTGAAAGAAATCTGCTTTATATCTCAAAGTATAGTGTCAGACATACAACCATACAAGTCTGTTCCGGGTTCGAACAGAACCGAAGGCACTTCCGAAGAAGCCCTTGTAAATTCGGGTATCCATAATCCCGATCGGACTTCCCATCACTTAGGGAATATCTATACCATAGTTACTCAGTGCAGAGACAATCGATAGGTCATCCTATCATTCTTGCAAATACCCGGTCTTCACCACCGATCTTCAAATGTTATCCATAACGTCGTATCATTATTCGGAATGGGTTATATGACACAAAGGTCCTTTCCCGGCAAAATCGAATAATGGGCGTAAATTTTAAAATATATGGATATGGGATTTCAATTAAGTCACAACTTTAAAATTCAAAACTTTCTTTCAAATGGTTTAAACCAATTACCATTTTAAATCTTTTAACAAAAAGATTCATTTCACAAAGTTCACCCAGTTTCACAAAGATCCATTCATGGATTTGAAAACAATTTCCATGTCAATTGGATTAACTCGTTAAATCTTTAAATCAAAGATTTATCTCATAGCTTTCAGAACTCGTTTCCAAAGATTCATCCATAACTTGGGAAACCATTTTCAATTCAAACTTGAAATTCCTTTAATACAAATTGGAAATTCATCTCTTATATGAAAGCTTTTACCATTTGAAAACAAATAGTTTTCATTTCGGAAAATCCCGATTTCATTTATACAAGTTAAAAACCTTGGGTTAATTCAAATTTCCAAAATAACACTTTAAAAATGGTTTAAAACCCATATAAACTTGTATACCGTTTTTAAATCATAAATACCGAATATAGAATTCAATTTCAGATTGAATTCCAATTTAAATCAAATTATTCAATTTCAAAACTCAACCAAGTAATTGATAATAACTTTTATTTTTGGAATCCCTTTTCAAAAGCATTTTATATTTAACTCAATTCCATCTCCAAAACTATTTGAGTTCCAAAATTCGATTTAAGAATTATTTTCTAAAATCGGTGACTTAACCAATTTCCACGTACAATCCATATTTGTGTGTGTATAAGTGTGGTCCAGGAGTTTTACGCAATAAAAGTGCAACATCATCAATCAGCACATATTCAAATACAGCAATATATTTGATAAGCGGTATAAACTATAACGCTTATCTTTCATTCACGGATCACAGATATGTATTACAGATAATAAATTACATTAAACACAGCTCAGATCAAAACAGAGCAGCATAATCAGGGATATCAAACAATTCAATCATCCAATAGAATCCCAAACATTCATTAATTTACGATTTTCAAATCGATTCTCAAGTATTTACTTTCAATACCAAATCATTTTCTTCAAATTTATTTCTAAATTTATTTCAATTACCAAATCCAATTCCAAATTGGTTTCTAAATTTATTTCAATTACCAAATCCAATCCCAAGTTGGTTTCTAAATTTATTTCAATTACCAAATCCAATTCCAAATTGGTTTCTAAATTTATTTCAATTACCAAATCTAATTCCAAATTAGTTTCTAAATTTATTTCAATCGACAAATCAATTTTCATATCAATTTCCCGAAGGTTTATTTTTAAACACCAAATAAATTTTCAAATTGATTTCTAAAATCTTTTCAAATACTAAATTGAATTCCAAATTTAATTTCTAGAATTTATTCCCTTTATCTTTACCAAACTATTTAAAATCCGAATTTTTAAATAAATCCTTTAACTTTAAACAACGTTTTTCAAAATTCATTTATTAAAATCCTTTTCCATATTTTGGAATTAATTCGATAGGACTTCACTATATATTTTCTACTTAAATTTAAAAAATCCAATTTTTTTTATCTTACGATACCAAAATATATTATTCGGCTAAATTTTAGCCTTCAACGGTTTCAATCACAAATAATCACACACAGGTTATAAACAGTCAACACACAATGTAGAAACAAATTCAAATATTTGAGGAATCCAGTTGGATCCCTCCAACCTGTTTTCCTGCATCCACAGATGTTAGCACAACTCATAAATACCAATTCCACTTTCGAGGTAGAATATCGCGGTATATGGGATTTATAAAATATCATCCGCTATTATGCGGCGTATAGGGTCTCATCCGCTATATAATGCGGGAAATCAACAACTCCAAATACATATAAAATATCAATTCCACTTCGAGGTGAAATATCGGGGTATATGGGTTTAATATAATAACCTCCGCTATTATACCGCGCATAGGGTCTAAACTAATATAACTGATAATTATTTATCATCCA
This sequence comes from Allium cepa, assembly GCA_030765085.1. Lineage (NCBI taxonomy): Eukaryota > Viridiplantae > Streptophyta > Magnoliopsida > Asparagales > Amaryllidaceae > Allium > Allium cepa. The sequence goes on from CM060935.1 coordinate 282,038,718, forward strand.
AGCACACAATCAACAATTTTAAATCTAACTATTTAAATTTAATCATAAAAATCTGATTGAGTGAGAAGATCTCACCTTTGCTTTTAAGTTGCAATCCTTTCCAATCTCGACCCGATTCCTCAACTTTTGACCTTACATAACAATTTGTGATTTATTAATACTTTGAAAAATCAGACAATTTAGTTGTCATTAAATAAATTTACTTAACTAACTTTTTAAGTTAAACTAATAAATTTTCCTTTAACAAAACCTTTTAGTAATTAAATTAAATAAGTTAATTAAACAAAATTAATCACCTTGATTATTTTTAAAGTAAACTAGTAGATTGTATTTTATTTCTCAATTTCAAACCTCATATAAAAGAAATCTTTATAGGTTTAAAAATCTAATTTTACACAACTTTAAACTCTCATATATATATTTTTCTTCCAAAGTCTTATATATATATATATATATATATATGTCTTTATTTATTTATTTTTATTGTTTACTGTTAATTTATAATTTTTCTCTAACCTATATATGTATGTGTTCATCAATTTAAACTGGGATTGCTTTACAACTTTTACTCTATATATATACATATACGTATACTGGACTCAAAACAAAAATAAGTTTAAACCTTACTGTGATTTGAATTTTTTTTCTTTTCTGGTTTACATATACTTATGTTTATAAATCAAGTTTAAATATAAAAAATGAAATAAAATGGAGGATACCTTACTGCCATCACCACCTCCCACCTCAGATAGCCTCGTCCCTACCTCGGTCGAACCCACCAACACACGCGAACAACCCTCACTCGGTCGAAGCTTCATCGACGACTTCAAAGCAAGGCTTCCCAAATCGACCGCGAGCCTTCGAACTCAACCACCTCAAGCTACCAGGTTGCCATTGTCGTCATGCTAAGCCTTGAGCTCCTCTCGTGAGCGCACGCGACCTGCTTTTTTTTGCTAATAAACGAAGGGTTTTCGTTCGTTCGATTTGGGGAAAGAAGGAAAGGAAGTGGCGGTTATGAATTAAAGAATGGAGCCATGATTTTTAAAGAGGCTCGGCAATTTTCTTGTTTGGTGTGTTGAATTGAACAAGAAAGATGTGATTATAAAGGAAAGAAAGCGGCCATTAATTTCTTTGTTTGCAAATGATTTCTTGCGTGAGATATTTAAAATGAAAATGGGAACATGATGTTTTGAAAAGAGGGAACAGGCACGCAAAATCTTCAGGCGACAGTGCCTTGAGGAACGTAAAAGCTGAAGCGAAGAAAAGGTTTGATGTAGTATAATTTCAGTTGATATGAACACTTGACCAGAATATAAATATATATATATATATAATTAAATTTAAATGGTCTCGGTAAACGCAACTCAAAATTTTGATCTCCTATCAAGGCGTTCCGCTAGACGTTCATAATGTTATACCCCTATTTCGAACGCGATGGAAAAGGTTTCGAGTCCTAATTCGATCTCATGGAGAAGATAACTTTTTAAACCAACTATGAAATTAAGTTTCGATTTAATTTTCAACACGTTTGCTTATCTTATGGCCAAACGACAATTCCAAACATTACGAAAATTGAAATCCGATAATAAAACAATATTACGAATCCTATGGAACTGGTTTCGTCGAATTCCGAGACTGTGCCTCGGAAGGCTATTTTTAAATATCAATTTAAATCATATAATTTCAAAACTGAACAAAGCAGTTCCAAATTCAATTCTGAAGCTTCCATTATCTTCAGTATTATCAATATAAATTTTCTAAGCCATCAAATTATTTTTAACAAGCTTAAAATTGAAGATTCAAATTTTTACCCAACTTCAATAAATAAATTCAATAACTTTAATTGCCAATCAAACAAAAATATTTGAAATTCAAGTTAAACTAACTTCCAAATATATAAAATCAATTAAATATTTAAATTTCAAATGTTCAAAATTCTGGGTCGTCACAGTGAGATGTAAGCATTTCAGCTATTTTATCTATTTACTTTAAACCTAGACACCATGATAATATCACCGGATTTTATATAAAATATTTTGGTTATCGTAAGTTAAAAACCCGTCTGTTTTTATGTGCGGTGTGGTCTTACGAGATACCCTTTGTTTGAAAAAATTTAAAATGTAGAAACCATTTTGGTTGTTACTTTTTATCGAATTTTACTCACACTGGTTTGCCAGACTAACCTAGGTGTTATTCCATGTAATGCTCCGGTCTAACCGAGCATGTTACCCAGGTTTAGCTGGATACCTTGGAGTTGGAGAGGAGATGGATGGTGAAGACATATTCACATATATATTTTTTCTGCTGTATTATAGAGTCTGTATGTCATCAATGTAAGTACAGGTTTCTATAACTGTCCAAATTTAGGATAAATCTTGTGTACTCTGATGTTATATGAATAAAGATGTTTTCTTTTTGTAAAGATCGTTATTGTATTATATATTATTCGTTGCATTGTGAGATTGTGTTGTTTAGTTTTCTTCTGTGTTCTACCTTCTTCTTTCACCCTAATAAATCGGTATTTTCCCACACTTGAATGTTCGACATGTGATATAGTGGACGTATTAGTGTGGATTTTCGAGGGTCGAAAATCCAGTTCGTTATATTCAAAATATAAGAAGTGAGAGAGGAATCACTCATCCTTCCTTTCACATCCCTAGGTCTGTATTTATAAGGTCTGAGAGATATGGCATAGCTGCCATATGTCTATGCGGCATGCTTGACCTTCACCATTAACTATACTGATGGTGCATGGCGCTACATCTTGGTTATTGATGAACTTCGATATCCACTTGCATCATAGTGGATATCAACATTATACGTTGGAACTTAGTATTCACTTTACCTTGATAGCCTTCATTGATGACATCCGATATCAACATTATATTGATGATCTGCAGCGTTCTTTAAAGGCTGATGAAGTGTGGCATATTAAAGCACGACATTAATAAGAGGTGACATTAATAAGTGGCGACATTGGTAATGAGCGGCATTGATAACAGGCATCATTGTTGATAGGCAGCATTGAAAGTAGACAACATTGATAATAAGTGACATTGATAGTATGCAACATTGATGATATGCGGCATTAATAGGAGACGGCTTTGGTGATGTGCGGCATCAAAGAGGAGTGCCATTAATAAAAGTCACAATCAATGGAGAAGAGGTATTGATGAGATGTGATATTAACTAGATGCGGTATCCATTCTTCCTTCATAAATGAGATGCGACATTTCTTTGAAGGGTGTCATTAGAATAAAGCGGCATTGAAGAGACACGATATCAATCTGAAGTGATATAAATTCTTCTGGCTTCATGGAAGAAGTGCTTCATTGATGAAATGTAGCATCAATGTAATATCATGTCGTTATAACATTGATGGATTTCGGCATAGAGCTTTCCAATGTTGTCACTCCCTTACTAACATGCGACATTGTTTCCAATTTCTCAGGCATGATATCATTCATTCAACTTTTGAAGCAGCATGCAACATTGATGACATTTGGTTTTTCTGGCTTCGTTGATGACCTACGACATTGCCTATTATTCTTTATTGATTGGGAGTGGCATTGTATGCTTTCGACATTGATTTGTCTTCATACTTTCAACATTTCTTGTTGATGCAACATCATGGTTATGTCGACATGCTGTATATCTTTTGGATTGATAATGATAGTAACAAATATATATGTGTTGTCACCTTATATTTCCATGTACTGCATTTGTGTGCAACTTGCCTATATGCATCTGAGGTATGGCTTGCAATTATATAACCCATCACGATATATTATATGGGTCATCGCTAATGAATATAGGAGCTATAGCGTGTTATACATGGACCATTGCCAATAAATAATATGAATTACCGTGATCTAAAATTTTGTTTTGTATATTATAATGATGGGCCCCTATGTGGTGCCTACTTTTCTATTCTAGCTTACATAAACAGATTTTCAACCCAATATAAAGTTTAGCCTTGGGTAGTTAGTTTTACTTGATCAAAAATGGTTCAATAGCAGTTTTGTAATTAAATTAAAAAGTGATTTATTACTTTTTAAACAACTTCTTTTCCACCAAATCCAATTTGGGTCAACTTTTTACTAGCTAATTCCCTTTTCATTTCAACAACTTTCCAGAAAATATCAACCCATATAATTAACTCAATTAATTAATTAATTAATGTTTCTATAATTAATTAACATTTCCTTCACCGGATAATTCATATAAAATAGAAAAGTGGTGGAAAAAATCCCAATAATTCAATAAAGGTTTATTTTCTCATTCTCTACATCCTATAAAAATTTCGGAACAAACTAATTGTTTTTCAAAATTTTAATAATTAATTTTCGAATTTGATCCATTTTCTTATTTAGAAAATTCATAAAATATTCATATTAATTCCAAAAATTATAAAATTTAAAACTATCTCCAAATTATTTGAACATCATATCAAAATTTTAGATCATTTAAAGATCAAAAACTTAGTTTTTCACATTAAAACCCTTTAAGAAAATTCCTAAAAGTTAGATAATTAATATCCAATCGTTCAAAAATCTATATCCATGATTATTCAATCTAAATGTAGGATATAGACCCCAAAAATTTGGATTTACAGTAAACAAAATTTTAAAACTCACAAAATCAAAGAGATGAATGTATATTATTCATCTTAACCTTGTTGCAATATTGAGATTTGCCTTAACTTTTTTTTCTTCTTTTCCTGATGAAATTCTCTTTCTCCCTAATGGTAGCCAACCCCTATCTTTAAGTTTTTGTATGAGAATAAATTAGAAAGGTGTAACGACACGGAATTTTGGGCAATAACAATTTAATTATCTGTATAAATAATTTAATCGGTTTGATAATTTTCTT